>QANU01063901.1:0-114254 GCA_003254905.1 Nissolia schottii
ATGTGATTGGTCTAGTAGTGAGAAGTATGGGTAGTATGCATGAGGTTTAGAGGTAGAAATAGGGCAGGTCATCCATTGAGGGTCTTTGGCCTACCTCGTTTAAAGGTTAACTTAACCTAGCCTATTTAATAAACAAGTCATATTAAAGCTTTTCAAAAAGTCTTTTTAGCTAAATAAGCCAGGTCATAGGTTATAAAAAAAATCTATTAGGCTCAACATGCTAATCTATTCATAAAAAGATGCATTTTCTTATTCTTGAATAAAAAAATTCCTATCATATTCTAATAATATGACATAATCATATTCAAAATTATTTTGTTTTTCATCTCTTTCACTCCTTTAGAAACAGAGTTAGTCATTCTTCTTTGACTCTTATCTTTTTGTCTTGTCTTTGTCCTAGATTTAGATACCTAATGTTTCATCTTTTCGTCTGTTATGTAATATCTATTGATTTGTTTTCTCTGGTTGTGTTAAATTTAAATGGTTGAAAAAATATTTTTTCCTCAATTTTCATTTAATGACCTAATTGTATACACTTTATGTATAGTCTCAATGACAAACAACATCTAAGTTTGTTATTTTTCTTTGTTTCAAATAGGCTTATAAACAAGCTTTCAGGCTAGGCCAGACTTTTAAATAGGTCAAGTCGAGCCTTAGAAAAAAAATGTTGGATAATAAGCTCATACTTGGACTGAATAATTTAGAAACAAGTTAGACCTATTTAAGCCAAAATCTAGCCTGACTCAAACCATTTCTATCCCTTGATGAAATCCTAAGTTCAAACATCATTGAACATAATTTGTAAAGTAAAAAAAAATCTTTTGTGGAGGCTAGACGTACTTGGGAGCTTGACAAAAGTTTAGATAATGATCAAGGGCGTGATTACTACCTGGCTGTTCTTCACATGGATAAAAATGAAGGTTCTAAGCGTGTTCCTCATAAAAGGCAAGAAGAGTCGAAAAGAGACAACAAGATAGCGCAATTATTGCCCATGAATGTTGAGAATTCTTCTTGCTTAGGTGGTGTGTGCTTGAGTAGTTTATCTTTATTTAGCGTTATCCTTGTATTTTGTTTGGTCGTGTTTTTCTGAATTTGGTGTATCACGTTTGTTTCTGTTTTGTATCCTTGTAATAAGCGTTCTTCTCCTTACGGGTGTTTTAAGCCTTTTATTAGTTATTAGAAAAAAAATAGTATCATTTATTGGTTCTTGTTTTTTTGACAAAATGGAGGAAGACAGCGACACGAAGATATGCATCTCTCTAGACATGTCAATTTTACTTAATAGTACCCGCAATGGTTTAGTATGGAAAACAAGTTTTCCACCTGAGAAAAATGAAATAGATATTTCCTATACTCGTAAATTAAACAAAGATGGGCAGGGCGTTATTACCCCTGTGCATGCAAATACCTGATATGAAGTGCATATGCGAGTTACTTCTAAATATATTATTAAAAAAGTGGTGTGAAACTTTTATTTTATAAACTCTTTTATAATGATTTTGCTGCTTCTTTTTTTTTTTTTTGTGTCCTCCATCATTCATTCCTCAACCCCTCAACCATCTTACAATTTAGGTAAATTGCATTGAGTACCTTTCAGGTTTACTAAAGTAGCCTCCACTCTTAAAATATTGCAAAAATATCATTACACCTTAATTTCAATCAAGCTACCAACGTTTGTTAACAATAAATATATATATATATATATATATATATATATATATATATATATTCAAAAAGCAAATAGTTGTTAATCAAAAGAAGTCACTATTAGAAAAATGTTAAATACAGATAAATTTTATAGATAGAAAATTTTTTTGCCTATAATATAGATCAATTTTTTAAATTACAGACATATTTTTTGTCATAAAAAAGAATTTTCAATAATAAATGAAAAGTATAAAGATGAATATCTATATCCATCGCAAAACTCTTCTATAATAATTCTTGCGAACAAACAGACAAAATTTTTCGTAATATTTATTTAGATGAAGTTTTCATTGTTAAATTTGTCTATAATAATTTCCACCAACAAGCAGAAAATAGATTTTTTGACGAAAATTTTGTGTAAATATTTTTAAAAAAATAAATGCTAGTATGACACACGTGTGAGTATGAAAAATCATAAATGTGGCAAGCTACAGTTACAAATATCAGTGTTCCAATTCAGATGTTCAACAATATCTATCCTACCTAATTGGTCGGCTTCTTTACGATCCCTTCTAACAATGGTGAGTAATGGATATATATGCATTCCGTTACTTAGAACTAATTAAACTACTAAGGATAAAGTAATATAACCTTACCATCTATTATTAGAATGCACAACCTAAGCATGCTACACGCGTGACAGTTTATTGTAACCTATTTCAAACCCCAATAAAATCCCAATGATGATTCCCAAATTGTGACACTCAAAAAGGTTCATTAATTCATTGTTAATTTCGCCAAATATTACAACCAAAAAAAAAAACACAATCATGGCTGAATTCACAGAACTATTCCCCTTAGAAAAACAACTAGATGGATTAATGCACATGTGTCAATACATCATCACATTTGATATTCAAACATTGGTCATCCTTTGTGTCATGGTCACATTGATGTTCTTCATCTTCCACCAAATCTTCAACGGCTTATTCTTTTGGTTCTTGCAAATAAGACCTGACGAATTATTGCATGATCTAGAACAAGGAACTCGTAATCTATCTCATCGTCATCATGCCACATTGTTTCAAGCCCTTGTGGACACAAACGCACAAGCTTGGGCAATGGTGGCTACACTTGAGGATTTTGATGAGAAGAGAGGGCACAAGCTTAGGGCATCAAAGAAATTGCCCCCGCTGGTGAACTATGGGATGCATGGCACAGTAAAAAGTTCTGGTGATGATTGTGCCATTTGCTTGGAGAATTTTGAAGTCGGGCAATTTTGTCAAGTGTTTCCCGTGTGCGACCACATTTTTCATTCAAATTGCATAGATCATTGGTTGCAAAAGAAACTAACCTGCCCACTATGTCGTAGTTGCATCCGTGCAGATTGATTATTGTATATAGTAAATTTTTTTTGATACTCCTTGTATAGTAATCATGATAGATGTAAAGAACTGTATATATCAATGTAACCTTGCACAAAGTATGGTTTAATAGTTAATTATCAATTCTTGGTACTATATCTTTGCAAGCTCGTTGACTTTTTATGTTCTACAAATCTCCTTATAGATTTTTGTATTTTTTCAAAATGTATATATATTCATTAACCAACACAAAATCGAGTACGAAGATACAGCAGGAGAGGCACCCACAATCTGAAGATTCTTATAGAGAATCGCTATACAATGTGAAGTCATTTGCGCGAATTGTACATGGGACAGGGGATAACCAATCAAAATTGCCTCAAAACGAATATCATGGTAGTAAAATGATAAAAAATTATTTTTCTTCTCCTCTTTATAATTGTATCAACTTTTTTTTTTGGCATAAATGAGATTATTCTTAAGTAAGTGTTTTCTTTAAAGTAAAGATTTATTTTTCCAAATATCACATTTTGCATTAAAAGTTGATACACTATTCTATGCAGAGTAAAATTTTGACTTAGAGGCCCATATTTGTGATTTATAAGGGCAAAATTATTCGTGAGAATGGTGAGTCATATTCAACACGACACTCTTCAAAAACACCTCCCCCAACACATCAATATTTTTTAGGTTGACTAGTTTGAAGTTGTGAAAATGATAAAGTTTCTTCTTGTCCATATATAGTAATTCCCCCTTTTCTCATCCTTCGTATCTCTTTCCAATCAAGTCATCATTTGACTTAATTTTATCAATTACTAAACAAATTCTATCTTTTACTTATCATCTTAACTTTAAAAAAAAACACAAATTAAATATCTAATTTTTTATTTATATAAGCACAAATCTAGCACCTTATATTTAGGTGTATTTGAATTCCACTTGACTAATTAATCTAATTTGGGATATTGTAAATTCTCTTCTTGACACAATTTTTTTTCTTTAAGATATCAAACCCAAAATTCTTTAAAAGAGAAATGAATTTACCTACTACTCGATTAATCTTGTTTAGTTGATACAAAAATTCCTCTAAAATCATTATCAAATTAGTCACTTTTTCCTCTTCCCATCTTTTTGCCACTTAAATGACAAAAAAAAAAAAAAAAGAGAGTTGAAAACATAACTCAAACTATAAACGGTTGGATTGACAACTACACATCATGCAGTTCCTATGTGTAAAGTTTCCAACAAAAGGATACGTGGCATGATCTATTAAAAATACCTGCCACCTTTTCATGAGATAACATTTTGCTAAACGTAAGAATCTTGTGCAAATCTAGACATCTATATATTTTTAGAAATCTACAACAAATTTCACAATCAAAATTATTCTCTCTCTTTCCTCAACAAAATTCAAGAGACTTATGACATTTAAGCTACAACTTTCTTAACAAAAGAGACCAAATAAGAAATCAAGAAGTCATCAAAAGGTAACCAAAAATTTGTTCCTTAAAATATTCATTCAACAATATGACTTCAATTTTTCAAGCTTTTCCACCACAAGTAGCCTCATCATCAAACCCTCCTCCTCTTACATTCTCCTGTTTTGTTGCCAATGCTTCCAATGTGATCTTAATCTTGTTCATGTCTCTTGTCTTGGCGACCATCTTTTCCACAATAGTTGTTCTTCTTCTGTTGAAATTCTGCGAATACATATCCGATGCCCTTCTTGAAACAGTTGATGATGATGTTGAAGATGGAAGGATAAGAACTTTGGTGGTTAGATCTTCTTTGACACACCAAGCTGCTTTGGACCAAATTAGTGGTAGTGGGGAAAGACTACAAACATATGTGCAAGATTGTGAGATATTGAGACAATTTCATAAACGAGCCTTACAAAAGTTGCCACCTTGTGTTATTTATGGACAAGATGATCAGGAGGAGTTGAGATCATTTTGTGCTAACGATTGCGTCATATGTTTGGAGAGTTTCATCATTGGTGAGTCATGTCAAATTCTACCACCATGCAATCACTTGTTCCATTCATATTGCATAGAGCTTTGGTTGAAGGACAATGTCACTTGCCCGGTTTGTAGAAATTGTTTATTAGACATATGATAAGTTAATTACAAAGTGAATGATTATTCAGTTTTGTGAAAAATTAATGTGTGAATAGATGAAAATTAAGTATGGTTCTCAACGTCCTTATTTTTCTAACAAGGGGTTTCTCCGGTGTCCTATGAAATGTCAGTACCCTTTAGTTCATTATGGTTAAGATTTAACTAACTCTTATATTCGAGATCTAAAACTTGTGGTTAAATTACAACAATTGAATACACAAATGATATCGATACCCTTGTAAAAACAAACATATTAAAAAAATTCTCTTTAATAAACAATGTTATATATAAAGTCAGAACAATGTAACCTGAATCTTGACATAAAAAACATGATAGTTGGCTGATGAAATGTGGTGATAAGACGTACTTATTCACCCAAAAGGTCATTACTCATGGGATTAAACGTTTTTGTCGAGAAAGTAACCTCATGTTTGGATTAATAGAAAATGGATGAAAAGAAAATGAATAAAAAGTAGAGTTTTCTCCTTGTCTGAAAAATAAAAGAAAATGGACTGAAAACACAAAAGTGGTGTGGGACCCATGGGTTCAGTTTTCTCACCTCAGGTGCAAAGAAAGCTGAACATGGAGAGCTATATAGCAAGAGGGAGAAAGTATAAACAAAAATGAAAAGGACAAAATTATTATGCACAGAAAGTTGAGAAAGAAGGAGAGGGATCATGATTAAAAACTTTTTGAATATTTTAATCTTTTAATACAATAACTATTTTTTACTCATCCAAACACATATTTTTCTTTTCCATTTTCTCTTTTCTTCGTTTTTTTTCTTCTTCTCATTTTCTCCTTTCATCCCAACGAAGTACAAGTGTCGAATCCTATATACCATTAATAAAAATCTGACGTGTTATTATCATGGATAGTTTTAAAGTAGTTGAATTTTAGCAAAATCATGCATGATTTCATAATCATTCACATGTCAAGTTTTCGTTGAGTGGATAAGAAACGAAGGAGGGAATTAATGCTTCAATCCCTACTCATGAAACATCATTCTTGCACTTAGTTTCTCGTAAAATATTCTAGTTGTCTAGAATTTTATACCTATGCTGGCTCTCCTCACTTGAAATCAAATCAAATCAGAAACAAGTTGGGCTTGGAGGGATTCTCTTTCATGTCTTCGAGATGCTTTACAGAAAACTATAGAAAATAAATTTCTGAAGCAGATATTATGATAGTTGAAAAAAGACAAGTTATACCAAAATTTGCTAACAAAATGGTCATCAAGTCCCAATTTGTGAAAGACAATTTAATGATGTTCTTGAGACGACTGATAACAAGTCGTAAAGACGACTTATTGATGACTTTGAGATGATTGATAATAAATTGTGATAGACGACACAAAGGAAGTCCATGTCAGAAACAACCCCCATTAAAGTGAAGCATGCAATTAAAAGGGTCAAATGGAAGCAAAGAGTGTTGACCGCGCTTGTTAAAGAATGATGAATGAGTGAAGGATGCGAGTCAAGGAAATTAGCATGTAATGAGGGAACATTAATATTTGCATAAAGGTCGACCACAACAGTAAATAAAAAAAAGGCCCGAAACATGAAAGTGAAACTTGAATATGGGTCAAATACTAAGACTCGACCAAGAACACACTAAGAAGGCCAAGAGAAGCATAAGTCAAGAGGGTCGAACACTTGCGGAAGCACTTAAAGTTGTGCTTGGTGTAGTTGAAAAGCAAGACATAGACAGCACATGTGTTGTGTAAACATTGAAGTATAATTTGAATTCAAAGTTAAGCATTGGCATTTGCCACAGAAGCATATATATATAAAATTTAAAGTGATTGTTATTGTGCAGTCACAAGTTAATTATTACATAGATTACAACTTGAAGTATCAAAGCACGTGGATCAGAATTTTAAGACACAATTTGAAGGCACATGGTTGTAGTTACAAAGAGTTATAAGAGGTTACATGAAGGTTATTTAATTGTCGAAGACTCTATGGACAAATCAACCACTCAAGGCTCCAATAAATAATTGTATAAGGCTATTGGATATTAGGATTTTCTATATATAGGACTTGTGAAGCCTAATTTAGTAGGATTGGATTCACTTACCAAGTACTCTACACATTCTTTCGTCATTGCGACACCAACGGATACACTAGAGAACGCCAAGTATTCCATTTTCACCTTTTCCTTTTTCTTTGTATTCTCAATATCCTCTATTTCTTTTCTCACGCATTCTTCATTTTGTTCTTCTTTTACTTATACAATTTACTTTTAGTTCTTCCCCTTAGTTTCAAGTTTGTTTATGTAATTTTCAACCTATGTACTTGTACTTCTACATTGCAATATTATTAAAGTTATTCATTTTAATGATCTCTTTTCCATTATTGATAAAATCCTGAGAATTTATTAAATGAATTGCTTTCATTCTCCAAATCGAGATAGAGAAACAAAACTGCTATTTTTGGTCATTCATTCGCAAAACAAAATCCGGTAAAACAAGACATTTGCAGAGGTAGCACCCCAATTGAAAGTGTCACCTCTAGTAACTTAAGAGCATGTAATGTTTCTTTGATTTTTTTAATTAGGAGAGTTTCATGAATGTAAATATTCACTTTATTTTTGTTCAGATGACTTTGCCGAATGAAATGTCATGAGGGATTAGGTAACTTCCACAACTTGACTAATTTGAGTTAGGGAGAGGGTTTTCTTGTTTAGAATCTCTATGCAAGGTGCTATGTAAATAACATCATATTGCAATTTTAACCCCTTCACACCAACAATCTTTAATATTTGGATTTTCCATCATCATCATCATCATCATCATCAGTATCATCATCATCATCATCATCATCCTCCTCCTCCTCCTCCCATTATTATTTTAAATTAAACAAGAAAAGAACACCATAAAGCTTAGTTATTAAATCAATCCCGGGGCTCGACCCATGAATCTTTAAGTCACTAGTTCAACTAATGGGTTATTGGGTCACTTGCTGAACCGAATATAATTAAATAAATATTAAATAAATATATTAAAGTATATTAAAACTAAAATAAATATAATAAAATGATAAAACTAAATAGCAACTTAACATATTTAAGTGCATAATATATATTATTAATTGAACTATATAATCAAAATGATATGTTAGCTTGGTGGCAAGGATTAAAGTCTTTAAATCCAAGGGTACTAGGTTTAAATCTCACATATGGTAAATTTTTTGAACTTGTACAAAGAGTCACCAGATTTTGAGTCGGGTCGGGTTTAATAACTATGCCATTAAAGCAGAAAGGAAAAGATTATGATATTATGACATATTATGATCTATTTGGTTTCTATTTTTATTTATTATTTTAAATTTTAATTACAAAAGCACCATCTTATTTTATTTTGTTTTCTATTTTTAAGATTTTGTGAAAAAATGATTGAAAAAAAAAAGAAGAAAATCTCTTTTTTTAGTGTTCCCTTTACAAAGTCAAATAAGCATGATTAAAATCGTGGCTAATTTAAAGGGAAACAAATTATAGCTAAACATTTTATCTATGCTTCTTAAAACTGCGACAAACGGAGGTGTCACAAATATTTTAACCACATTTTAATAACTTCTGCCACAATTTTTACAAAGAGATAGCTACAATAATTATGATGTATATTAATCACAGTTTAATCATGACTATTGCAAAGAGCCCACAAAAATAGTTCATAGCGTAAAGTAGCGACATTTTAACAACCGTGACTAATTATTGTAGATAAGCGAGAAAAAAAAAATCGACAGTGTTACAATGTTTGACCTCCTTTGAATAACTTTGGATAAGAAAAAAAAATGGCTTTGAATAAAAATCAAAAGGAATTATAATAAGAGCATTACTCTCAACCCTGTCAAACACACATATTGTCTAGTAATCGAGAGAAAAAACAAATGGAGACTAAAACATAGGAGAGAAAAAACAAATCAGACAACCTTTGTAAAAAACTCAGCGGGTACTAAAGATTCTAGCAATTTTTCGGGCTTGAAAACATCTATTTATAATATATAAATTTTGATATCATACATTATATGATTATCACATCAACTTTGTATAATAAGTGACAACTTCCTCAACACAATAAACACTCACACTCATCTCTCAATAAACTACGTATATTTACAATATCAAGTTTAATAATTATTAATCATTTATTAAATTGTAATGTTAGTTGGCTTCTATATGAAAGCCAATCATTCACGAAAGAAAATGTCAGTTGGCTTCTACATGAAAATCATCTCCATACATAGTCTCAAGGAGACATGACCTTTGAAGCCAAAAGTTGTGACTCTTTGAAATAAAGTCGCGAATTTTGACACACAAAATTGTTCTTAAGTTACAATGTTTCAATTGCATCTTCTCATTAACTATAAATAACCCTCATTATCATCAAACACTTTATTCACTTTACTTTGTGAATTGTAAGAGCGTTTGAAAGTTGAAAAATTTCTGATTATTCATAATTTTCTTAAGTTTAAAGAAAATAAGAAAATCTCTTGTTATTGCTAAACAAAGAGATAAGAGAGGTTTCGTTGTATCCCGAGAGAGTATCACCATCAACCGTTAGCAACTACGTGTGGGGGCGAATATCTCTCTAAAGATGGCGATTCATTCATGCCTTGAAATCAAAATATTCAAGTTCTTGATCATCCTCTACATACTTTTTTCCTAACATAAACACACATATTTCTCCCTCACAATAAACTCAAATTCACACTCTTAACTCTTCATTTTCCTGTAACAAAGTAAAAATTTAATAAAAAAAGACAAATTCTCTCTCCTACTAAAAGCTGCACTTTCCTAAAACTTCAACCTCTCATTTTTTTTTAACTCTAAAACTAAAATACTGCCACTCTCAACCTATAATCTAAAATAGAAACCTGCATTCAGGTGTTGAAGATGCAAAAAGTCTTTATTATCAAGTCTCAAACTTATCCTTGCTTAAAAAATATATTCCAGACATTCATCTACAGAAGTCCCTCAAAAGTGAGCTTATATTTAAGCATCAAAATCTGCTAGCAAAAAGCTTAATTTAATTGGCCACATTGAACAGTCTTTTACAGTATCACATTTTTCTTTTGTAGACTAAATTGCAACACCTCAAATTCATAGCTAAAATACATAAATTGATAGCATCAAAGCATACGTTTCACATGCTGGTTCTCTCTAATTCTGTTTCTGGTTCAATCACTACAGGCACCTTCTCATACACCTTCAATCCTTGGAATCGGCGCGGCAGAATATAACGAGCGCCGAAACGTTGCTGCAAGCAAACAATGACAGCAAATAGCATACCTCCCAATGGAATCACAATATCCCAAGCAGTGGAGTAAAAATCTGCACTTGGATCTGCATACAAGTATGAACCATTGACTTGTTGAGCATAACTATGAGCCCGGTAAAGATCATACGCATGTGGAAGCAATCTCACAAAAGTGGTTCCAAAGTAGAATGCATATGACAGAACATTCTCATTCATGTTTGAGAAAATGTTCATAATGATCTGCGGCAAGAGAAATCCATCAAAAACCAAACCACCGTAAGATTTGAAGTCCTCCCATGATGAATGGTGTTGCTGCTTGTAGATTGTGGTAACAACAATAGGAACATTATTATCATCTCCATCATTCTTCAACTTCAACATCAGTGCAATCAATAACCCTGCTGCATACAAGGGTAAGGTGATATAAGCAGCTTTTCTCTCGGCAATCCAGAGGCCTTTGTTGCTTTCATCGGTGTTTCTTGATGACCAAGTAAGCTGCAGGAGGCGGAATTGAAGCAGGAAAGCCACCATGGTGATCAGCCTTATTGATATCTCGTTAACTTCGAGCCATCCAACATTCCCAAACACAAAGTTTTTGTTGTTGGGATTTTGGGAAAGGAGTGCCTCAAGGTTCAGGACGAGGGGCATCATGTAACCAAAAGTAAGAATCGACATCATGATGAGCGAGATGAAGGGTAGCACATTGGGGTTTCTCTTCACATGGTAGAGTTGCAATGCCACAAAAACAAATGCTAGAGTGGTAGATATCAGAACCATGATGACCTCCAAATCCATTCTCCAAACAGCTTTCTCTGCTGCCTCTGTGTAAAACGCAGCCGAAGATAGGTCTAAGCTTCTGAAGTATAGAGGATCCGATTTGTTGCGTGTGCTTTCAATGCTGCCCTTAATGTAGCTTCCACTTATGCCATCTAATGATGCAAGCTGAAACTTCAACAGAACATCACAATCCGCAGAATGAGCCGTTTGTATCCCAGTGTCTGAGACAAGATCACGACAGCCTATCATACACAAGGTTCCAGTTCCGGTATCATAAATCCCTTCTGCAGAAATCTTCACATTCTGAGATGACAAATTGAACAAGGAAATCCTGTCAACTAAACTCGAATTGTTCATAAAGTTGATCTTGTAGCTAATGTTGAACAAGTTTCCATTGTTCACAATTGCATCAGAAACTATAGTCTGATCCGAATCATAGACAACGTCATTGACAGATACGGAAGATGCATAGCCCCGATCCGAATCATAGACACTGCCATTGACAGATAAGGGAGATGCATAGCCCCAGGCCACCCTCCTGTTGGAATCTCTAACCGAAATATCGAATCTCATGTCGTTCGAATAGGCATCCGGATATATTCTCCCTTTGTTGTTCTTAACAGCCTTGTGTGCAGGGCATGATTTCTCAACTCTGCCCGTCATGCTATACTCATACTTCATCCCTTGAACCCCCTGCCAACCATCTTCATCGTTCCGAAACGCGATCCTCTTGAAGTAATCCGGATCGGCGGCACTCTTGTTGCTCCAAATCTGGCCCGCAATTTTACTGGTGCTGTTGATTGACCAAATTGAAGGGAACATCAGTCTCAGCCTCACCGAGCAATCACCCACATGAGGAGATGATGATTCCATCCCCAACACATGGCAAGCAACAACACATAACCTGTTCTTCCTCTCATCCCACCAACCTTCCCCAATCAACATGGCTTTGGGATTAACGCCCTGGTTAAAATCATTGTAGCTATTGTTCATGAATCTCAGAAGAATCCTTAACCTATGCTTCTTCTTCTCAGTCACAGAACAGTCAATGCCTCTCAAGGCCATTAGAGGTGGCAAATTCCCGGAACCCCAATTACTAATAGGAGTGCAGTTCTTGGAAGAATTGCAGTCATTAGAGTAGTCCAAAATTAGTCTCCTAATCCCATTTGAGAGTGGATAACTGCAAAAGCTAGATGAATCACCATCCCCAATTGGCAAGCCTTTCTCACCATCACTCCCAGAAGAACACTCATTCTCAGCTTCCAAAGAATCCAGGGTATAACTGTAATTCCCCATCGGAAACATCAAAACAGAAAAGGGTTCAAAGAAATCACCCTCACCCTTTTCACCGCTCAAGCTCTCCAATCTTCCATTTATCAAGCCACTTACATTACTTTCACGGAAAGCATTGTTGAGCTTGAAAACAGCATCGAGGGTAAGAGATTCGCCTGTTTTGGAATATCCACTTCCAGCACCAACCATGCAGACTTTTCCAGAAGGCGCAGACCAGAACCCTTCAAGCTTGAAGGTCACAGAGTTCCTACGGTAACGATGCCGATGACGTTGACCCGAATAGCTGAATCCATCCCCATTGCTGTAATTCCCGCCGTAGAAGAATGTGCCGGCGCGTCTAAAGGAGACGGTGGCCTGGATTTTGAACAAGGCTGAGTCTTGAGTTGCGTGCAAGCCCCCTGGTTGGATGTCAAAGGAGAACCTTTTCCATGAATTGCCAGAGCCATCAAAGTCAATGATCTTGTTACCTCTTGTGAAGTAGAAACCTGTGCTGTGCTCGCCAAGTGGGAAGAAGTTTGGGATGAGATTGGTGTTGGGGATTGATTCCGGGACCATGGAAGCACAGTGGTCTTTGTATGAGGGTTGAGCAAGGTTGGAGGAAAAGAAGAGAGTGAAGAGGAGGAGCGTGGAGAGAAGAGAATCCATTCAGAAACGGTTCAATGATTTTTCAGTTTCTTCTTTCTTCTTTTTGTTCTTTCTCTAAGCGTTGAATACGCTCCTAAATTAACACCTTTTTTTATTTACATGTTGATGGATAATAAAATTAATATGTGCAAAAAGTAAATCTTGAGTTATTAGGATTGGATCTTCAGCTCGTTGATACTTGGGGGAGGCGTTTAGTAAGGAGGTAATTTACATTTGTTTGGTGTGAGAATATTGTTGGTCTGGATTACTCAAGTAATTAACATTACATTTAAAGTGTTTATTTAAATTATCACTTTATGATAATCTTAAATAATAATAATAATAGTAATAAATAATAAAAATAAAATAATAATGACAATAATAAAATTAATAATAATAAATAACAATAATGATAAATAATAATAATAATTAATGTTACCTTGTAATCTTTTTTATATGTTAAAGAAAGTAATATAAATTTCTAATTGCATTACATGTGCATATTAAACACAACACTGTAACATTATTAATAATTTAAAAGGTGATAATCTTTCTAAAACATAATTCTAGTAATCTTGGATGCATCGTATCAAATGCCTCCTAGGAGTTACGATAGTTTGACTTTGGAATGACATGAATGTGACAAACTTAAAAAATGATGAATAAGACTCATTCTGGACCTTACACCATTATAAATGTAATTATTTTTAAATTGTCTTAAATAATTGTCACTGTAACGTTACTTTTTAACATAAAAAAAACACTTCCAACCCCTATTTTATTTATTTATAATTCTTTTTATAAATATCTTTTTAATAGATGTACAAGATTTTGTAAGTTTTAACATGGGATTATGATTCAAAAGATTTGTTACTTATTTCTTTTAAATAAGATCACAATTTCAAGCTGTGTAAATCCAAAAAACTACCAAGTAAGTATTTAAACAAAAAATGAAAAATCATAAGAAATCTCTATTTTAATAGAGTTGTGGAGACTTAAGTGAATGTAGTTATATTTTCTGCTTGAGGACATTTTCTTTGAATCTTCCTCTTTTATCTGTAGTGCGCTTTTGACTTAATGGTTATAATAGAGGACATCATGGAAAAATGCCGGCCAAATTTTATGTATGCTCCATGATGTAATCGCCACATTATTTGATATAGTTTATATTTAATTATTATTATAGATAGATAAGGACTTGGACTTGTTCTTTTTTCTTATTTTCTGAAACAAGACATTGTGAGAATTGAGAAACCGCAGACTTTGGTGTCAACGCCAATAAGTCATCCATCATGTGGGTTGCAAAGAACGTTAATGCTAGGAAGACTTCTTCAAGGTGCACATTCTTTTGAATGTTTCTTTGTGTTATTAGGAATGAATTTATGCTATTTGCAAAGTAAAATCATGCTTATCACTATTTTAAAATTATTCATATTACAATTAATTCATTAAATGCAAAGAAAAAACTTAGGAGACATGACTTGATTGATTCCAAACATAATAAATTAGTTGTATGTAGTAACAAATTTTTCTTTTTTCTTATTCTTTTCTACATGCATCATAGACTTTTTTATAACTTAACATGTTCATATTTTTTCTGTTCTTTTTTTACTTATAGACTTTATATAATACTTTATGACGTATATGCTTTCCTTTAATTATTGTATATGAATGTTAGAGAAACTTAAGTTACGTATATGCATAAATGTAAGCTAATGTAAGAAACATGTACTTGACACATTTTATGCAACCACCGAAGAAAAGACAACTTTGGAAAATTTCATAAATCTTTGACAGAGCGTGGATGAATGCATGCATCCTTGTTTATTATATTATATTGCACCATAAAGCTATAAAAGACTAAGAGTGTGTCGCTAATAACCTAGTGGCTTTTTTACATTTGCATTGCTGTTGAAGAAACATTATCCATAATGTGGGCAGTATAAAAAAATTACCGATGTATGATTTTTTGGACTGAAATCGCTACTCTCTATGGCGATTTTAGCCCTCTAAATTTTTTTTGAAAGAAATGGACTGAAATTGTCACTCCCTATGACAATTTTAGCCCCGAAAAACTCATTATGTTCCCTAGTTTCCAAGTCTTTTGAGCTCATATTTCTATTCAGATTTTTCTTCCATGTTTCCTCCTTTATGTATCAAAGACATATAAGGAGATAGATGAAGACTTTTAGTTTGACAATTTTGCCTACACAATAAATAGAGTTTTTGTAAGAAATTACAAAACCATAGACTTGGTGTTAAAGACTTGGAACAAGTCATCATCATCACTCATAAACCAGAGTCAAAGACCAAACAACACGTTTAAGCAAGGAAGACTTGATAACTGATTGGATGATGGTAGTCTTTAGACTTGGAAAATGTAGGCCACTGTTATGGCAAGATGTGATGCTATCATGTTATGAATCAAAAGAGTAATGTTTAGAAGACTTAAGTTTTAAAGATACATTTTAACTTACATTTTTTTAAATAACATATAACATTTTAAAAAATAAAATAAAAAATAAAATATCAAGTATCATTCATTAAAATATATATTAATAAATAGGTTTAAAATTTAAGCTCCCATGCATTTTGCGAATAAAAAACATGAGGTTGAGAGAGCGTTTCTAACAAGTACTTAGCCGAAGAGGCCATAAAGCAACAAACATTATTGCACCTTTGCTGTCCCCACAACATCAAGAAGAAAGTCAAGTGGACCTCGCTTCTAACGGCCACAGGGCAAGTAGGAGGAGGTTTCCTATAGGATAGATGGGAAGAATGCAAAACATAGACCTAAAGATGTATATGTTCTTTAGGTCTATGGTTGTACCCAAAAAAAAATGTATAAATAATTCATATCTGTATACACAAAGGCTGAACCTCACCACATCAATAAAGTTACAACTTTATGACCGGCAAATTACAAGTTAAAATCTTAAAAAAAAAAAAATAACCCTTCTACTTAGGGACGGCATATTCCAACCTTACTCACGGATATTCAAGGTTATTAAAATCGCGTTTTAACTCGTAAAATCGTACGAGTTTACCTCCTTATGTAATAATATCGAGCTAATTTGTATGTAAACTCGTTTTTTGGTAAACTCGGCTAAACTCGGGTAAACTCACATAAAATTGAGTTTAGTGGCGATTTCACGAGTTTATCGCAAGAGGACAAAACAAGCAAAATAACGTAGTTTTGCATGTCTCTGAGATTTTTGACAAACCAAGCAAAACGACGTCGTTTTGCACGTTTCTGAGATTTTAGATTTAGGTCGTTTGAGTGTTTCAGAGTTGTCATTCACAGTTGCGCCTACAATCGTGCTCCGTTGTGCCATCGTGCTCCTCCATCGTGCTCCATCGCTGATCCATCGTATATATTCCATTCGTTGCTCAGAGAGATTTTTCACACCAGGGTGCGTGGCCTCTACATCGCTATTTGTACTTTAGTGTTCTGGATTGGAGACATCATTGTCACATACTCACTTCCTGTGATGCTAAGTACTATGAGACTTGCTGGTATCTTTGATGTTTATGTTGTTGTGTGTGTCATCTCCTGGATATTTGTGTTCTTGAAGGTTCCAGAAACAAAGGGCATGCCTCTCAAAGTCATCACCGAATTCTTTGTTGTCGACTCGAAGCAGGCTACTTCTGTCAAGAATGAGTGACATTGTTTTTTATATACATTTGCTATGTTGGTTGCTCAACACACTGCCTCTCTCCTGTGTTGATAGATTTTGCTTGTCATTAAGTTTATGTAGAGGATGATATGTTCTGGTTCAAACATATGAATTATGTATGAATTGAACTTAGAACTCATATATTTCATTTTTATTTGTGCTTTATTATGGAGTTAAAAGTATTTATGAATTTTAAGTTTTATTAAATATATTTTTGTAACGTAATAGTTTTTTAAAATATTTTTTTAATATTTTTTTAATAATAGGTAAACTCGTACGAGTTTATGGAGGCTCCACGAGTTTACTTAAACTCTCGGGTTTGATAACCTTGCAAATATCCATCCCAATATCCAACCCGTTGGGTAGGATAAAAGCCCGCTTTTGTATGGGTATTTATCCGTATGAATAATTATACTAAATTACCTGCACGAATTAAGATAGAATTAAAGTTTACCTTGGACCCACCTTGATCCTATCCACATCCCCCCTCTCTCTATATATATATTATAACAGACAAGTTTAAGCTCTCTTGAAGTTTTTTTCTTTGGGGTTAAATGATTGTTTTGCATAGTACACATCTTAATTTATTTTTCTCTATATATCAAACAAATTGTGTTATGTCTTCTAGTTATTAAAATTAAAGATTATGATACTTGATATAGTTTATGATTTTGTTGCGTTAAAATTGTTATCATTGTTTAATTTTTACAAATTGTGTAATTGTTAATTTAAATTATATTATTTTTAGGTATTAAATTAATGTAATTGACACTTTTATAAATATAAAAATATTTTTCAGAAAATTGCGGACAAGATAGAATAAGGGTTTAAATATTTTTGTGAACGATGTTAGGATTTTGATTTATAAAACCCACAGGTAAGATAAAATAAAATATTTTTTAATCCAATAGATAGAAAGTAAAATTAAGGTTGAGCGTATTGAATCAAAAATAAGTTAATCCAAATACAACAAAAATCTGATAAAAGAAAAGTGAATTACAAGTAAAATCTTTGAGGTAATGGAACTGTATTTTACTAAATAACCAAACCCAATAAGAACAAAAGTCAACTGTCATTCATAAAAATGGGTAAATTGATGAATTAAGTTTCTCAAGCATTTTTATTTTCTTCCTTGCCTTTTTTTTTTTTTTTTTAAGAATAGGAGATAAAAGACAAAGTAAAACAAAACATGCAAACACATTCAATCCAGAAAAACATGATGAGGCATCTTATGTCATCCTAACAATATATTAAATATTTATCAGCAAATATATACATCATCCAAAATTATGTGCAGGCCCCCTAATAACGTTAGCCACTTAAAATAAAGCAGAAACCTGCTCTTTAGTGAAATCGATGTTATAAATGTAATGAGCCTTTTGTATCAAGTCTCAAAATTGGTCTTTTTCCAAGAAAATGTTTCAGGTTGCAACCACAGGCAATCCACCCAATGGCTTGTTCAATGTTGTTGCTGGAGACTGGAATTTCCCACGTTCCTTAGCTCCAATATTTGCAAACTCTTTGGTAATCATATTCACATATCCGGCCAAAGAATCCTTGAAGTTCTTTGAGCAGCTTTTGTCACCCTCATCAACATCCTGAACCCCACCTTTGACCAAACAGCCAACTTGAGCACCTTCCATGTAAGCCTTGCATGCCACTAGAATATCTTGAGCTCGGCTGCAAAAATACCCAGCGACAAAGCCCTCAAAATACTGCAACCGAAGATAACTCAGTTAAGTTTTGAAACCCCAAAAGGAACAGACATAAGTTTAAGGCATTATTGAAAAAATAAGTTGCATATACTAGCACTTCCCAGATTCTTCGTGTGCATGATTTCCATTTTGTCAGAGTAATACTAAACTACCTTCACCACTAAATGTCAAAAAATTTCCAGTTATGGGAATAAGTTGATGGCTATCGACTAAAGAGATTTCACACAAGAAATAAAATGCAGTTAATAGGAGTTTATCAGATTAAGGATGCATAATCATTGATCATTTGCAATGGTGCGTAAATATCTTCAAAAGCCTAAATATAAATATTTAAGGAGATACACGTGCCTCTGGAGCAAGGCATTTATTAAATGCAAATTAAACTGTGTATCACTTGTCATTTATACCTAAATATGGAATAAGGAGTTCCTTAGTACACTTTACACTTGATGACATGAAAACAAACTATATTAATAAAATCAAGACAATCCAGTAACGTTTTGATCAATCATTAAAATATCTTGTAAAATGCAGCTAATGAAAGCCCACATATATCCCCGTATGCAATAGCTCAGTCTAATGTTCTAAAGTTTTACGTTTGTTTTCAATATTATGCAATGCAATGTTTATTTCCTTTTTCATCATACCCTCCAAGCCTCCATTACTTTCTAAAAGGGACAACAGGAGCATGCCTATGCATTTCGTCACTGATTGTTGGTTCTCAAGGATGATACAAGCAAATATGGCAAAGCAAACTTCTGGCAACAAATAGCTTTTATGTGAAGTAAAAAATTGAAACAAGACAAAAATCAAACCTTTGGAGGCCTTCTCATCATATACATCATTGTCTTTAATGATAGGATGAATGTGTCCTCGTTATACTTCAGGGAGGTCAGTTCACCTTGCTTTGAACCACTCATATGTGCATATCCAGGTTCATTGAAGTAAGGCTTTGCATTCAAGATTAGGCCTTGTATAGAGACTAGAACCTGTAGAATCGTTGAAACACCTGGAAGCCACTTCTCATTCTTGCCGCCAGACCAGGTGTTAAGAAGACTAAGGCATACTTTGCCACAATTATACAAATTCGGGTTGAGACGAAGACCTCCAGAATGGTAGTGAACTTTCTGCCATGAAAAATGTCACTTGCATCAGACTTGAATTAAAAAGAGTGAACAAGAAAATAACGTGAATCAGATAAGGTATCCTCAACCACATACTGGCGGTACATTGGGATAGCCACTGGGGAAGAAAACATCGAAAAAGAAGAGACCATCATGATAAGGAGTTCCCTCTGCCCCAATAATCACAGCCCTCAAAAGATCCATCCTTGATTCATATACTCGAACAAATATTGAATCTGATGAAGGATAAAAGAAACAGTCAGAATATTACAGCCATTTGGTCACAGTAACACTAAACAAAGTAGTAAACAAACTAACCTGGCAAATCCTTCTCCAAAATCTTCCACTCTTCCTGGATTTTTTTAGCCCAATTCTTTGGATGCTGTTCAGGATATATGCCAATTTTAAAACAAAATAATTAACATTAAAACTGAAAGGAAGTGCATAACAAAATAATAAAAATGATAAAATAAATTATTACCTGCTTCATGGAAGAATTTTGTCCAACAAAGTAATGATCTGAAGCGTCTTCAACGGTGTCAAATTGTTTAAAACTTTCGAATTTCCTCAGGATTTCATCTTTGATTTCATTGGAGATTGTCACAACAGGGACATCTCCATTATTTACTTCTCTGGCAGAATTGTGAACTGAGGTGTTACCAAGCACGTACTCAGAAGGGGCATGAAGTATAGTAAATGTATCAACAGTTGGATTAGATGTATAATTAGTAAAAAATGGCTTAAAATTTTGAGAATTCTTCAACAGGTGGCCTGATTCTATTCCAGAAGGATGGAATGATCCATCATCATGCCCAAAGAAACTTGAATGGTACAAACTGCCACTGCCACTGCCACCTGCACTTTTAAATTTGCTCCAAAATGGTGGCTCACTCGCAGGTGGCAGCTTCGTGACCTCTGAATTGGCTATGAAACCATGGTTAATTGAAGCGCCAGAAATAGCAGGCTTCTTTTTACTCTGGCAAGGTAAAAGCCGCTGAGACTTGGATGACTCAACTCCGGATGACATACTCAAATCACGCCCTCTGCGTTGTGAAGTAACTGATTTCTTCTTACTAGGAGAAGCTTGAGAAAATAACTGAGGAGAAGACAAATTTGTTCCAGAAGAGTGATCAATATCAACCATTTTGATTTGCAAATTAGAACCACCCACTGAAGAGCCTAGGGTTTCGGGGTTAGTGGGTTCTAATGGCCATGAAGGCTGAAAGGAGTCTACATAAAACAAACTATTTCCAGTCTGCTTCAAACCTGCATCATATTCTGGCAACCAAGTAATAGGTGCTTCAACTCCTGGAGGTACATCCAGATTATCAAAGTGTGCCTGTAATGAAGTATAATCATCTACATCCACATAATCTTCATAGAAAAGATCCATGTAGTCATCGTCATGAGATACTGAAGGATAACCATTAGAAGTATAATGAGACATTTCCTGGAAATGATTTCAAGCAAAATGTTAGTCATGTTTCAGGTTGGAAAAGATAATATCAATCCGTTGCAAGAAATAAAACCAAAATCTTATACAAACCACAGGTTGATGACTGCCATAACCATCATGAATGGCTTCAATTTTTTTTCCTTTGTTGCTTTTACCAACTTTTTCGCCAATTATCATTACGTCGTCGTCATCGCCAATGTGAATCACAGACACATCCTGCAAATTGGCCAAGAAAAGTAAAATACAACTATTGAATCCGAGTAAGGAAAAGATAGACTAACAAATATTCATAAAAACAGAGACAAATAAAATAGCAGAAAGCTGTATCAATGATAAACACTTAAACACGTAAGAGAACTAGGGTAAACCGTCTCTAATCCATTGTATTACACTCCAATTGTACACATCTCCCTTCTATATTGAAAACCAACACAAATCTCTTGAAGAAGTAAAAGCATAAATGAATTTTCTTTATTTTAACAAAATTCATGGGGGTTGAAAGCAATCACTCAAAAGTATAACTCTACTGATGAAGATACCAAAAGGAAAAAATCAAGTTCAAATATTCACATACAGTGGAAGAAGGACAAATGGAATATATAATATTTAAGAAAAGGACTTCCTCATTTGGTATCTTTTTTACTTTTCCAAAAAACTCGTGTTGTTTAGACTTTTGTTTTTAATATAACTAGATGACGACAAAATTGTAATTAAAAACTAACCACAAAGGTCCAACACTTATGCTACCACATTAAATAATTAGAACACATATTTGCACAAAGGAAAGGGCCACAGGATAACACAAACACTATGGCAATGAAACTTCTGGGGACAAAAATAAAAGAAACATAATTCTGCTACCCAACCCATGCATATTGTTTGATCACACGTACTCCTAACTCCAGGCTAGGTCGTACATTTCTCCCACAACAGCCTTTTAAATAGACATATAAGTAGGCCATGAATAGTTAATCATGTAACGATAACAGAAACCTAGTGATCTATCACAATTACAGGATGAAAGACACCATATGTATGTATGGGATAATAGAAGCAAAATGAATATCAAATTTAGTGATTTACCATTAAGGAGAAAACTAGAAATGGAAAAACTGACAAAGCAATCAAGTAAGTAGTAGAGATAAAAGCACTTTGTCACACAAGCACATACTGAAGTCTTGAATTCAACTTTCACCAACATGTAGGTATTTATTCCAAATTCCTTAACCAATCAAGAGAGGATATTTAATTTATGTACTAACTCACATCAATCAAATTATACTAGTTTGATGGGCAAGTACAAACTAAACTTAAAAGGACAACTTGAGAGAAATAAATAGACCATCACAAATTTGTTAACTTCCCTGAATTGGCCATATGAGACAAATTAACAAAATTACATTATTATTCTTTCTAGGTTTGATACAATAAGTGGGGAAATGCTGGGTAAAAACCTGAGTCAGATCGACAAAATTTCATCAGCAGCAATTGAACATGCTGAGCATGTATGAATCATGCATGTAATAGAACAACCTAAGAAAAAACAACTACTTAATTTGGGAGTTTCTCAATTACAAGAGACATCTATCTTTTGGACAAGTCCTTCCATGACTTCAACATCCATGACAAATCATCAGTCTTATGTTGTTAAACCTATTAGATACCACAAACATAACTGGGGAGAAAACAGATAAGATCTCATTACCGTCTATATGAAGTCACAACCCCTCTTCTATATCAAAGGTCTCTTAACTTCATTCATCATTGAAGAAATAGGGCATAACAGAAAACCATAATCCATTCAAAGAAACGATAGACAAGGCTATCTAAGCTGGATATGCTAACATAAAGTACCCAAAATTCACAATGCTGTGAAACTCATCACTAAACCAATTCTAAGCTGCACTAACAAAGCGCACACACAAAGCACCAAGGGTAGCCTCGAAGTGCCATAGCCCACAAACAAAACCAAAAACCTACGATTTCATAGCAAAAACTGGAAAGCTAAGGTCAACTGAAAAAGAATCGACAAACGAACAGCGATATGGCTGAAAAGTAGACACCCCAGATGAAAAAACAAAGAAGAAGAAGAAAAAAATCAAAATTTTGAACAAATTCGCGACCTCCACAGGGCCAAAACAGGTAAAAACGTGAATTTCGGATAGGAGAAATTAAAAAACTTTCAATGGGCGGCACGATCATGCATGAAAAACGAACGACAATATGAAAAATTAATAACAAAAATCAAAACCTTGAAAGAATTAGGGTTCGGAAGGGTTGCAGGAGCACACCTGTTTCTGCTTCGATGATCTGGAGGGGTGATTAATTAGAGGAGGAATTTCAACGACATCAGGGTCCATGGACGGAGGAGGAGAAGAACCGCTCCCAAAATGCCTTTTCCTTCTATTTAATTTTTTCCAAAGCGAAGCAAAAAAAAAATACAAAAAAAAAACGAAGAGCGAAAGAGTGAGTCTTTTCACTTTTCACGTTGGCGTGTTGTTCAGAGCAGAGAAAGAGAGTGAAAGCAAATTAAAAAAAAGGAGGGGGAAAAAACACAAAACAAAAAGACGCTACACAAAGAAGAAGATAAAAAGATAAAAAGAGAGAGAGAGAGAGAGGTTAACGTTGATGGATTGGAAACTGAGGGCAGCGGCGGCGGAGGCGGCGGCTCCATTTTTGATCGGCTCATCGGCTGAGGCAGCAGGCCTAAGCTGCTGGCAGTGTGAGTGAGTGTGCCACTGAAAAAGTAATTTTTTTCTGTAAAGATATGAAAGAGAAACACGAGAGGCTATTTATATGTTTTCACATTGCTTAACACAAAAGAATACTAATTAATTTATATTATTAATAGGAGTGGGGTCTAGCCCGGTTACCAGGACCAAGGCTAGAGAGGAGCCATTTGGGTAAGATTTGAACCGATTTATACATAAATTATGTTGGACCCGCAAAACATGGACTCAACAAATGTTAAGAACAAGTTTAGACCGCTACTCACACAACTCAACCCAATTTGAATATACACATTCATAATAATATTTCTTTGGTCTTAGATAATAATAACATAGTACTATTTAATATATTTACTCATACTGCCTCACAATTTATTTATTTTTTTTACATCCCAAACAAAAAAAACTTATCACCATGTTTCTTGTTTTTTCTCCATGGTACCTCTGACATGCTACATCTTATTTTTATCTGCGGACTGAAAGAATTGAATTAGTTTACATAAAGTTGTTTTATTCTATTGGTTTTCCTTGGCTTGAAAGAGAGTATTGGCCGAGACCTCCCCCCCTTTCCCAAGTGGACCCTAAACATTGCCATCTACGTTGATGCATTGGTGGGTTCGAGAACCATATGGAGAATACCATGGCCCTACAGGTACTTAGCTTGAAGCATCATGGCCCTGTCATGGTCGTGTTGCAGTGACGCGCACGATGGATGCTTTTTGGTTGCATCGCAATGTCCCACTGAACTAAATGCCAACCCCTATATATGTTTACGAGGATTATTCCAACATAGGATATTATGGAAAGTAGAATCAATAGCTAAACAAACGCTAGCTATCCAATAACTAGAACTGTTGCATGATATAAGTGGGAATGGAATTCAAATTGGAATTAGCCAGAGCAACTCTTCCCGGTTTGTTGAACCAACGAAAATCCAAGTTACTTCCTGAGGTTCGTCGTTCTTTAAATCGAGGAGATACTTGTAAATTTCTCACTCTCACTAATTCGCACAGATCAGGAGGCTAGAAATTTAGACTTATCAAGGTTCGCTTTAAGCCCGAAAGCAACACAAAACTAATCCATAAATTCTAGGAACAACCAAACTTGGGAGGATTTCGCTTTCTTGAATAACAAGTAATCATCCGCAAAAAAGAAATGAGAGATAGAGGGCCCATTTCTAGAAATCTTCACCGACTGCCACAGACCACCCTCCACCTTATCATTGATCAACAAATCTAATGTGATGACCTAATAACTTAAATAATTATTTTATATGCATATACACTTCAAGTTTATTTCATTTTAATTAGCTTTTTATTTATCTATCTACTTAATTATTCAACACATTGATTTTTGTTGAGTTTGAGACAATTTTCAACTGGAATTTTAGTTCTAGAGCTCATTCATTGAAATGACAACAAGTGTCATTCGAATGAATGTTGAAAAATTTGTACCCGAGGCCAAAAAAATTGAGTCATTCAAATGACTTAATAAGTTATTCGAATGACTTGATTTATTTTGCGATTTTTTGGGTTCCAGAGGCATGTTATTTGAATGACATAGCTAAGTCATTCGAATGACTCATGTCCAGGAGCGTTTTAAGGACGCGACAGGCTCATTTTCTGTCGAGTTCTCTCTCTTTAACACCCTTTTATCTCCCTTCTCTCTAGAAAACTCAAAACCCGAACACCAAATCTTCCTCAAACCTTCCATATCACTTCAAACGCTTCAAATCTTCACTCCATTTTCATTATCATCATCATCCTTCCTTGCTCTCTTTCTCTAGAATCTCTATTGGAGTTCTCTTGAAGTTTTTGGTGGTGATCTTAGGGATACCTGAAATTCTTTTCTCTTGGGTCATCAAGAGTAATTTATAAACTTAAATCTCTTGTTGGTGTTGTGATTGAGTTTGGTACTTTATTATTCAAGTCTATGAATAGATTGCTTAGAACCCTAGGTTGAATTTTGAGAATATTAGTGATTTTGGTTAAATTGGTCCTAACCTATGACATTGTTGTCTTCTTTATAGCGTTGGGAGGCTCCGGTGATTTTCCACAAGTTCCAGCCATTCTGTAGACCTATTTCTTCGCCTCTTTGAGGCTTGTGTTGCAAGTAGTTAGTTGTAATTGTAGTTTATTTTCTATAGTAATATAAATGTGTATAAATGTGAGTTGAAAATGTGTTTTTAAAAGTGTTGTGAGAATCAATCGGGTTACTTTTGAGAAATTGAAGAAATGAGAACTATATGTTTTGAAAGGAAAATATTTTACAAACTAACACGTAGAACATGACCTATTAGTAATCATTGCATGAAAAATCATTTATCGCATATTGTTTTACATTGATAATGTTTGATCATTTTGAAAATAAATGCTTTGCGATTAAGATGTCGAGAAAAGAAATATTGGATTGGTTTTGGTTTATAAATAGATTCTATCTGAAATGAATACTTTTAGTGTTAGAAAAATGGTTTAGGGTGAAGTCCTGTCAGGATCTATAGCCAACGGCAGTAGGCATTGGACTTGGTGCACCATGACAATATGCCCTCGCTAGTAAGGGACAGATCATACTAGCCCGGTACGTAGGCCACGTTTCGGTTATATGCCCTCGCTAGTAAGGGACAGATCATACTAGCCCAAAACATTAAAATCAATGTCTTTGGTTTATTAAGCATATGTTAGAGTAACGGCTCAAACACGTTTTTGACATTGTGTTATATCCTGACATGATGGAATTCCTTGAATATGTAGTTTATGGAAAGTTTATGTTGAAACAAAAAGTGATATTTTGTATTTGATACATATATTGTAAATATCATAATTTTCTTACTTGTCCCTAGTGTGTTATAATTACATCTACCTACCACTAAGTTTCCAAACTTACTCCTCATTGTTTTCCCCCTTTTCAGATACAAGTGTGGGTTTGAGTTCCATTCCTCTTCCTCTTAGCTTGCAGAATATTTTCTTTCTTGTGGTGAGCCCAATTTATTCTGGGTCATATTTGTTTCTTGACTATTGTATTGTGTTGTCTTAGAATGCTCCAGTAAGCCCACATGCAGGATCCGACTAATTCTCGCTTCGTAGTTATGTAGCTATATATTGATTTGAAGTTAAAAGTGTAATTTAAGGATTATTTTGAATTTACAAACTAGTATGTTTTCTTTTTATTGAGAAACTTCTAGATTTGTGAATTGGTTGGTTAAATTGTGAATTGATTACAGGTGATGGTTTTCATTGTTGGGTTAAGCCTATATTTAAGGGAAACTATGTCTGTTTTTATGAAAATTTGGTATACGAGGCTCGCTAGGGGCCATGGTCCCCTATGCGTCGATCATGACTCTAGTTGGGTCATGACATCTAACTTCTCCATATACATAATAAAAAGGCAAGGGAAAATGGGTCTTATTATCTTATTTGATTTTGATATATAAATGTGATTTCTTAAGTAGTATATATGTCTTTCACTAAAACAATCTTCCAAACAAAATTGAATGATTATTGACAATGAATTGATGTGGGCCCAAATGCCTTACATATTAAAAAATATAAAAAAGGAAGAAAATCAAACAATAACTTTTTGGGCTGATAAATTGTAAGAGACACTACTCTCGCAATTCTATATATAAAAAATTAAGGTTATTTCCATTTCTAATAACTGTATCTTCTAAAATTGAATTTGTTTTCTCATCTTTGCGAGAGACTAAATTGTTCATCACTCGTTTATTAGCTTGTTAGTCAAACAACAATTTTAGGGTAAAATCATATTTTGATCCCATTTTTTAAAAATGTTCAATTTGGTCTTGTATTTATTAAAGGTTAGTCAATTTAGTCATTCATTAGTCCCATAACTATCTCACTAACTGGCAATACTGATGTGACAGTTAACGGGACTAACAAAATATCAAACTGACATTTGATAATAGTATAGAGAGATTTTATAACAATAGGATATCAAAATTAGGGTTTTTTTTTGTAAACACAATGTGTCAAGGAATTTAAACTATAACTATTAAGACTTGGCTTGGTAAAATTTTTTGAAGAAGTGTTCCTACTCTAAAAAATTATGCCAATTTTTTGTGTTTGGTAAATAAAAAAGTTGGAGGGCTTTTGCTGAACACTTTAAGAGCCAAGTATGCTTTTGAAAACTCTCAAATGAGACTTTTCGGACGTGGTTTTGGCTCCAAATTTTAAAAAGATTTAAATAATTTTAAACTTAAATAAAAATTCATTTTTGTCATTCCAATAATTAATGAAACATCAAAATAGAAATGTTTTTTTTACTATTTATATCCATTATAATAAATTTATATTTTAGGAGCAACTTAAAAATATATTTACCAAATATAATTCTTATAACTTCTGTTTATCGAAAATAATTTTTGTATTATTTTATCAAACAATATCATTATAATTTTTTAAAATTTATAGGTGTAGCATGTGAAATTTATAAATGGAATATTGTAATCTTTTTTCATGGCATGGCGCCATGTTAAGACAGTGAGACTAACCCGAATGCTACTACTTTTCGAAATGAGCACCATTTTTATTATATTTACCATCTTGCCACTATACGATTTTGTTTTCTGAAATCCATCATTATCCATTATTCCACATTTTATATCTAGTGAAATTTAACTAATGGCTCAGTTTGCTTGAAAATTAATCAAAATGTTACACCAAATTGGTGAAAATTTTAATTGTTTTCAAACAATATTAAACACCCCTAAATAAAATATTAAGCTATTGATTATTTCAATTACCTAAAGGAACAAAATACTTATTAGTTTAAGTACCACCACAGCTAAAAGTAAGGTAACAAAAGAAGTACTAGCCAGCATTACATCATTTTGAAAGCGCTCATTGTTTGGTTGAAAAAAAAGGACAAACTTTCGTAATATTAAGTCCATATAAATTTGACATTCAACAAGACTAAGTATTTATAAAAGAAAATTAAGATAAAGCCCCAGAAAAGGGCTCAAGCCTTAAACATTTTGATAGATAAATAAATTTAACATAACCGTTAATGTTATCCTACCAGTACCACAACCATGAAACACACTATGAAAGCAATCTCAATGTTGTTCAACTTGAGAGTGAAATTTAAGCATATATAAAGCTCTCACCAAGATTATAGAATGCTGCAGTATAGGAAAACAAACAGTCGTTGAACAAAGAACTCTTTGATTCCGTTCCAACTTTAGCATATTCTAAATTCACCAAGAGGACCAGGTCCAGAGGTATTCAAATTATTTAGCGAACAAATTTCTAATTTATGATAGATAGCAATTAAACAAATAAATTTTAGCATCAAGGAGTTCTAGAGTTCATAATTCATCTGGCATATTTGTCCATATATGAACATCCTTTTCAAGAGTACAAATCTATTATATCGACCAAAGGGGGGAGAGGGGTTTCCCCTTCTGACACTGTGTGACACACTCAAGTACCATCTCTTGCAACTGTTTCTCCACATCTTCAATGGGTTGGCAAGCATCTACAAACTGCATCAAGCCAGTGGAAAGAGAAAGGAAGAACAAAGGGGAAACACAGAACAAAAGAAGAAAACAAGGGTTAAGCATGCACATTTCACCCCTTTGTCACTAAACAAAAAAGGAAAAAAAACGAAGTACCACTTTGCCAGACTGACAAGCTGTAACAAAGGATTGGTACATGAACTGTTGATTTCAGGAGGAAAAGCCATATAAACAGTGAATTACCTTCCAGGAGACATCATGAAGAACCTTGTAACTATCAGCAACTTTCTTCTGAAACTCCAGCTTTTCATATCTCTCACCTCCATACCCTCCTCTTTCTGCAGCTTTCTGATATAATATAGAATATGTAGGGAATACAAATAAGATAAAATGGGGTTACATGATGGGGTTACATCACTTACAGGAACGAACCAAGCTCCAACATGCTAGCCAATTAACAGTGAAAAAGATCATAGAACCCATGTGCATATGGTGCCAAAAGCATGCAGGTAATATCAACTATGAATTGTACAAACAAAATAGCACAATTCGTCTCTACATTATGACTTGAACCACCCCTTGGAAAAAAGATAGTACATACAGCATTTGTATATCAGCCCCTAAAAGAAAATTTGCTGCTAAGCAGTGGTTGTGACTTCTGACAAACAAAGCATTGAAGCACATATCAGATAGTATCTTACTACTAGCTCAAAAAAGCACTTATCGATTGGCCACATAGAGAGAACTGTTGTCTTACCTCTGGTGATATGTCAAGGTAAGCTACTAGATCTGGAGCTAGCAACCCAACCTCTGGGGCCTACCAAAAAAAAAATCATGGTTTACTCAGTTAGAATCAAAGATATTAAGCAAACTCCAAACTGTTCTAGAATGAACGTTCTCATTTTGCACCTGTATTTATTTATTTATTTCCCAAAAGATAAAGACAACATATAAATAATTTACCTTACACCATTCAATATCAAGTCCCTTAGCAGAGGAGAAAGCCACCCCAGAATAAGAATAACGGTCAACGATGAGGGTTGTTCCACTTTTCAATTTAGTTTCCATCAATGACCTACAAAGACAACACATGCATATATGAATGTAAAATCTACTAGTTCAAAATGTGCTTTCAAGCAAGTAATTTAACTTGTATATGTAATAAAAAAAACTTGATTGTGAAAAACTGCATATGTAAACATTGCAAATTCTCCATCATATACAAAGACTGCATGCATTTGATTGAAGATGTTACTACAAAGTAACTTTGGAGTGTTACTTGTAATCAACAAGCACTAGCAAAAATATTCAAATGATCCCAATGCAACAAAACCACATTAACCAATAAGCCCAACATTTCAGGATATACAAACATGATACATCTTGTCATGATGTCACCAAAGTCATATAAGCAGTATTAGTGTAGTCAGCAGAACCACCAGCAACATCGTGGCAGCAACCTGAGATTCCCACTTCAATAAAGGTTTCAAATTACTAAGTCATGGTATGGTTTCCATTTTATACACCAAGTCTTCATGGAACTATTTTAAATACTTCACAGCTAGACATGACTTGGCCATAAATCAAACTTTCAATATAATGAATCAAGAATGTACTATATTCTTCTCTCATGCTACTTTTTACAAACCACTACCACATTGAAACCTCCAAAGCCTCCCGTAGAATTCCAGCATTGTCAAGGACCACAAATTTCATTAACTAAAAAACCAGAATGCTGCACATGACAGGACAGATAACAAATGCAAATAATTTTAATCATCCGAAAGGGCGAGGGAGATAAAGCCAGGGCATACAAACCTCTTCTCCCAACGATTTGCACTGAAGAGGAGATGAATAGTGTGATCATCCAATTGTGATGTGTTAGTAAGATATGCAGATATCATTTTACCGACATTCGTGGTTCTGTCGGGAAATCTCCACAATTCCGCAGAGGTCCCTTGTCCCTCCAAGTAAGAGACTAGTCTGCTACACTGTGAAGACTTCCCAGAACGATCCAAGCCTTCTAGGACAACCAAGGCACCTCTAGACTCCTTTCTGTTGCCCCCATTGCTACAATTTAGGTTACCTTCCATTCTTATCTTCTTGGGAGAGCAATTGGAGGAGAATTGAACTCGGAAATTCAACGACTTTTGAAACAATAGTGTTCTGCTGAAACTTCTGCAAAATAAATATCATTTATTAAAATAATTGAAAAAAGAAATGGAAAAATGCCCAGTACCCTCTCTGTCCTTGTTCATTCAAAGAAAGATCACGGTTAAATCAAAATTGCAAGCCTTTCCATTTTCTTCTAAAAATGAAAACTTTCCACCCATTAGACTGAGAACTATTCTGGGTCGAGTATAATTAAAACACAGTGTAACAACCAAAAAATGGAGAGATACCCAGAATTGAATTTTTATGTTATAAACATAGTATCAGCAAAAAAAAAAAAAAAAACTCTAATCTTTTTAAAAAATCAGATTTGGAATTAAAAACCAAAAGATGTGAAGAGTTCTTACAGTGACTTTGAAGCTACGATACAGGAGCCATAGATCATATCCTCGACAAGCCGTTAAACTGAACCAAAATTGAGGAGGAGGAAAAAAAAAGGGAAATAAAATTAAATTCATGAAATTCAAGGATAAAAGAGAACAAGGTAGAGCAGGGAGAAAACAACGGCCAAATTCGATGAATGAATATACCCATTCCAAGGAAAGAAATGGTTGCCGCCGAAAAAATTTCAGTATAGGGAAAGTAGGGTTTTTTCGTTTCCAACTCTCTGTTCGCGGCTTTTGTTTTAGATCTCTGATTCTCACCCACCTTTGGCGCCTTCTCTTGAAATTATTTGTTTTAGTTTTAGACAAAAAAATTGTATTTTTTTATTAGAGGAAAAAATGGGTTAAATATATTTTTAATTCTTATAAAAATAAAAAAATTTGTATTTAGTTCTTATAAAATTTTTCATTAGGAATTAGTCCTTGTAAAAAAAATTTGTTTGGTTTAAGTCTTTACCGTTAATAGGAGACGTTATTGACTGACGTGTCCATTAAATGTATTTACAGGGATCAAACACAAACTTTTTAATTTTATAATGACAAAAAATATATTTAACTAAAAAAAATTATATTTTTGTAACAATAATATGAGCTCATCCCCCACCCCTTTTTAAATAGTTTTGAGTTTGAGATCAAGAAAGAAAAAACTTGTCTCATGAGAGACAATTCCAATATCTTAAGTTAAATTGGTCAATTTCACTAATACTAAAATACTGGAGTTCAAGAACAAAAATAAACATGAAAATTAACGTAGAAGATTGGGCAGAGAGAGAAAGCTGAGTTTACCCTTTTCCTTTTTTTTCCCTTTAAACTTATTTCAATGAGTTATTTTCAAGTAAACTTTTTGTTTTTTTTTTTTACAATGGAGAAGCTTATTAGATCAAATTCTTAATCAAAAATACCAACGCTACCTTACTGTATATGCTTAAACATAGTAACTTGCTCTGAACTGCTTCAAACACATGGTAGCAGCAATTACGCAGCACAACTTTTCCTTTCACTTCCAAGCAAACTCCACATTCCTCTTCTCTTTCAATGTCTATTTCCAATTCTATTCTCTCTTCAGAATCAGTCTCCCTTTGGTATCTCAGTCAATATACTTCCTTCTGTTTCCTTTCTGAAGTTGCAATATAGCAGGAAACATCACCGCTGCTTATCAGCAAAAGAGAAGATCAACAGATTTTTAAGCATGCATTAATCATCAAGAACATAAAAAATGGAGCCATTTGCACCCTAAATTGAATTCAAAAAATACTTATATGAAATAGAAGGAACTGATCTTGACAGCGATGACAGAGAGTGGCGAATGCGTTCAGAGAGATGGGGCTAGCTCTAGGGTACCCGATGCTAGCCCATAACTTGAACTGACCATTGTATTGTACATAGAGGTGTTAAAATAGGGGGCCCTCCCCTATTAAGCCATATGGGCTTTTAATAGGGCTTGAGCCCCAAAAAGCCCACGGGGCTCAAAAGCCCCATAGACAAAAAGTCCATAAGGTCTTAAGCCCACAGGGCAAGGATTAGGACTAGCCCATGGTAGGGGTGTTCATGGCCAGGTTGGGCCGGGTTGACCTATACCCAAACTCGGTCCTATATTTAGACCAGGCCAATTTTGAGAACCCAGACCCGACCCTAAACCCAATAGGTCCGATCATCTTCGGGTCGAGTTAAAACCTGGGTTTAGACCGGGCCAAAACGTTTTGATTGCAGCAGAAATTCAGATTGCAGATTGCAGATTGCAGAAATTGAAAGCATGCAAAAGAACAAAAATTCAGCCCAATGAGACAGACTTGCTTCACTAAATAAATACCAAAGCAGACACATAATCAGTGTATTGATGCTTTCCTATTTGGGAAAACATGCAGAATGACATTCCATAAGAAACATACGAGATACAATCAGAGCATTAAGATGAATATATCCAAATTCGGAATTTATCAGGCAAAACTCCATTTATCTTGTGATAAATCACAGCCTAATGTCAATGCCTACATTTTGCAACAAAACAAGCACAATGTACAATGCATAGCAGTCATCTACTCTAATAGCTACCAGCTTAACTTGTTAGAACTTCGAGGAAAGCTATCCTCAATCATATAGGTCATTATAAAAAGGATTCTATGCCTACACCAGTTTATGGGTACACAAGTATTGCTAAGGAGTNGGCGCGGCGCGGCGAGGTAGGCGCGGCGAGGCGAGGGTTTAGGGCCTGAACTCTCAAGTGAACTATTGAGTCTCTGAAGATGAACTCTGAATTTCAGAAATGAAAATTGAGAAAAGTGAGATGAGGGCTAGTGAGATGAGGGCTAATTGAGACAAGCCACTGAAGAAAGACATTTGGGCTGCTTAATAAAATTGGGTTGAGAAAAAAAAAATTGGGCTGAAAGACATGGAAAAAAAATTGGACCAGAAGTGCAGAACTTATAGGAATAAATTGTAATTATGAAGGGAAAAAAAATTAAAAAATATATAATAGTATAGTATACGGACCGCAGGGCCGGGCTGGCCCGAGACTAGACCCGAACCCGGTATGAATTACAATCAATTTTTTTTTCTTAGAGTTCTTTTGAAATCGGACTCGATTCGGCCCGAATGCTTCTGGCCAGTTCGGATTGGTGGGCCAGGCCGGGTTATGAATACCCCTAATTGTATTGTACATAGAGGTGTCAAAATAGGGGCCCTCTCCTATTAAGCCCTACTCTTAATGGGCTTAAAAGGGCTTGGGCCCCAAAAAGCTCACAGGGCTCAAAAGCCCCATAGACAAAATGTCCATAAGGCCTTAAGCCCACAGGGCTAGGGTTAGGACTAGTCCATGATCCCATCCTAAGTAAAAAAATGATTTTTTTTCTAATTTTTTAGTTTTCTAGTGTTGGCCCATTGACATGGCCATGTGGTATTAGTAACATTAATGACCAACTCAGCATGACACGGCAATGGGCCCATGGGCCCAAAAAAGCTCATGGGCCTAGTCCCACACCTAATTTTGTCCAAGATGGTCGCAAAAGTTTAATTTGTCAAATAAAGAGTATAATTATAAATTATTACAATTTTTTTCTTCTTAAAAAGCCTAAAAACTAATCTTAATAACTAAATGGAATAGCTTCGTTCTTCATCCTTGTCCTCATTCATCATGTGTTGAGCAACATTTGACTAACAAACCAAAACCTCCTGAATAGAAGTATCAAACTATGAACTTTGCGCATGTTAGGAAAATCGGTAAAGCTGATCCGGAATCAATTTTGAACAATTCATAAGTGAAAATGTTCCACTTATAGAACCCTACAGGGCTTCTTAACTGAAATCCAAACACTCGGTCTCCTTAATTGAAATTCAAACAGGCTAGTCAAAATTTCAAAACACCATCATGTACATAACTTTTTAAAACAGAAAAAAAAAAAAAAAAAAAAAACCAAGCCTCCCCAAAATCAACAAAACCATATACACCCAATGGCCTTCATTTTTTTTTTCTTCAGTTAACCAAAATTCATATTGAACACTTGAGCACGAAGGCACACACGGTGAGCTTCAATCCACTTGGTACAAGCATCTTGACCTTGCTCCACTATGCATTCATCTCTCACAGGGCAAACAGCAAAACCTCTTAGGTTTTGAGGGTTCTTTAGTTTTGGCAGGAATAGAACATTGTCCACCATTACATCCCATCGAATTTTATAAGAGATAGTTAAGTTGGCAAAATTTCATTAAATTTTAATGATTAAGTATTACCAACGATTCTATTTTAATTCATATTTAAAATACAATATATAAGTTTACCGAAAAAATATACAATATATACAATTAAATAATTGTGTGGATAATCTTCTATAATTACAGTATATCAACTTTTTTTTAAAAAAAATACTTTTTGCACCAATATTATGGATGCAATACAGAAAGAATTTACATTAGAAATTGACACACATGAACACAACTACCCAAGTAACTAGATAATTCCCAAACTACTACTAAACACTCTCTCCATTCATGATGAGAATTTCGGCAATCATAGCCCAAACCAAACCCAGGATTTCTCTTCACAAAACAAGTTCCATTTCTCTTTACCACAAAACGGCTCAAACTTCTTTTTGGCACTTTTCTTGTACAAGCTCCAAAATATTTACAAATAAAAAAGGTCTGTTGTATTCACCATTTAACACCTAAGCTTTATGGACCATTGTTAGCTCTCACTCTCATTACATTTTCAATATACAATGGTGTCTATACCTAAGTGATGATAAATATTAAACATAGTAGGGTTATTTATATCACTTTACAAGACAATCTTAAAAGAGACACATTGATATATCTTTTAAATAATAGTTGATGAAAAAAAAGATTTACTCTCGGATCAATGTTTAAAGAACACTTCAACACATTTTTTTAAAGATGCCAATAAAGTAGTATAAACAAGTTCTTCATTTACAAGTAGGAGTAAACATACAAATTCATCCATGGGATTGTCAGCTTCAATCAACTTAGTCATCAGATTATGAAAATGGTTATATTAATTCTTGATGTTGCCAAAATTTGCACAAGTTAATATTTGAGAAAAACTAATTTGACTGTTGTCGAAAAACTAACTTGATTAATTTTTGACTATGTCAGAAAATTAATATCATTATTTTCATAATTTAGAGGCAGCTTAGAGAAAATTTTAAAGATTTGCGGGAGAACTAATCATATTTCTCTCCCCATGAGTAGACAAGAAAGAAGAGCCATGAAATGGCCAAAGCAATGTTCCCAACAGCATGCCTTGGCCAATCATGGGCAAGACCTTCGAGCTCCCTCTCAAAGCAGAACCTCCAAACTGCCATGGATATGTGGAGGAGCACACACCCTTTTGCAAAGAAGCTCTGGAACTCACTGTCCTTGACACAGGAAACCATGAACACAAGGAACCCAATTGTGAAAAGCAGCAACCCTGAGAAGGAGTCTGAGGTCTGAATCAGCAGCTGGTCATGGGGCGTTGACCCTTGAAGCTTCCCTGCTGTCTCAACTCCGTGGCCAATGACATATATCTCCTTGGAGTAAAACACCATGAGGGCCCCACAAGTGAGAGCTATTGCAGAATGCAGAACACAGATTATGAAGAAGCAAGAACAACCCATTAACCCAAAACCAATTTGAAGGCTTCTCAAGTTTTCTTTTTCAAGTTCACTGAGCACAAATTACTGAGTCTCTGACTAGAGCCAAGTCGATCGACTATGATAGTAAATTTCTTTACACACTAGTTTTTCCTTCATCTCTATGTTTCGAACATTAGACTTTACTTAAGGAATAAAGTAACTAACCCTGCTTTGGTGGCTTTTCAAGTTCCTTACTTACTTTGAACTCTAATTGAGCTACTTAACCAGCAATAGCATTCAAAGTTTCAACCTTTACTTTGAAGTTGAGTGAAAACACTGCAAGACTCATGATCAATCATGATGCTAGATTGAATCATGATAACGTTTTGATCAGACCCTCAAAAAGACTTCAACTTTTGTTCTAGTTTCAAGAAATCAGAAGCAGAAATTGATCAGGCATAGTCTAACCTTGTATTCAAACATGGGTTTGGGTAGCAAAAGATCGAGAAATATGAGAACCCCTTTAACCAGAAATATGAATCAAGGCCTTAAATTCTGAAGATGTGATGAAAAAAGGAGATAAAGAAAATAGAATTGTTACATGAAGTGGATTCTATTTCAGCCTCAGAGAACTTATATAGGAGAGGATCAAATTTTGTGACTGAATTTGCATAGATTTTGATGAACCAAAGTTGATAGTTGTTGCGCCATAAATGGCTAATAAGTTGCTTCCATACCTGTAGCATCCAAACCCCATGAAGAAAATGGCATGCCTTTTTCCTTTTTCTGGTTGCTTCCTTGTTTTGTTTAACTAAGTAATTAATTGAAAGCATGGTAGGGGTATGGATATGGAGACACAATAAAGATTATTTAAGAGACTGTGTCATCATATTTTTGGCTAGTGAAGCATTGTGGGGCCCAATTTGGAGTTCCATCTTGAGCTTGGTTGATCTTTTTGATGTTATTTTACAGAGAGTTTAGGAGCTTTCATTCATGTCTTAATCAGGGCAGTAATTTTGTCCTTATTTGATGATGTTTGGATAAGTATAGCAGAAATCTATTATCCTCCACCCAAATTCTTAATATCTTGATATTTTTTTTATTCATCGTGTCAACTGATTAAAAAATTTCATAATTGCATTGAAGAATTAGGAAGTTGCTGTAGAAAGAAGAAACAAATGTGAATGCAAGGAAAAAATTATAGCTGACCCTCCTTGAATTTAGATAATGGATTTCATAAATATCTAAGTTGCTTTCGGTATTGAAAACAGTTTGTTACATTAAAAATTGAAGTAACAATACGAAGAAGCTCCACCATTGACAAACTATTTTGGTAGAGTATTTTTTTTAACTTCAAAAATTACATTGATATCAATGAGATTTAAATTTAAGATTGTATGTTATCATGCATATTACCCAAATTCACATACATACTACTTAAATTCCTCGCCACTAGACAAATCCTAATGACTTATATTAGATGCATGTATGTTTATAGTAGGGCAAATTGTTTATTAATTTAAATTCACAATAATTCATCACATTAGATAGAAAATAAAAACCAACGGGAGTTGGTCCAAGTGGTAAGCAGTTTTGTATCGCTTGGTTTTAAAGCACTACATCACTGTATTTTAATTTATTATACATAAGTTTTTAATTGAAATATCTACCAATCTCCCATCTTTATAAAAACTATTATTAGACTCATACGGTTGCGCGAGCAATCACCTAACTTTATTTATTTAATTTGTTTCTTCCATGTTTAATCAAAGTGTTTACATCTCTATTATTTTGGAGATCGAATGATATCTCTTAGACTAGTCAAGAGATCCAACGAAAACTCCTTGGTCAATGACCTCTTATTAGAATGCTACACCGGCAGCAAGGATGCCATACCTACACCTAGCCACAATCCTGTTCCAATCAATAGTTGTATTGTTTCCTTAATTTAAGGGACTTGGCCACAAGTTAGCATAGAACCCCATGTGATCACCAAAAAGGACTAGTGATTTGAAGAAATAAGAAAGAAAAGAGTTTTGTTTCTCTACACAGTTAGTGAAAGCCTAGAAAAAGGAGGGGATAGACGGTGACATGACATAAAAGGTGAATCTTCTTCTCTCTCCTTTCACCATAAGAATGTTTCTCTTCTTGATCTTCTTCACAATGAACCCTCAAAACTCACAAATCTCATACAAACCTTACAAACTCATAAATTTAAGGCTTTATGCTTTAAATCAATGTTTGTAACTTTTTAATTTATATCACCCACTAACAAGATCTTCACATCAGTTCAGCAAAATTCGAACCTTCGCCCTTTTAACTTAAGAACCCGCCCAACGAGCATCGTAACAAGGGCATAATTGTTTTATATTAGGAGAAATTTATCTTTACTTTCTACAGCACCAAAAAGAAGTGGAGAAATTTATCTTCCAAAATACACTTGCAATAATAAAAAATAAATAAAAAAATAAACATTTTTCTTACGTGTATCAAAAGTACTTTTGTACCTCTCGAACGTTAAATCAAACGGGCACTAAAAACAACACCTGGATGAGGGAAGAAAATCAAAACAAATTGGTTCAAAGTGTGAACAAATTATGTTGTGCGCAAAGTACACAACCGATAACCCTTTTTTCCAAGGATCTTGTCCAAAAAGACATGATATTTACAATTAAGAACAGAGAAAAAGGAAGCAACAGTTTCAAAACCGCATCATTTTGTCCAAAGCTCTTGATCTTTGCAACAAAGAATGCATTTACAGTTAACAAACAGGGTTAAACAAAAAAAGGGTGCCAAAAAAGCCTCAAGGGTAGAAGGGAAGTAGACAAAAAAACTAAAATGAATTGTGGCTCATAACAACACTGCCTACTTTGTGATGCCGCCTGGAACCTGATCTTCTATCTCTCCCACGCCTAGGATTCTTCTTCATCTGAGGCCTATTAGTATTCGTATTTGTATTCATATTCATATTTAGAAAAGGCGGTGGACTGGGGCGGCGGCGGATTACAACCGCCGGTGGAGGCATGTGCTCCAGTACGTCTCTGTGGTAAGCCTGGATATGTTGTTTTATCACACATCAACACAAAAATCATTAGTTTCAGAGAAGTGTGGAGGAAATAGATGTTCTAAGAGTAATTTCAATAAAATTTTCCACAAAGAAATGAATGCAAGAGAGAGCTTTCAAAGGGTTACACTAAAATTGAGGCATTAGTCAAACAAACCTGGGGAAAGAAAAACGCATTTTTTTAATAGAAAAATATTATTTGTACTCATTTTGAGTGAAATCTTGAGCTGACTCACTCATCATTCACCACTGAATGAGATCTAATGGAGTGTAGGTCTCATTGAAATCACATTCAATGGTATAGCAAGGAGGCACGATGTCCAACATAGAATGAGTTCAAATAACATATCTCTTTTTAATATAGATTTGTGCATTTTGACTTCTAGGAAATGTGTATAAATAAGTCGGGATTTCAGTTAGCTACTGGTAGATATGATAAAGTAACTAATAATGAATGAGAAATCCTTTCACCCAATTCACTAATAAGATAACTAAAATCTCCGGCTATTAACATACAATTCCCCACATTTTCTTAGAGCCACATTCACTAGCAAAGTAACTGAAATCCCAACTTATCTTATACGTGATTTTCCAAATGTCAAAATGGGTCTCAACAAAAGCTATGTTCAAATAATACTACTAGAGAGGAAGATGGTTTGCATTATTGCACTTGGGTCAATATCAAATTCAAATAAAATATCTTTGGATATTTAGGAGAGTGACTTCAAAAGGAACAGTAACTATGGGATGACCTTTTCTATCATCTACATCACATTAAATAACTTGTTGACCCACAGAACTGGAGGATGTTCTCAAAAATTAGAAGTAGAACAAAAACTAAAATAAGAGCTCAAATGCATAATCCCCCAAACAGTTCTGGGTCTATAACCAATTTAAAAGCACAAAAGTTAGTTAAAAAAAAAAAAACTTGAATTCAAAGTTAGTTAAAAAAAGCTTTTCTAAAATCTTAACTCAAACATGGCAAAATGCAACTACTCACCTGTATCACGAAGTTACGCCGTTCACAATCCATAAACATATTAACACCCCAATCAACTTTCGCCATTATTTTGTCTCTTACAGTGGAAAAGCTCAACTGATCCCTGGAAGTAAAGCGATCAACTTCATTGAACCATAAGCATGTAAACAGATTTGTAATCGGAATGTGTTCTCTTATGATAACACAACCTTCAGGAACATCTGCAGAAACACAGCCATAAGAAACACTCCAGATGTTAAGATGGAGACAACAATTATATGCAAGCACAAGAAAACAACAGCACACATAATCCAATTTATACATGCAGGCTTCACGCTTGCATGGATCCAAATTGTTCCTACCACTAGTTATAGGAAGCTTATCCATGGAATAATGAGTTAAGCCATCGTGGTTTTGGTAAAATTGAACTTGGCGATCAATGGAAGCATTTTCATATTTCCCAGCAGCTTTGTTAGCCTCGGCCTCAACAAAGACATCAAAGCGCCTATAGTGTCTCGAAATTGCAAAAGTAGCTTTTGGGCGCCACAAGAACCTGGATATAAAAGTTACTGATGACATTGAAAATACAGCAGATATACAATCACAAATTATTGTTGACACTTCATACATTTGTTATAAAATAAAGCCAAATGATTAAAAATTCTATACATTACACACACATAGACGTCATCACGTCAATAAAAAAAAAACAGAAATGGAAAATGCACAACAAGTTCCATTGAAGATGCAAATAGCAAAAATCAAAATGGAATAAAAAATCTAAAAAAAGCACGTAAATCCATGCAGAAAATCATTTAGTAACTAATAAATTGTTTGACTGATACACTTGATATTGCAATATCTAAAACTTCTCAGATAAAAGTCAACATACAACTAGTGATATCATATGATTTCAACATAACTTGCAACCAAACAGTACCATTCTTGAATAGCTAGTATAAGGTATAGTAAATTAGAAACTTATCTCAGTCAACAGACAAAAGGCACAAGAATTCGATTACAAATTATAAAAGAAAAGGCATTTTACCTTTCAAGAACTTGATATGGGTCCACAACGAGCTCAAGCTTCCCATCAATCCATATTGAATATCTGACATTGGGAAAGATCCTGTGCAAAAGAAGCTTAGGAACCTGCAATGAGTGTAGAGCCACCATTTGAAACCATAAGTTCCACACTCATTAGTCTAGGTGGGCTGATATCAGAAACAGGGAAATGTAAACAAAACCCTTATTTTGACTTCAATAGAGTACAAATCATACTATTGGTTTATTTAAAAATCAAATTGCTCATACAAGTTTCAAAACCAGTTATTCAAAGTTCTTTCTTGTGATTATAACAAATACAATCAATTAATTTTCCCTTCAGCTTTCCAAATAAGTTTCTATTAGAATGAGGCTTATATCACCCTATCTACTTTAGTACAAAACAGTTACCCCTATAATCAAATACTGCATCATATCAATTACTTAAGCCTAGGGCTCGGAAGCCTTGTCTCAAGTCCTTGATAATGAAAACCTGCATAATTCCACTTCCATATAAAAAGGCTGGCAGCCCTCGAACAAAGGCCCTTCTTTGGATGCTACATATATACTGAGGTCTAGGGTAGGTAGGGAAACCAAACTCAGCAACTAGTAGTATGACAGTCATAACCTCAATTGCCCCAACTACAATTTTATACACTCTAACTACTAGTTGTTATTTTAACTGTGCATCTAGTAGCTCTTTAATACAAACAAAAAATGCACTAACCAGTAAAATCATTTCCTAAAACATACACCATGGTGGAATGTCGGGGAAAATGGAAACCAAACAAAATGAAGGGCTGAGATTCGGTCCGAAAATGAGAAGGCCCATAAACTAAAAAAATACACAGAGGAGTGTCTAAAAAAGTAGAAATTAAACTGTAATATTATATATGCTGAAAATAGTAAGACTTATGAAATGCAACTGAAAGATTTACAATGAAGAGGGAAAAGTAAGCTATCAACCTTTCCATTACGCCGAGAATCTGCATAGGGAATGTTATATACGACAATGATTCTCCACAATCCAACCCTCCTGCTGCTATCTAAAATACTGACATTCTTCATAAAAGTTTCTGTTTCTTTATCAATAAACATATAGAAAGGAATGTTTTTCTTTGCTTCTGGACTGATGTTCCTGGGCTGCTGTATAACATCATAGTTTCCTGGAATAGACGGAATGGAACAATGGAGAAACATAAAACAAATAACAACAAAAATGCATGTATAGAACACTTAAGTTATACCAAATATGGCAGAGGCAACAATGATATCATGGTACTGATCCAACTCTAATAGATCTTCCTCGTCAAAATCAAACCCTGTTTGGCGACCAGGTCTGCTACCTTTGACGAATCTGATAAATGTTTACCCCAGCCATGAAAAAAACACGATAAGGAATATGCATTCAATAAGCAAAAACTAGTACTTGCAGGACACTACTGGGGGTGATTAAAATTCTATGCATTATTTCAGGAAAACTAATCTTCAAATTGTGAGAAAATATAGAAACACTAAAAAACGAATAATAAAAAAAACTAACCCGCAATGCACTGTCATGGTCTCTTTTATGTCAAAAGCAGCATCCCTTTCTTCCAGAGAAGGGTACCCACCAAAATTAGAGCCGCCCTCTGGTTCACTTTCAATTGGATTTTCATCATGTGCATATGTCAAAGTGCGAAGCACAGGAGACTCTGATGGCGAGCTTGGCATACTAGCTATAGCTTGCTCCACTGGTATATAACACACAGGGCAGGCTGAAAGAAATGTGGACAAGAACACACTTAACAGAATTCTAAACTGAATAGTTAAACACAAACTTTGTTCATATATTTAATTATTTAGAATGAAGCCCAAATGTAAAACAAATAAACTTACGACGAGGTCCAGGTCTTCTTCTATCAGAAGGTGGTGGAGGAGGAAATGCAAAATTGTCACATTGATGGCTTGAGGTAGGAAAATATCCCTTTCTTCCTTTAGACTTAGACAAAGATGGTGGGCCAGAAGCAGGACGCACCTTTGCTGTACTTTTATGCCTACCTGTCAATGAGGCCCCCCTAGAATAACTACCATCCTGTGACTTATCGTTCACTCCATCAGGTTTTACAACATCATACCTAGTTACGGCATACGATAGCGTATCTTCCATTTCACTAGTGATGCTTCCACCTAGTTCATCACAATTCCAAAAGCACACCATAAAACATACAGATTTTAAGCTGCATATAAACAAGTGTATGCAGCTAAATACAACATAAGAATAAGTGGAAGTCCTAAATTGAAACATGACATTTTGAAGTATATCTTAACCAATACAAATCAACGACAACAAATGCCTCATCGCACTTGGCGAGGTTACATGGATCATATGAGATGAGACCACTATGTTTTGTCAACCAAGTATTCAGGGAGGCCATTGTTATGATAGTGAGCTTCAAAAACAATATTAATAATAATAATAATAATAATAATAACTTAATTGAAACCTATAGTTATGGTTTATCTTAAGACCACGACTTAGAAGTCACATGAAATCATTGAAATTACAGTACAGCAAACTGCAAAATAAATTATACATTAAATGACTGAAACAATACAAAACAAGTCCTAAAGTTCACACAACTCAACAACGAATATTATATGCTGAAACTACATTCAAAGAAACTCAACAACAACAAAAGAAAGGTATGCATTTCTTTTTTTGGTAGAGAGAAAGGTGTACATTTCTAATTCTAAGTACATTGACATTCCTCACTAACACTTCCAATTGTGAGTGGAAAACTAGCAACTTTCAAAAGCCTTAACCCAATAAGTGGGGCTGCATGCGTGGATCAAGCGACACCATGATGCCCTAATGTAAACCATATCTATAGTTACAACAAGCTAAACCTTGTCTCACTAGGTGGGGTCAGCTAAATGTATCAAACAACACCACCGTGTTTTATCATATATCATGCTCACATCCAACCCATTATACACTAGATCTCTTCTAATGATAATTTCATCTGTTGTTTTTTCTAGGTCTACCTCTACCGCTAACTAATGGAGTAATGAACTATCATTCATCTTATCTACTCTCTTTCCCGAGTTTCTCCAGGCCTTCTCCTCACATGCCCAACCAATCTAACGCGAGATTACCACATTTTCCACAATAGGCACTACCCTACCTTTATCTCTATCGCATTCATTCCTAACCTTATATTGTTCATCCTCCAACACAAAATCCTCGTTTCTGCAACATTCTTTCTAATAGTGTCCTATCATAAACCAACTATCATTTAAACAAGATAAAGCAAAAAAGGGACACAAAGACTAACCATTGTAAAGTGTAAGGCAACCAAAGACGAAAACAAAGAGGCCAAGCGCAACAAGTAGCAGCATTGCCACCTTCCCTCTTCCAAGTTGCCGGCAAATCGAGGGGCATACCCTCTCCTTCTCCCTGGGATTGTAAAGGAGCGCCTTGTTTGAAGGCCTACGCGTGAGCCCCGCCGCGGCCGCCGCAGCCACCGACTGATACAAAACGCCGCCGTTTTGAAGCTGCTGCAGCGACCCGTAGCTGGCTGTCCGTAGACCCAATGACACTCCCGTCATCGCTGCTGCTGCTGCTGCTGCACCTTCAAACACTCGATCCTACCTCTCATCTCCAAAACACACATAAAAAAAATTCTCCAAAATCCAAATCCAAAATTTCACAATACCCAAAATTGAAAGGAAAAAAAATATATATTTGTTCTACTTAGAATTTTACATCACATTGGATGACCCATGATTCGTTTTGGTGGAATCAGGCAACGGTAACCGAAACCCACTGTTCATTTGCGTCGGTGAGGTAGCGTCAAAACGGCAACTTGATCGGAGATGGGGCATGGGTTGTCGTTTTTGGGGGGGGGGGTCCCAGTGGGCCAATGCGATTGCGAAATCCTTAAAAACGACAACCTCGTCGGTGGACGTTGTCGCTGTTGGGGATTCGAATCAGGGAGGGATCGGGGAACTGGGATTTGAGATTCGGGAGAATGCAGATTGATGATTGACTGATGCGTATACCGTGAATGGAGGGAGGAGACAATAGCCTATTTTTATTTTTCTTATTTTTTTATTTTTTATTACTATTGTGGGTTTCTGTTTTGGTCTTCTTTTTTTTTGGTTATTTATTTATTTATTTACTTTTTCAACAGCTTTTCTATTTTGGTTGTGAAGCTTTTTTTCTATGTTTTTTTTTTTTCTTCCTATGGTGGAAAGAGACAAAAGATAGGAGCATCGGAATTATATTTTGAATGGGCCCATGACCCATGATGTGGCCCAAATTAACATGGCTCCATAAGTACTATGGGAAAAATGAGACTATTGGCTTAAAGATAAGTCAACAAAAAAGAGGTGATTTTTTTTTTTGGGGTGTGCCTAGGGTATTTACCATAGTAACAATGATTAATCTCTTTGCAGTAATTGAATCATACAAAGTGATATGTTAGCTACAAAATATTTTTTCATTCTCATGGGTGAAGACCAAACCCCCAACGACATGGTTAAGAGACAAAATGAGTTACTACCACACAACACTTAGTGGTTAAAAGACGTTGCTTTGAGTATTGAGTATAGGAGAAATTCTTGCCTAAGAATGATTTCACCAACTCATGTTCAGGTTCATATACAAAAATGTTGATGAACTCATGCATATGTCAGTGCATCTTAAATGAAGTTAATGTGAACCTAAATATAAGTTGATGAAATTGAATTTGAACAAGAATGACTCATTATTATTATTTTTTCTTGAAATTAAAACTAATAAATGAGCAATCTCATAGTAGGTAGTTTGATCATGTATACAAAATACTTGAATAAGCCACAATAATAAGGTTGGTACTAGGGATAAGACAAGGGGATAGAGACGTGGGAATAGAAAATTAATGTATTTACTGTACCTTACTAAAGCTAGACAAAGGGGACAAAAAATTTCGTCTAAGAGAACATAGAATTGGGACTTTGAATGACATAAATTTTCTTGATCTTAGTCCCTCTGTCTCTGTCCCGTATCCTGTCTCTAGTACCAATATAGCCTAAGAAAATTACCCCAAATGCTAATTAAAATAGGACTAAGTTAGGTTTTACCCTATTAAACTCGACAATCTAATCCAATTTATATCCCTAATAGTCATGATTAATTTTACTCATGACAATACATTATTCATTTAGAGTTAGAAAAAGGTTAAATGCTGATGGATTTATCAACAGATGTAATTGTCATACTTATCAACAGATGTTATGTCGCTAATTCGTTGATAGGTATTTTTTTTTACCCTCTGTTAACGAAGAATCTTAGTGTTACCTGTGGATAATCTATATGTCAAAAATTTTTGTCAAAATAACGTAGCACCAAATGGCGCCCACAAATTGACGTTTGTTATATTCGCTGGTAATCACTAAATTAGTAAAAAAAAATAAGAAAAAATAGTACTAACAGATACATCGATAGGTAAATGGTGAGTTTTTAATAAATTTAGGGTTAGGGTTTAGGTTTTGAGAGTTAGGGTTTATTAAATTTATTGTCTATCTTCGTTAATAAACAATCACGACATAAGCACATGGCCAAAATTTGATATATGATGGGTCTAACAAATTGTGAGAACCAAGCATAGCCCAAACAAAATAGGTTTCCACGCTTAATTACCAAAAATTATCATGCAAGAACAATGAAAGAGTAAATTGATTATTGCACATGTGCTTAAATAAGATAATAATAAATAAGATAAATGGTTGACCCAATTTGATAGATGTCCTAACACAACAAGCATTCTCCTATAAATAGTACTTTTCTCAAAGTGTTTAGAATTGTTAATTTATTCAAGAATTTGAAGGTTCTACTTCTAGTAGGACTATTCACTCTAGTTTAATATTTATGTTCATGGGAAACAATGCCTTCATATAGGGTGTCAAGGTCATGTTGTTAGAGTGTTCCGAATCAATCAGCGGTGTCATTTGAGTTCCTATCAAGCTTGTGAGAAACGACAGTTAGTCTCCAACAACTCCAGGTGAACGAGTTGTTGCTCATAGTCTATTTTAATTATTATTTTATATTCATATTTATAAGCATAATTTAGTTTTAGTATTTTTCACATTTTTATAAAAATAAGGATTTGTTTTATGAAAAGCCATTTTCAAAAAATAAGATTTGTTTTAAGAAAATATTTATGAAATTGTTTCATTGAAATCTGTTTTAGAAACGTGTTTATTTTATTTACAAAAAATTATATTTATCTTTATAACATTTATGAAATTATTTATAAAATAGTTTACGAACAGATTTAGAAAATCATGAAAAACCATTTTAGATAGACCATTGTTATATTGCATAAAGATCATCATGTTGCATGTGTATGTTCATGGATTTCAAATGTTATGATCATGTCAGTTATTTTAGATATTTCAGTTATCAGCTATCATGCTCATGTTGTTTTATTTAAATTGTTTTCATGGGAGTGAGATCTAGGATATAACTGTACGCCGGTGACAGCCTACGTTGACTCTAGTATACATTGCATGATCATTATGTAGAATAAGTTTCAGATATATAGAATAATTAGAGTAAGAACGTGAAGTACAGTGTCATGTATCATGTAGAATAGGGTAAGATCGTGAGGCATGTACATAATCATGAATTGCTAGACTGTATTGCTTGGAATCCATCTATCTAGATACCTCTCAACTATTATTTGTTTTGAATGCTTTTATGAAAGCTTATTATTAGTATACTATAATGATTTCGTATGATACATATTATATGTATTGCATTATGTATGTACATGTTTCAAAATGTCTCGTGAATGTTGTGGGTGATCGCTCGCTTATTGAGGCTCTCCTCAAAGTTCTCACTCGTCAAGTTCCCTTCCAAGTGCAGGTGTACCAATAGCTTCGTGGAGATCATGGCCAGCCATAGGGATGCCAAGATTATTGAGTAAGCAGTCACATTGATGTGAAGCTATCCATAGGGCTATGTTAGAAGTTATTTTAATTTGTAATTGTGTCAGTGCCTAGAGTGCTTACATTGTATATAGGCAGGATCTTCGGACTGGTCGCGTATTTTACATGTATGATAATGTTTATATTTTCAAAATAATAATTATAAGAGTTTATGTTTATTTAGAAAATGAAAGTTTAGTTGTTTTTATTTGAAGTTAAAAAACATGTTTTTACTATAAAAAAAAGTTCTAACTTCTAAGAGTCTTTCATAAGGAAATTAGTTCCTTGTATGTCAGTCATGATTTTCGAGTCGTGACAAATTTATCCACCGCCAGCAGATGACCAAATTTGTGGTAGTAGAGAACCATCCCCTGTTAGCAGAAGATCGAGTCTTCGTCAATAGATAACCATTCACTGTCCAAATGATCAAATTAGGTTTTATTTATTAGTTGTAGGATAGAGAATCCATTGCCAACAAACATGATCAATGATAATCTAGGGTTTATGATTTTTGTAATAAAGAATATTTTTGATGTTTTGAATTAATATATTATGGTTATTATCATCAATAATAATATTTATTAATATTTGTTTTTAATTAATTATTTTATATGTATTTTATTATTTTTTAATTTGTAGTTTTATGACGGATATATACGTCGCTTATATAATAATAATATTATATTTCAATGACATAACGGTGGATATATTTATCGATAACTAACCGCAAATAATGTATCCGTCAATAATAAGTTAGCAACAAGTTAGTCAATGTTGAATAATTTCTAACCCAAAATCCAACAAAAACATTATAATCTACCATTAGTAACTCATCAAAATCCACCAAAAGGGTATGGTTTTCTAGTTGTGGAGTTAGATTAGTATCAGGTATATTTTTAAAATTTTAGTATCAAGTATCAACTAATCAATATGAGAGTGAATATTTTTGAATCAGTTTTAATATATTTTTACTGATAAATTTAATCCATAATATTTTATAATATGATATCAAACTCACCCACGTATAAAAGATAAATTAAAATAAATTTACATGCTATAAAGTTTAAAAATAAATATAATGTTTCTTATAAGCTTATAAGATTCATATGAGCCCGAAAACATAATAATATTGCTCTCATTCACAAACTAACCATATAACCATAATTACCGTAGTGAAAAATGAATTATAAAGAACTATAATCCAATATTTTAATACCCCAACGTAGTTTACAAGTAGAAGTTTTCCATAAAAAAATTAAGAAAGAAAAAGTTGAGACAGCTTTATGCCTTTATGTCCCGACTAAGAAAGATAACTTTCAGCCACTTCATAAACAAAAATCTACAGGTGGTGGGAGAAATCATTTGGGCATGACTCGTGGTAAAAAGGGTTCAGCACTTTTGTTTTGGGTGTGTTCTTCTAACTTTTGAATGTTTGGTTATGAGAGTATGGCCAAGTTAATAAACTAAATTAGCTTAAGTGATAATCATAAGCTTAGTTGAACACATGGTTTACCCACTCTTAATAGTTATCCACTTATCCACACTTTCTCAAAACCTCACCATTCCCAACAATAAATGTAAAGAAGAATTTTGGTCATGGTCATAAAAATCTTTGGAGCTAATGATGCCCTTTGATAGAGCCCAACAACTAATTCTATTTTGTTTCTGTAATTGCAAATAGTTTCATTCTATCCTTATTACTAACGACATTGATGGTGCAAGAAGTACAAACTAAAAATAAATGTCATAAGTAGCAGTGAAGAAATATCTACTTTTATTTCTACACGTGATATTTATTGAGTTTTATTAATAATTGTATTTAAGATATTTGTTAAGAATATTAGGTATCGTTTAGTAAATTGTCTACCAAAGTTATCAATAATCCAGAATATCTTTAAAAAAAATCACTTTTTAAATTACTGATAATGTTACATTGTCATGTTTGATATGCAAAGATAATGTAACCAGTATTTTACATTACCTTATTTGATATATTACATAAATTACCATTTACCAAGTAATAAATGCATCTTACTGTAATATTATCCAAATAATAATAAAATAAAAATTAAATAACAATAAAAATAATAAAATTAAATAAATAATGATAACAGTAATAAAAATTAAAAAATAATAAATAAGTAATCATAATAAAAAAAATTAAAAAATAATAAAAATCATTGTGCGTGTGTGTGTTACAACAATGGTGGTGATGGAGGTGGCGATAGTGGTAGCGGTGGTGGTGGCGGTGGCGATGGCGATGGTGTTGGGTGGTAGGTGGAGGAGGTGGCTTTGGCGGTGGGTGGGGTTGGAGGTGATGGGTGGTAGGTAGTAGTGGTGGTTATCGTGGTTGTGGTGGAGGTGGCGGTGGTAGCGACAATGATGATGTTGATGGGTGGTAGGTAGCAAGGTAGCAGTGGTGGTGGTGGGTCATAGGTGGTGATGGTGATGACAACAACAATGGTAGTGGTGGTCGGTGGTGACGGCGATGATGGTGGTGGTGGGTGGTAGGTAGATGGTTGTTGTGGTGGTGGCGACGACAAAGGTGATGGCATTGATGGTGAGTCATAGGTCGTAGTGGCGGTGGCGAGTAATGGTGACAACGACAACAGTTGGTAAGAGAAGATCATAGAGAGATGAATGTTTGTGTTTGTAGTGTTAGGGATATTTTTGTTAAAACAAAAGTTTAAGGATTGCATGAAAGGTAGTAATCCAGATAGACATCTCTCATGGAGAAAATCACATTACTAGCAATATTGTGTAACCAAACAGACTAATGTGGATTGCCAGGTAATTTAAAACTCACATTACTAGTAATCCACATAGATTACCCTATACCAAACGCTTTTGCAATGATTTAAACTGTAATGATGCTAAGAAAGGTTTAAAGCATAAAATGATGAGATTCTGAGTTTGTGAGCTTGATATGAAGTTTGAGAATAGATTAAAGATGAAAAGAATGGTGTGAGACTTGGATCTATGAGGGTGAATGATCCTTCTCTCTTAACCAAGCCTCCTTATGGATCATCCAAGCCCTTTTGATCCAAGGAACTGCGTTTTGGAATATGCCTTCTTCGGGTTTTTGGTCTCAGGTCTCTTAGATTTTTTGCGGGTTTTCTCTTGCTAAGGGTATTGTTGGTTCTAGGTGAGTTGTGTCCTTTTTCTTTCACTACAAGTCTTTTATCTAAAAGTCTCAGAGAGACATTACTGTGTTGGGCCGAGGTAACCAAGATAGACATGCTTCCTGGTCCTGTCACCATCAACTTTCCTTCCCTCCTAAACTTTTAATTCAATGGACAACATCCCACAAAATCAAGGGACAAATTGACCTAATGTTGAAAACTAAGGGTGAGGCGCAAAGACGACGCCATTTCATATAGTATCCTCAATAAATGTATTGACCAAATGATCTTGATTAAGTCTATTAGCTGCCAAAAAGTTTGTCAGAACCCTGAAGGCTCCAATCCAAGTCTTATATAGTTCTCCTCTTGCCTCTCTAATGTTTGCTCCAAAGGAATCTTAGAGAACGTTATCTTGTGCTCTTTCCTTTAGAGTGCATCGAGAGACCAGTGATTATTGTAGGTCTTGGATTATCATTCTTCCTTAATCTATCTAAATCAATGACTACAAACTGGTCTGAACCAATTAGAAAGGAAAAATTTATGCATATATGAGATATGTTTTGTGACAATTATTAAACTAATGTTTGCATCTCTAAAAGAAGAAAGTATCTATAATTCCTCACTTTGTTGTAAATGGTAGAAATCAAATACTACCTTAAAGTTCAGTAAAAGAAAAATAGAGTGTGTGAGATTTTTCATACTTTTTCTGTCCAATATTCATGTCACCTTTTACTTAAAGTTTTATTCAAAATTAGTTGTCGTTTGATTAGACTAATGAAACATTGATTATAGTTTTTTAATTATGCCCCTATTTATCATGAGTTCTCTATTGTTGTATTAATTGTATTATAATTTTTCATAACACTCTGTCTCACTACTTACTTTAATTGAAGTAAGAGAAATGTGAGAGAGAGAAAATATGTAAAGAGTGATTTAGTTTAAACACTTGATATTTATTTTAAGTATGTACAAATTAATTGATCTTTTAATTTGTGTGTATTTGTCATAAATAACATGTAATATTGAAAGAAGGAAGAAGGAATACATAGTATTATATCACATTTACTTGGCATCAGCATTTCAGCAAGGGGAAGAAACAAAACAATGATGGAGACAGAGAGACATACATACAATAATAAACTTAAGGAATATAAAAAATGGCTTAATAACAAAGGTAAGGCAAGCATGTCCCAATTGCCCTTTTGGGTGTGACTATCTGATTAGTATTTGACTTTGTGTAGCACATTATTAAAACAAAGTTTGTGTTGTCCATTATGTAAATGTACAAAAACTTGTGAGGTTTTGTGATCGTGAAAAGTTCAGTCTAATGTTAGAACCCCATTACGACACGAAAATTTTTGTGCACAAGGGGCCAGCAGCACCATTGGACCCCACCATTGGCCATTCCCCATAACTTAAGAAATGGGCCCCACCTACTCGTTACATGTCTCATTGGCACAAGGCAAAGACATAAATTTCACCCATGAATGATTATTTTGGATAACTGTTCATTATTAAATGGCCAATAGACAGCTGTTGTGGGTGGGTCATGAGACTCATGACCATGAAAAAATTATCGGTTGGGAGATATGCGTACATACAAATTCAATTAGAATTGTAGTCTCATAAATAAAGGGGGAGAATATCTTATTGATTCTTAAATTTTTCACCGATATTTATATAACATTAGTCTTTTAATAAAAAAATTTAATTAATTTTTAAATATTTTAAATATTATCTTTGTTAATTTTTTTTGAAATATTTATGAATTAATAAGAATAATGTTTTAAATTTTTAAGAATTAATTGAAGACATTCAGTGATCAATTGTAAACTTTTTTTGTTAAGAAACTAATGCAAATATTTTAACAAATAGAGAACCAATTAAGACATTTACCTTAAATAAATTAACAATTTAGATTGAGAAAATAGTTTTTCTTTTTTCCTTATGTTTATTACTTTAAAAAAAATTGGTACATTTATCTTTAATTTATTTAATTTTGTTTCCACACTTCAAATCAATATATTCAATAAGCTAAAAAATAATATCAAAAAGTGATACAAACGATACTAACATGAAGAACATGTGAATGTGATATCGTTTATCATATCAACATTTTTATTAGATTTTTTTATGAGGGATCAAATCGATGCGGATTTGAAGCTTAATAAATTAAATTAAACAAAAATAAAGATAGGACAAATTAAAAGAAAAAAGAAAAATAAAAGACAACAAAATTTATTTAAAATTTCAATTTTAAGTAGTATTAAAATTTATCAATACTTCATGTATTTAGGTAAAATGTTATTTTATAAATGATACAGAGTACAATGTTAATTAGCTCTTAAGTGATGGTAAAATGGAAGCTCATGTCGATCACCTTTTCCCACTTTCTTTTTGTTTCTTGGAAGGATTATTTTGGTTCACATCCCTCTGTCCTTCTCGGATTCTCACCATTTGGACTATTTTCATTGTTTAGTCACTTCTCTTTGATTTTGTTGTCTATTGTAAGTGATATATATTCAAATTTATTAAAGATATATATAGATAGTTCATTCCAGACAAATTTTGTAAATGGAAAATTCTAACATACCAAACAAATCCCACACATTTTGCATGATAAATGGCAGTATCACATTGGGTAAGCCCAATTGATTTATTCTGAACTATAATTAATTTTAGTACATATATTGAAAAAAAAAATTATTTGAACACCTTAAAAATTAATATCTTGTGTACATCATATAGAGAAATAAATATTAAAAAATAGAGAAACAAACATTGTTACCGAGCATTTATGTGTGTACGAACATGTGCGTGCTTAAAATTGTTTATTTATGTGTTTGATAATGTTTGTTTTTCTATTTAGTGTGTGTATGAACATGTCTATATTTAATGTTGCTCGTTTATGTATTTAATAATGTTTATTATTTTATTTTATAATATTTATTTTACTATTTAATATACACATGATATCAATTTTTAAGATGTATAAATAATGAGATTGTAATAATTTCATGCCTTTTTCAACCTTTTGGATGAAGAAAAGGTTACATGAAAGAGGTTATTTCTCACTCAACCTATGGCCCGTCCATAGTATATCTAGGAGGTGGTCAATGTCTCAATGAACTAAAAACATAGAAACAAAAGACACTTTGGTTGCAAACATGATTCTTGCATAAGGATCAGATAATCATCAAACTTTTGATCTTTTCATTTATGTACCCTAATAGTTTTAAAAGTGAGTTTAACTGGTATGTATCATAGTGTAAATTTTTTCACATTGACATTTAATTAAATTTTGACATATAAATAAATATGGTTAATTTTTTTATTCATTACTTAAAAAATGATATAAAATGATTTAATACATGTTAAATTCTTTAAAAATTCTGGTTCCTAATATTACAAGTTTCATTATGAATTGAATTGAATTTCATTCTTATTATTCCCAGTATTTTTTTATGATATTTTCTTCGGTACCCTAATTTTTTATAAGAGTATCGGTATATCTTTATATTTCAACGGTCATGATTTGTTTTCAAGTTTAAAATAATAAAAAATTAGGGGTAATAAGATACCTAACCAGTTCTTAACCACATATAATCATAGAGTATCAATGCTTTTAAATTGAAAAATATTTCACCTACAACTACTATTTTTTTTCATTATGTTGTTTTCTTCTTCTCCATTTTCTCTTTTCTTATTTTTTTCCTTTTTTGTTCCTTTATTCATTTTTGTCGTTCTTTTAGGTTTCTCTTCATTTTTTTTCTTAAGACGTTACAGAAAGTATAAACGTAGACATTTTTCTCTGATCCATGTTGTTCTATATATTTTGTAATATTTTTGCGTGGTATAATGTTTGTTTATTTTGATTGTAATGTTTGTTTATAAGTATTGTAATGTTTGTTTATTTATTTATTTTTTGTGTGGTGTAATATTTGTTCATGTGTTGTGTAATGTTTTTTTATGTATTTTATAATGTTTGTTTATGAGTTTGAAACGTTTATTTTAAAGTGTTATAAAGTTTGTTTATTTGTGGTGTAATGCTTATTTATGAAAGAATGAGTGATGGAGCAGGAGAGAGTGTGTCTTTGCTATTCAGTTTGTGTGAGGTTTTATTTTTATTTTATTTTATTTTTTGTGTTTTTTAATGTTTGTTTATTTGTTCTTTAATGTTTGTTCATCTATTTTGTAACATTTGTTTAAGAGAAAGCGCGAGTACATGTGTTTTAGAGTGTGTTGAGGCAAGAAAAAGAGTGTGACAGTTACTTTTTGACATTTAATAAATATGGCGCAGGTCTCGTGAAAATGTTTGTTCATCGATTTTGTAACATCTGTTCATCTGTGTATAAAAATATTTGTCCACACATTTGTAATATTTGGTGGGCAAGTGATGAATATTTTTTTACGTACATATATCATTACTCTTTTAAATTTGATGAGGTACTAGAAGAAGACAATTATTATATTTGTTATATGAATTGCTTACACAATTAAGAGCGGCGGGTAATTAAATCAAGGCGTCTCCAAAATAACATTACACAATTGGATTTAACTATAAGGAAATAATTGTTATGAGAAAATATGTGCCACATATTCTTCTTTGTTTATGAAAAAAAGAAAAGAAATGGTAAAAATTGGGAAACAAGTCATGTGGGTTAGGCGTGATCACCTAAGCTGAAAACGACATTTCAAGGGAATTGTGAATCCAAAATGGACCAAGGATTTAATTTTTTCTGTTCTCCTTTTTCTCTAATATATTTTATCAACACAAAGGAAAACCAAAGAATGTGATTAGAGGGGAAATCTCCACCGCCAGATGGGGGGAAATCTGGCGGCCAGCCGTGGAAAGAGGAATACGTGGGCCCCACGAAGAGTACTATTGTATGGGGTTTTACGGTGGGAATGACTGTGTGTTAACTGCGTCAACTCAAGCCCAACGATAAAGAAAGAAGTGAAACTAACCGCTGAAGCTGTGTGGAAAAGGCAACGACTTTGAATGACCTAAACGACCCCCTCGCTTCACTTTCTTATGATGATAAAAAAAACACACACTCACTTTGTGCTCCATTTTTCACGCGCTCCTTTCATGCATGTCCCTAAACTCGCTTCTACTTTAACATAAAAAAAACCCACCTCGAAAGCATTATTATAACTTGATCACATAATCTTATGATTTACAAAAGATGAAAACATTACATTTTGAAGGATTTTGTTAAGATACTAAATCTAAAATTTTAGAGACTAGGTGTATAAATGTTAGTAACATGATTTTTAAGAATGTGTTTAGTTGCTGAAATATGACTAAAATATAGAGACATGAGAACATAAACATAAAATATAAGATTAAAGTCAGTCTTGTATTCTGTTTGGTGTTAATATACAAAACACAATTTATTGTACATGTATTTTGTTTATTTTGTGGTACAAGACTTAAAAAACATAAAAAATGACAAAAAAAACCTCTTTGATCATTCCTTCCTCCTTCCTTCATCCTGAAATTCCAGCACTATCTACCCTCTCATTGTGATTGCAGTTGGTGATGGTTAGTCTAGTGGTGGTGGCCACGTTGGTGGATATTGAGATGGTAAATGGTTGGACTTGTTGGGTAAAATAGTCAATAAAAAATATGTTAAGGGTAAAGTTGAAAATTAAAATTTCATTAAATTTCTATCTTTATCATTATGTCTTAAATAAATTGAAGGTACAAAAAATACACAATCTTTTGTTTTGATACACAAATATTTGTTTCCATCTCAATAAATAAACATGATTTATGTCTATGTGTCCATGTATTTTTGTCATATCTCACTAAATAAACGTTCCTATAACATAATTTATTTTATGTAGTCAATCTCATACAATGAGATAAAAAATTGGTTGTTAAAAAAAAACATCAATTTATGCGTGAGATTTTGAAACCGTTAGAATAAAAGTCAATTAGTTTTATTGATGAGATAATTAAATGACCGTACAAAACTTTCCTTTACTAATCAGAATTAACCTCCTACTATACTTAAAGTAGAATTTGATTTCAAATTTCAAGTTATAGTAGATTCCAAATGGTAACACAATAATTTTTTTCTGTTCTGTGTGCAGTAGTAAACCTTGTTGTGATGGGCGCGTGGCACTGTATCATGAAGAAGAAGAATGTCTTCATGCACTGTGTTTTTTTCTTTTTTGACAGTCTCTCTCTTCACAGAAAGCTGCCCCTCCTCTTTGCTACATAAATGTGCGCCACGACAACATTTCATTTTTTTTTATATTTCCCTAACGTTACTTTTTCATTAATATTCATTCAAGTAAATCATCAAAATGGCTTATATTCACGTGAAATTAGTCCTTAAAATGTGATAATCATGAAGTTATTAAAATTTAATTAAACTATTTTTTAATATCAATTAAATTAATCCCTTAATTTTTGACAACTTAAAGTATAAATTTAATGACTTTCATACTTTAAAGCTAACCTAATTACTCTGTACAGTCATATTACTACTAACCAGTAGTACTTTACTTATTATACTTATAATAAATAATTATTTACATTTAATGATATATAGTTTTGATTTTTTTTTACCATGTTAGTTCCCTTTCTTCTTCTTCCAAAACACACTCCTCCACCATTTGTCTCTCTCAAATCTCCATGCCCTAGATCCCATGGCTTCTTTGCCTTAGTCTGAACCTCTTCCTCCGTTTTCAATGCTACCCTTTTCATATGTTTCTCTCTGGTTGCTGAAAAACCCTTCAGGGGCTCTATTTTCAAGGTAAAAACCTTGCCTTGGAAGCTCACTCTCTTACAAGGTTCTTGAGGATCTGGTTGTTGCTGTTGTGAAATTTGCAGGCTCCTTGATTGGAAACTAGCAGGTTTTCACTGGGGAAATTTTGTTGTAACTCATTTTTTTTGGAGTTGTCATGCTTTTTGGTTCAAGTGGGGTAGAGTAAAGTGGTGATTTTTAGAGATTTGTGAGGCCTGATTTGTTGAATTTGAGGGTTTTTGCTGCAAGTTAGGTTGTAAATCTTATTGGGTTTGTGTGGATTTGTTGTGCCTTGTGTTTGCTGATTTGTGACCAAATTTGGGTTGAGAATGAATATAATGGGTTTGATGTTGTGTTGCTAATATTGCATTTTTAAGCTTTTGTAGTGTGACATTTTGGAAGGGTTTGTGGCTGAGTTTTGGTGGTTATGGTCACTGAAGGGAATGTTGCTAGGATAGGAGAATATTTGGAAATGCTATTGAAGTGGTGAACATTGAGATTTGGAGCTTGTTGTGAATAATGGGTAGCATGTGTTGCAAGCCCTCTGCCATTGAGGACAGTAAGGAGAGTCCAAGGGAGCGGTTATCAGTAAAGGCCGCGATTGACTCGCGTGTGTCTAGGGGAGCTTCGTCGAGGAGGGAGGAAGTGTATCGGGTGAAGGATAGGTATGATAGCAATGATGGGAGAGTTGGGTTGATTGATAAGCAAGGGAATGGCGCCATTGTTCGGCTTCAAGCCGATAATTTCGAAAGGAAGAGGGAGAAAATGGAATATATTGTTGCTCAACATCCGGCAATTGGTAGTGTTCCCAAGGCCTTGGAAGGAGAGCAGGTTGCAGCTGGATGGCCCACATGGCTGGCGGCAGTGGCTGGAGAGGCTATCAAGGGATGGCTGCCTCGGCGGGCCGATTCTTTTGAGAAGTTGGATAAAGTATGCTTCTTTACTTGATCTGGCTTCCTAGTTTCATTGTTACAATGCTTTCTTTAGATGCAGATAATATGTATTTTTTCTCCCTCTTTGCTTGCTTATTAATCTTAAACTGCCAGTAGAATATTGATTTAAATGCAAAATTTTCAAATAATTTTCTTGAAGTATTTGATTTTTTCTTTCCCCATCCTTGTACCCCCTTTCCTTTCTTTTCATTATTTCCAAAATCTACTTTATGCCCATGATGGCATTCTAGAAAATGAGAATCCCCATCCCCTTTTTATTAATCAGTGGACAAAGTTGTCATGATGCTAGGCTGACTTCTCTAACATAATTCTGTACTCTTCCTTCAGATAGTTAGTTGATCTGATTTGCTTATTTCTATGCACAACTTCACTAATATGACTCTTGTAATAATTCTTGGAAGAGAAACTATCCCTAGTGGATTTATAACTCTTTTCTTCCAGGTCGCCTCCCTGGGTTAATCAATATGCTTAGTCCTTCTTGTATGCTTATGATCCTCTACAATATATTTTGCAAGCTTTGATCGCTATCATGATATTTGATCTCTACGATCTCATGTAACATGTTGCACAAAATTCTGGAATGTTATTGATGATTGAATTGAAATGCTAATGGTGGTATGATTAATTTATTACTGCTTCATGTTGGTAAGGCAATGCCAAACACTTCTGCTTCTGTTTTCATTTCATTCGTACATGATTGAATTCATGCGTTTGTTTGAGATAAAGATTAGAATATGATACTTGTAGTTTTTAGATATTGCTACAGATCTCTCTTTTTACTTTAATGTCAATATTATTATTACCTTCTCAATGCTTTTTTGCAATGAATGATATTTTTTTCCTTTTCCTCTGTGCAGATTGGCCAGGGAACCTATAGTAATGTTTATAGAGCTCGTGATCTTGAACAAAAAAAGATTGTTGCTTTGAAAAAAGTGAGGTTTGATAATCTTGAGCCCGAGAGTGTTCGCTTCATGGCAAGGGAAATTCACATTCTGCGCAGGCTCGATCATCCAAATGTCATAAAACTGGAAGGCTTGGTTACATCTAGGATGTCGTGCAGCTTATACCTTGTTTTCGAGTACATGGAGCATGACTTGGCTGGGCTTGCATCACATCCAGGACTGAAGTTTACCGAGGCACAGGTAATTTCAGAAGCTTCTTTATTTTCTGTGTCGGGTTTTACAACAAAAGTAAATTTCCACATGTTTCAGGAGAATCTTGCTGGCTACTGCTACTAATTGATGTTTAGTTTGATATTAAACCAAGTGATCTTTTTGATATTTGCGCCCTTAAGATAATAACTGAAGATAGTCATTCTTATGTACTTCCTAAATGAATTCGTTGAGGTTTAATTGCTTTTTCTTTTCGCGATTGAAAATGAAACTATTGAAAGTGAAAGAATAAGATTTACTCTAACGACAAACATGGATAATTACATAAAGCTACAAGGCAGACAAAAAAAAAATGAATAACCGCCGAATTTTAATTCTTTCAGTCTAAAATTAGAGGAAGAAATGTCATGAACTTGAAGCATATAAAATATCCACTAAAGGCAAACCTCGTTAATGAATATGTAATGCTACAAGACAGACAGAAGATAATCAAGCTGATTTAATTTCTTATTGAAACTTGGCAGGTTAAATGTTACATGCTGCAACTTTTACGTGGACTTGATCACTGCCACAGCTGTGGTGTGCTGCACCGTGACATTAAGGGTTCCAATCTTTTGATTGACAACAATGGAATCTTGAAGATTGCAGACTTTGGTCTGGCAAGCTTTTTTGATCCCAATCAAATTCAGCCACTGACAAGCCGAGTTGTTACACTTTGGTATAGGCCGCCAGAGCTTTTACTCGGAGCCACTTACTATGGCACTGCTGTAGATTTATGGAGTACAGGTTGCATACTTGCTGAGCTGTATGCTGGCAAGCCTATTATGCCCGGAAGAACTGAGGTATGCATGATGTTACAATTCAAACTCAAATGTGGCATTTCTGCATTTTTGTCTCTTTCATCTGTATTACATGTGGCGACTTCCCCAAAATTCATTAAACACCAATCATAAAGTGTTTGCTAGAAAACACTGGTAGTAGCCAAAAATACACTCTTATGCACTAGTGGCTTGGTTGTATAAAATGATTAGAAACCTCAATTTCTGCCTTGTAGGTGGAGCAGTTACATAAAATTTTTAAACTTTGTGGATCACCGTCTGAGGATTATTGGAGAAAGTCGAAGTTGCCTCATGCGACGATATTTAAGCCTCAACAGCCCTATAGGCGTTGTGTTTCTGAAACATTCAAGGACTTTCCTGCACCTGCAATAGAACTGATAGAAACCCTCTTGTCCATAGATCCTGCTGATCGTGGAACTGCAGGATCTGCTTTGAGGAGTGAGGTATGACGTTCTTGAGTTTCTTTTATATTGTTCACCTTTCTTATGCAATGCAAGTTCTATCAGTATGTACAGAGAGGATCTTGGTGTTGGGATAAACATCAGTTTACTTTATTTTCCAAACTTGGTTGCTGGTTCCACTAAAGGTTGCAACCTTGAAATGTTTTTAATGGTCACTTTTAATTTTCTTTCTTCAGTTAAATTCATTTTCTATAAAAACTAAATCATAAAATATAAATAAATTAATCCATGCTCCTGCATTGTCTCTATACTATGTGTGTTACCCTAAGAACATGTTAGTATTTTGTTGATGACATTAACATGGTGGGAAACTAATTTGTATACTGCAAATTGATGCGCTGATGCATTTATAACTTGGTACTTTTTACTAATTATTTTGTATCACTTGCTCAACTACAGTTTTGCACAGCATTTTTGGTAGTAAAATATCATTTTCAAACATCGGTATTCGTTGCTTATTACTCTCCTTTTGGTGAACTTGCAATTTAGTTCTTCTCTACGAAACCGCTACCTTGTGATCCTTCAATCTTGCCAAAGTACCCTCCTAGCAAAGAATTTGATGCCAAAGTACGGGATGAAGAAGCTAGAAGGTATTTATTTATTTATGTTATTTTTAAGTTTTGGTTTGAAATTGCAGTTGTTGTGCAACTTAAGTATTCCCTAATGTTAAAAAATTGCAGTTCTGCAGGGTGCCTCTGTGTGTGTGTAGATTTACAGATCTTTTCAACCATCAAACTAAATAATCTCTGCAATTAGTTTTGTTGCACTAAATGCAATTGTTTTGTTCATGGATCTACTTTGGTAATTGGAACATACACATCTTGAGGATTTTGTTTTATTACAAACCTTCCAAACAGATAACCCCCAAAAAAAATAAAAATTTGAAGAACATAAGTGAGCTGTATGACCGTATCGAATACTTATGAGTTGTCATTTCATTATTTTTCTTTTTGAAAATGATTAGCAAATCACTGTCAATATGACTCTTGACTTGAGTGTACATATACGTTGTCAGTAAACCAAGCTGGATTATATCTGATTCCTAGAATCAGACTGGGGCTTGGTAATTTTACTCTAATCCTGCACTCCTTGTCTTTGAGTGCTAGCTTGTAATATCTAGTGCTAAAATTTTGCTGATGGTTTTGATTATGATATTTTCAGGCAAGGAGCGACAGGAAGCAAGGGCCAGAAACATGACCCTGAGAGAAGAGGAGCAAGAGAATCACGAGCCGTTCCTGCACCTGATGCTAATGCTGAACTGGCTTTGTCAATGCAGGTATGCTTATAAGTAATCTTAATACTTACCCTGCTAGGTCACAGGGGCGTCGATGTTGCTATCTATGTATTTGCTGACATTAATTAGCCTTTGAAGTGAATGAATGTATATTTTGGATAAACTCTTTCTTTTGTGCCATCAATGATATATGTACATGGAATTGTAGGAGTTACACAACTCTGAAGATTTATCCCACTAGGTGGGCAGCATCTTAGGAGTGAAACTAAGAAAATAAAATAATAAAGAAAAAAGCAAGATAGATTAAGCTTTCTCGGGCATTTATGAATTAATTCTCTGAGGAAGCATTTTTGAATCAACTCTTACTATTTTTTACAACTTGCCAAATCCATGCAATAGTCAACACTGAAAAAGATGAAAAATTACTATAAACTCTTCTACGGAGTCATGCTTTCTCTTTCGAAAATTGTTACTGCCTATATTCTTTTGTTCTCATGAATTACTGAATTTCCTTTGTGTCCCTTTTGGAATATCATCATCCTCCTTGCATTCTGTTCGCTGCACTCATTCATTTTGTTGACGTGTATGTCTTTCTTTTGTTGAAAATATAAATGTCCTTTTTACAGAAGAGACAAGGTCATGCCAATTCTCAAAGCAGGAGTGAGAAGTTTAACCCTCATCCTGAAGAAGTTGCTTCTGGATTTCCCATTGATCCCCCTAGGCCATCACAGGCTGTAGAAGTAAGCGTAGATCGCCAGGTACATCAGCATAAAAGAGCCTCCCATTCGGGTCCGCTGACTCACCGCACCGCATGGGCTAAAGCCGGGAAGAACCAGGACGACGCTCCAAAGATTTCAATGGGGGGCGGCGACTTGTCAACAATCTCAGGCTTAGTTGCGGCCAGGAGAAGTTTGTTGTCTGATGATCGCAGAGAAAGGTCAGGATCATCACAAGCAGAGGCTCCGAAACTGATAAGCAGGTTCCCGGGATCCTTCAAGGAGCCCTCTGAATCGATGGCGCAACAGGACCAGAAGCATCATGTTCATCCTCCTCAAAAGGAAGAAGGGAGAGGCAGCAACAAAGACCCAATTCTTGTAAGTGGTTGAACTTCTCCCTATTTATGTATTTTGCTGGGATGAATCTTATGTGAAAATTTCACATCGCGGTGTAAGTTTTCACCCTTGATTAGACCTCTCATGTATTCTTTTCCGAGGTCCTAACTTCACAATTAATGATGAAAATTTACGCATGACCTGGTTATGTGAAATTCTCACGTGAGAAGATCCATTTCCGTATTTTGTTGTTTTTTGAACTTGGACCTAATATGTCTCCCGTTTTCTTTCCACATAATGCTGTAGGTTGGTTATGGCTCCAAGGGTGCTAAGATTCACTATTCTGGTCCATTGCTGGTTCCATCAAGCAATATGGACCAGATGTTGAAAGACCACGACCGCCAAATTCAGGAGGCGGTTAGACGAGCGCGCCTGGACAAGGCGAAAATGAGGAGACTCCAAGCTGAAGGGAACCAGATAACCAATTCATTATTCGTTTCTGGTCGTTGAGTAGTAGAGCCCTGATGCATCAATAGGCATCACTAAGAATACTTATGATTCTTTTTCTTCTTCTTCTTCTTCCTTTTCCACCTTTTCTTTTAATCTATTTTGCCTGTACAGCGAGTAAGTATCCCTCGCGAAGCGCCTCCTGTGGCCGTGTTAGGTAACTCTTATAGCCTTAGAAACCTTCCCTTCCACTTTGTCACATCACATGTATTTTGTTTCCACTCACAACTGTAATTTCCAATATATGGCATTCTTATGAAGCTTTATATATCATCAGCCTTAAGCTGTAGAACACTGGAGGACCATGTCTTCCTTTATGTTATGATAGAGTAATTATCAATGGGAAGATGGCTATGTATGTGCATTCTCCTCTTTTTGTCACTTGTTTCAGTATTGTGTACACGGTTCCCTATGTTTGTGATGTGGTGAATACTTAAATTTCATAGTGGAATTAACATAAATTTCTTAAGCTTTCGGGTGCATGAAATTGTAGCGACCCTTATAACATACGCCCCCTTACCGACATGCTCTGACCTTGGTGCCAAACTCACCCAGACTTTTTTGTCTATAAAAAAATAAATCAGTTTGTGTTTATCCTGCTCCTAAAAATAGAAGTATATATAAGGAAAAATTATGTTTATTTTTATGATAAAGGAAAAATTATATATGATATAAAGTTACTCTTTTCATTCAACTTTAATTAAATTGATATTTTTAAATAAATGTACATGTATATAATTTGTATCAAAATATATTAATTTAAAAATATATCAATTGAATAAAAGTGATCTTATCAGAGAGTAAATAGACAAATAGCAGCCACACACTTTTGAAGATTGAAGTGATTTTAAAAACATATGCTCGTTTGTGCATTTTATGAGGTCCTACCAACCGACCCCAACTCCCACACTTTCTTCAAAATGGGATGAAAGGTGCAGAAGAAATGTACAAACAACAAACCAATCAAAACAGGCAGATGCATTTATTACAACATACATAGGTTTGTTGCCAATTGCTTCTAACTCATAAAATCGCATATACTTCTCATCAATTCGAAGGTTGTGGTCCAAATTAAAACATGGAGGCCCTTTTTTTGTTGGATTATTAAGAATTTCTGCAGTTGGGAAAAAAAAATTTTAAAATCCATGAAGTGCTATTCTAAATAAGGTGAATGTCGTAAGCAGTAAGTGCCCCCAATTTTGTCTTTAAATATTTTTAAGTTATTCTTGTTCGTCTCTAACCAATTCAGATAGAAGGATTAACGAGAGTAACATTTAAAATGTTCAAAGACTAATTAGATGCTATTTTTTTTTGTTGAGGGCCCATGAAGACACTAGTAAAAACTTCAAGGACCAGTTAGGCATTCCCCATTCTAAATATGACCATTCGTAATTGTAAATTTTATATCTTTATTTATATATTTAACTTGGGTTAATACCTTATTTGGTTCTTAGACTTTATCCCTTTGCTTTATTTAGTCTTTCAACTTAAAAAAGTGACACGCTAGTCTTTAGACTTTGCAACCGTTGGAATCATTAGTCCCTTTGTTCATTAGACCCCTAACAGCCATAGACGTGTTCGTTAACAATGACTTCTTCTCTCTCCTCTCTCCTAGTCAGCCTCAAAACGACGTCGTTTTCATGCTCCAAGAACCAATTTGGCCAAAAAAGTCCAAAGACCAACCTGGCCAAAAAAGTCTAGGGACTATTTAGTCCTTGCAACCCCACAATCACCATTTCCTCCACCTTGACCTTGAGCCCACCACCTACACCACCTTCAGTCCTCCCTCATTTTCATCACCACCACCATACCCTCATTCCTACCATCACCACCACTACTCCCTCCATCTTGACCTTTAACCCACCACCACCATCACCACTCCCTCTTTCCAATCACCACCTACATCCTCATTTTCATCACCACCATCATCACTCATCCCCCAAAATAAAACACAAGAAGAAGAGACCATGAAATGCTTATTGTGTTTAATTTTTCTTTTGCAGTATGAGTGAAAGTGGAGGTGGTGGTGGTGGGAATGAACATGTATGTGGTGGCGGTGATGAGAAAGAAGGAGTAGCGGTGGGAATGAGGGTGTGGTGGTGGACTCAAGGTCAAGGTGGAGGAAGTGGTGGCTGTGCAAGGACTAAATATTCCCTAAACTTTTTTTGTCAGGTTTGTATCGACCCAAAAATCGTTATTGGAACGCAAGAGACTAGTTTCCTTACGAAAGCCTCTTAGGAACACTTTAAAAAAATGCACTTTAACTTTAATTAAAAATAAATTAAACTTTCTTTTTCTGAATAAACATAAACTCTTTCACAATGAATATAAATATACACGATAAAATACGTGACTGGTCCGAAGATCATGCCTATATACAATTGGAGCATTGTAGACATGACTCGATTACAAAATAAAATAAAACTAACATGTCCTATACGTAGCTTCACCTCAAGGTGAACTGCCGACTCTTGAATTCTGACGCCATTACACTAACCACAAACTCCATGCACTGCTACTCTGCTTTATAACCTGTAACTGGAGGGGGGAGGTTAAGGGGTGAGAACTCTGGGAAGAGTCTCAGCGAATGGTCGTCGACACGACAACATGGGACACTTAGAAAACATAACATGCACATATAATACATAATATAATAAGAAGCACAAAACATTTATATAATAATAAATAATACATAAAAGCATTTGAAAACATAATTCAGTTAGGAGTTCTCTCGATAGACAACTCGAGCATTACGGTTTAGCTGTTCTTGAAATGTCTAGGCTTTACAGTCTTGCCCTAATCTACATGACATGATACATGACACCGAGCATCATAGGTTGCCATGTCTGCGCTTTACGGTCTTGTCCTAAATCTACATGAATCCTATTCTACTTTACGATTGTACAAGATATAACAGGGTCAACGTAGGCTGTCCTTGACTTATAGTTCTATCCTAGATATAACTCCTATGAAAACAAGTTAAACATCATCACATGAAATGACATAAACATGATAACATAATACCTTAATTTATAAGTGATAGGATAACGTGACTTTAATCATGAATATTCACACACATGCAACATGACATATTTAATGCAATAAAATAGGTGGTTCCATATAGTTCAAAAAAAAGGTTTCATGACTTTTTAAAATAGTTTCATAAATATTTCATAAATAAAGAAGGTTTATAAAATAAATCATTATTTTCTTAAATAAGGAAATTCTTAAATAATAAATAATAACTAATTTCATAATTACTTAAAATAAAACATTAAGTTCCACCTTCTAGAATTTTATAAACATAAATAAATAAAATAATTCTAAAAATAAATAAATAAATATCTTTTAAAATACCTAGAAGGTCTAAAATAGACCATGAAGAAAATCAATCACCTAAAAATGGTTGATCGCTAAGGAGTACTAATTGGGAGCTCCTGACACCCTACGTGGAGTCACTGCTTCCTCACTAACTGAAAACGAGAGGACGAAAAGAAATAAAAAGAACTAGAGTGAAAAGTCTCACAAAAGTGGAACTTTTCAAGTTCTTGAGTGAATTAGCAGGTCTAAACATTTACACAAAGCTTCTATATATAGGAGGGAAGGATACCCCTTTCTATGATGCATCCGACGTGGAACTTCAAACAATGAGCAGCCGCAGCGCCCTCTTTGCTCTGTGTCGTTGCAGCGCACCAATGTTTCCCTTTTTTTTTTCCTTTCCCTTTTCTAAAGGTCATCGCAAGGTTGGTCCCTGGATTTTTTTTGGCTAGATTGGTTCCTAAATCATTAAAACGACATCGTTTTGAGGTTGACTAGAAGAGAAGAGAGAGAAAATGTTGCTATTAATGGACCCATCAACGATCATTAAGAGTTTGATGGACGAATGGACTAACGAGTCCAACAATTGTAAAGTTCAAAAACTAACGTTTCATTCTTTTAAGTTCAATGACCAAATTGTTAAAATCCATGGATCAAATAGTCTATTAACCCATTTGACTTTGAAACAAAATAATTTACTGCTAGGGATGCATTTTCTCTTCTACAACCTTGACACAAATTGCACTACAAGTACAAATGGTATTATTATTGAATTTAAGTTTTGATGTATTATATACATGCTTTAATATATTAAAATATGTTTAGACTTTTAGATAGTACGTGCAAAATCTATTCACTTTTATTAACGTACTATAAAATATAATTAAATATTTGGACAAAACTCTTGTAAATTGAAAGTGCATCAAATTAAAATGATGCTCATTTTTCAGTCACATTGTCAAATTATAAAAAATTATTTGACTTTTACAAGCAATTCTCCGTAAAAGATATATTTAATGCTAAACAAAAGACAACACAAGCATCAAATTAACAAGCCAACTCAGGAGGTGATGATTTGACATATAGAAGGGACCAAAAAGGAAATGAAAAAAACTAGAAGAAGAGAAAAGGAAAAAAGATATCAGACTTATATTGTTAGAGAGAAAAATATAAAGTTTATTATAATATGATCTATTATTATTATTTATATTATTACTTTTTCTTTTCTTGGTGTTATTAATTTTATTTTGATCAAACTAAGCATGACCACACACAATTTTTAGAATAATACAATCACTATCTTCCCAAATGTGACATTAGATAAACGGACACCAATCCATAACCCCACAAAAAAGGCGTTTTATCTTTGAAATTTTAAAACTTTATACACTGCATCAGATCAATAAATACAAACGCTTTACACTATAAGTGTTGTTATCTCCAATTATGCAGTAAGAATGCTAATTTTTTTTTTTTTAAGTAGTGTTATCCCCCCTCACATACATCAAGGGAAATAAAAAATTTGGTGTTTACACTAAAATTGGTATGCAAATAACATTTTGTATTTTTTTTAAGTGGTGGGTCTAAGTACTTTTAATTTAAAATTTCACTTAATATATTAGATAATCATTAAATATTATATAAATTTCCATTTATGTCATTATAAATTAGATTTTGAATTAATTTTGCCTCCATGAGGCGTTACCCACGGCTTCTCTTCGCAGCCACCACGGCCTTGCTGCCTCCGCTACCTGTACAATGACAATCTGCCTTGGCCTTTTGACAAGGTGATGTTCTCCGTCTTTCAACAATTTTTTTTATGATAGTGATCATGTTTTGATGTGAACCATTCGAATCAAACATGTCTCACTATTTGTTGAGTGGTCTCCCCTTCCTTTCGGTTTTGTTAAGTTGAATGCCTATGGATAGTTGTTTTGGAGATGGTGGAGTGACTTGATTGCCTCTCAACGCAGACATAATATACCTCTTGAGACTATATCTTTCACTATTTAGAGAATTTGGTTGGTTAGGAATGAGAAATGCTATGCATGTAATCCAAAATTTGTCAACTATTATACAATTCATTCTCCTAAATTTTTTTTTTCTTATTCTTTATTTTCTCTCTCTTTTTGCCCAATCTTCTATCATTTTGTTTTCACTTCCATCTTATTCTTTATGAATCTAAGAGTTTTCATTTTTGTTTTTAGCATATTTTTTATTTTTTGTTTTTCAAAAACTTGTGCATGCTTGTCCAAAAGTTTGTCCATGTCTGGTTAGTTAAAAGTTTGTGTATGTGAGCACAAAAGTTCTTTACTTCGTTTTCATTTTCGTTTATATTTTCGTCATATTTTTTTGTTTCTGGTTGTTGAAAAGTTTGTGCACGTCAATTCAAAAGTTCGTGGATGTGCTTTAAAATGTTTGTGCATAGTAGAGAGTGAGTCCATGCGCTTAGAGTGTAAGCGGGGAGATGGAGAGTGTGACAGTTACTTTTTGTTATTTAGTGTGTTGTAGATCCGGTTTGATTTGGTTCCATATTTAAAAATGTTTGAGCATGTACGTAGAAAGTTTGTACATGTATATGCAAAAACTTGTCTACTTGATGTCACTGTATAAACCATGGGTTGGTAACATGGTTGACAATATTTGAGTTGTATCTCTAGTACTGCTGAACTAGGAATACCGTCATATTTAAAGGCAAAGAGACAACAATACAAGAAGTCTACTCATTTAGATTATCTTTGACCGACGAATTTCAATGACATCAAATGAACTTTTCTCTTCTTTAAATGTTTGTTTTTATACCGAGGTGATATATTCCTCAATCCAATTTGGATCTTGGAGCTTCTCTACGGGTTCGGGATCGTTGGTTCGGGTACCTATAAGGACTCTGACGCTCAAGTTAGTGAGGGTTCAAAGTAGCTATGAAATCAAGGGTGGTTGGGTTCTAGGCGTACCTAGTGTGTTGATTAGGTTTAAATACCTGGGTGGTGTCCGTGAATTTCGTTGTTCCGGGAATTTTTCCATTGAGTCCACCTTCGAAGATCACGACGCATTGTTCGCTGGGGAAAGGATGTCTCGGGACGAGAATCTCGTTGGCTGGTGAGGGGTCGGGTTGATCCGCAGACCTCCGGATGATACTTCAGGATGGTCCTCGGGTCGGGTTTATCCCCAGACTCTCGGGTATGATATTCCAGGATGGGCCTTCATGGCCCAGCCCATAATGGGCATTTTTTTAAACCCAAATGGCATTACCTTGTAAAAGTAATTGCCTATGGGAGTCATGAATGCAGTCTTTTCTGCGTCGGTATGGTGCATAGGGATTTGATTGTATCTCGCGTAGGCGTCCAAAAATGTCAAGAATTTGTACCCGGAAGCTGAGTCGACAAGGAGGTCGATGTTCGGGAGGGGATATGTCCTTGAGGCACGCTTTGTTGAGATTTGTGTAGTCTACACCCATCCTCCATTTCCTTTCAGGTTTGGGAACCATTACCACATTGGACAACCATGTGGGGTAAATGATTTCTTCTATGGAGCCTGCTTCTTTTAGTGCCTGCGCTTGTTTCTATACCTCTAGAGCCTTTTCCGGGCTAATTTTTCTCCTTTTCTGTTTCACTGGCTTGGTTCCAGGTATGATGGTTAGCCTATGCGCCATAAGTGATGGATCAATCCCGGGCATGTCAGACACGGTCCACGCGAATAAGTTTGCGTTCTGGCAAAGAGTGGTAATAACTTGGTCTTTTGTTTCTTGGGGAAGGTTTTTGTTAATGAAGGTAACCTGTTTAGGGTTAATACCTATCTGAACAGGTTGTAAATCTCCCTCGAGCTCTGGTCTTTCTCGCTGGGGAGAACTTGTAGTGAAAATTTCAGTCAGCATCACCTATGATAATCGAGGTTTGTCGTTGTTCTGCGAATAGCTTCATGAGCTCTGTATTTGGGGACTGATATTATAACATCTCCTGGCGGTCGCTTGGTCTCCATGTATCGTGGCTACTTCGTTATACGTAGTCAAAAACTTCATTGTGAGGGCAACGGTGGATATGACAACATTGATCACGTTCAACATGGGTAGTCCTAAGATGATGTTGTAAGCTGGAGGTTTATCAACGACCAAGAACTTCACATTTTCTGTTCTCGTGGTAGGTTCGCGTCCTAATGTCAAGTAAAGGGAGACATACCCATCTGGAGTAACTATCTTCCTGAAAAAGCTCACAAGATTCTCTCGGTAGTGCTCGAGATCTGAATTTTTTAAGCCCAATTGGTCAAAGCAGCTTCTGAAAATAATGTCCGCTGAGCTTCCTTGGTCCAGCAACACTCGTCTAACCTCAATGTTTACCAGGGTTGCGGAGATCACCATTGGGTCATCGGGCATTGGGGTGGTGTAGGCGAAGTCCTCCCTAGTGAAGGTGATGCCAGGCAGGTTTCTTGGTCCGCAGAATTTGTGCCCTGCCTCGTTTCCCAGATGTAACACCTCTTGGAGATGTCTTTTCCGTGTTGACCTGGTGGACCCCCTCTTGCAGATCCACCGGCTATTGTATTGATTACCTTGGTGGTTTCTATTCTCCTATATTCTCTATCCCTTCGGTCATCGGGATAATCTTCTCTCCTATGGTTATCCCTGGAATAGGTTCTCCTTTCTACATCTTTGGTCTCCATTTTTCTTTTCCTATCTTGTATAACATATCTTTCAAGCTTACCTTTGCAGACCTAGGTTTCTACGTCGTCTTTCAGATCTACACAGTCTTCTGTATTATGGCCATATGAGTCGTGAAAGGCACAAAACAAAGTGATGTCTGTCCCTGGCCGTAACCGGATTGGTTTTGGCCTTGGGAACCGGTCTTTATACTGAATCTCTTTATATAGCTGGGTGAGGGATACGGTCAGAGGGGTGTAATTTGTGTATCGTCCCTCCTTCACTACCCACGGCTGTTCGTTCCATGGTCAGTCCATGTGCGTTAGCTAGTTGAACTTTCTCCTTGGGCCTTCTCCTCCATCTCGGGTTCCGTCGTGGGTAGGGTTGCTTTTTATGGCTTGCATCCCCTTTTCTTGGGACAGATACTTTTCAAACCATTCTTGTATCTTTATTAAACTCCGTGAAGGTCTTTTGGACAAGTTCTTTGCGAACGGGCTCCCTTTTTTGAGCCCATTAGTCAAGCCCATCAACACTGCTTGTGGCTGTAAGTCTTCGACTTGAGTGCATTCTTCGTATAAAGGGCCCATGTATTGACAAAGGGATTAGTCTCCTCTCTGTATCACGCCTAAGAGGCTTACTGCCGTCTTAGGTTTTGTTCTCCTTGTAGTGAAGTTAGCCAGGAAACGTTTAGCTAAGTCATCGAAGCAATGGATGCACTTTGGTGGAAGTACGTTAAACCAAACCAATGCTCCTTTCCTCAGAATTACGGGAAAGGACTTGCATTGGATGGCATTGGAGGCTCTATCCAAGATCATCCTGTGACCAAAAGCATCTAAGTGATGTTGAGGGTCTGTAGTTCTGTCATATGGTTCCATGTCAGTTGGAGAACGAAATCCATGTGCTGACACTGTATTGAGAATTTCATCAAAGAAAGGATGGTTATCCTTCCCTTTCACCTTCTTTGCTCCTGTGCGGACCTTTTCCACGGTGTGGGTGTTCACCTTCACGGATGGTTTATACACAGACCTTTGTGCTTCTTCGTTTGTCAATGATTGACTTCGACCATCACCGCGGTTAAGACCGTCGATGTGGCGTTCTCTCTCACGAGCTTCTAATATGACGTGCTTATGTTTCTTTGCTTCTTTCTCTCCTCTTCTTCTTGGTCTAGTTTCAATAGGTCTGCTTCCAGACATATGATCTTCTCCGCCTGGGTACGGACCACATCAGCTAGGTCGGGGGGAGGAGGCAGATCGGTGTTAATAGGTTGGTCTTGTGGTGGACTTGGTGGTGGAGGTGGATTTTGTTCGTGGAGAGGTGGACGTGGTACGTGCTCGGGAGGAGGGCGAGGCGGTTGGGAAGGAGGTGCCTAGGTTTCTACAGATACTAATCTATGGGTTTCCCTGAATGTTGCGACGCGATAGGTTTTTCTGGTGAGTTTGGGAGGCGTGGTGGCAGGGATGCTTCAGGGTCCAAACAAGGTGTGGGATGCCGTGAAAAGTCCCCACAGACGGAGCCAATGTATCGAGCTGATATATTCCTCAGTCCAATTTGGATTCTGGAGCTTCTCTGCGGGTTTGGGATTGCCTGTTCGAGTACCTGCAAGGACTCCGATGCTCAAGTTAGTAAGGGTTCAAAGTAGCTATGAAATCAAGGGTCATTGGGTTTGGGCGTACCTGGTGTGTTGATTAGGTTTAAATACCTAAGTGACGTCCGTGAATTTCACTGTTATGGGGATTTTTTCGGTGAGTCCTCCTTCGAAGATCACAACGCATTGTTCACTGGGGAGAGGATGTCTCGAGACGAGAATCTCGCTGGTCGGTGAGAGGTTGCTCAAGTCAGGTCGGATTGATCTGCAGACCTCCGAGTGATACTCCAGGATGGTCCTCAGGTCAGGATGATCTGCGGACCCTTGGGTATGATATTTCAGGATGGGCCTTCGTGGCCCAGTCCATAACAGTTTTTAAATAACATTTTTTTTGTATCCTTGAAAATTCCCATTCTTCTTGCTAACGTAGCTTTCGTGTCCTTATTGTAAGTTCCGTTTGCAGTAATACGTATCTATTTGGAAGAAAACAAATTGATTACAGTAACGCACTGAACTATAAGTAATTAGCAAATGATTACTGCTGAAATTAAGAAGCACATGCCTCGAGCTTAGTGTTGAAGTTGTTGATTAATTAATTCAAAACTTGATCCACCAAGTTGATCATCTTAAGAGTGGTTAAGTACAGACAATTACCTTAGATTATTAATATTTTAATAGATTATTAGTATTTTAATAATTCTTTTGCTATCTTCATTGTGACATTCATCAAATAATTAAGATCTCATTCTGCTTGTCTACAACCACATATAGCAGTTTATTTGCTTTGCCTCTGTCAATGAAACTTTTCCACTTTGGGAAATACCATGCTTTCCATGCATTATTTCTTCCGAGACAAAGTAACCCCTTCTTTTATTTTGAGAAGATATTAATTGCTACGCACTTTTAGTATATTTTATGTAAAATAAATTTATATTATTATTTAATTATATATTATGACATCATAACAAATTGTTAATTTTTTTATATAATTGTAACTTTTTTTTTAGATTGATAATATTTTAATTATTGTGCACGAGTTATATAAATTTCTTTTATATTATCATTTAATTAAATTTTGTCATATAAGTAAAAATAATTAATTTTCTTGTCTTTTATTTTAAAATTTATGTATATAAAATGATTTTTTAAATAAAAAATATAAAATTTTTTACATCATCAATGTATAACAATTAAACTTTATTTTAATAATTATACTATGCATATCATTTAAATTTTATAAAATTTCGAAGGTGGCCCACAAATTTATTTAAAATTACTTCAATCTATCTCTTCTATCTTCTATTTCCTTGAAAGTCCTTGAGGCCATGGTTGTGCCACGTCGCTTGCTTCAATAATAAAGCAGTGGATAACAAACATGAAGAGCACACAGCTATTGTATTGAAAGGCTTAAAAGGGTAACCAAATAAACAACACTCTAAACATACCCAATTAAGGGAAGAAAGAGTGAAAAGTAGAAAACTCCCTATGCCCAAGGCATAGAAATTGTTTTTCTTTAAATTTTAATATATTATCTTTTCGATAAAAAAGTTGTGTTTTTTTTATTCTTATTTGTTTTTGGGGGGTATGTGGGTGTGGTGTTATTTGTTTTGTATTTTTCTTTGATATTTTTTTTGGGCTGTTTTTTTATTTTATTTTATTTTATTTTTTTATATATATTTTTTTTATGAGACAAAATGTTGGGAATTTTATGAGGCTGTGGGAGCATCAAGTGTGTCTTTGCAACTAGCAAAACTTTTTCTGTTGTGTGGTTCTGTTCTGAGGTTGGCCTAGCTGAAACAGGAGATCTTCCTTCCTATGTTGACAAAGGTGAACCCTTTCTCTCCCTCTCTCTCTGTGTCTCTTCTTCATTCTCTCTTGCTGCCTCTTTTATCTCTATGTCTCTATACGTGCATTTACTCTGATGGGTGGTTTTTAATTCTGATCAATTTGGATAAAGTTTGGTCTTTTTGGAGGGTCTATGTTATTTTCTTCATGTTGTTGGAGTTTGTCTCCTGAAGTTGATAGTGTTTGGTACAAGTTTTTATTTTATTGTTTTGTTGGGTTTTTCTGAATTTTTTAAGTAAGCTTGCCTTACTTTTTGAACTTTTGTTGGTTTTGAATCGCTTTTTGAATTTTTTAATGGGATGAAATTGGATGCTGAGAAGTTTGTGAATTCATGTTGTGGCTAACTTGACAGGAAAGTTGTGACTTTGTGATCGTGTGTTAAAGTGTGGAAGAGCTTAGAGGTTTGATCTTCATACTTTTGAGTCTTTTGCGGTTCTCTTTTTTCACTGGAACAACTGAGATGCGTTTTTGAGTTAAAATGGTGGTGGAGGAGGTGCAAGTTTGTGGAACAATTTGGAGGAGTTCTCTATTTCTTGTATGTGTTGTTGTTCTTTGCCTACTACATGCAACCGTGACTGGATAGAGATGGAGGGTTCTTCGGGGTCTGCTTGGCAGAAGTCTGATAGTTCAAGGGCATTGAATAGTTCAGGAGTCTCGGACCGGAACCAAAGGCTTCATTGTCCTGAGAGGAACCCCTTGTCCGGCGAGGCATCACAGGATTCCGGATTTAAGAAGGAAAGGGATAGGGTTCTTTCGGGGCAAGGTGATCAGCCTAAAAATCTGGGTGGCTTTTCAGGGTTTTGCGAGGATGAAGTAGGGGGTGACCCTTTTGTTTGTCCTATAGAATGGGGTGATATTAGCCTGAGGCAGTGGCTAGATAAACCTGATCGGTCCGTGGATTTCTTTGAATGTTTGCACATATTTAGGCAGATAGTGGAAATTGTCAATGTAGCGCATTCTCAAGGAGTTGTAGTTCATAATGTGAGGCCTTCATGCTTTGTCATGTCATCTTTCAACCACATTTCGTTTATTGAATCGGCATCTTGTTCGAATTCTGGCTCGGATTCTTTAGGAGATGGATTGAATGGCCAAGGTGTTGAGGTTAAAACTCCGACGTCTCATCGTCCCCGCGATATGCGTCAGCAGAGTTTAGGAAGTGAAGATTTTGTGCCTGTCAAGACCTCAACAACTGCTTTGTCGGATTCTAGTTGCATGCTGTCAAGTGCCGTGTATGCAGCTCGTGCGTCATTAATTGAAGAAACAGAAGAAAATAAGATGAAAGATAGGAGAAAGGCTGAAGAAGTAGAAGGGAAGAGGCATTCGTTTCCAATGAAACAGATACTGCTAATGGAGATGAGCTGGTACACTAGTCCTGAAGAGGTTGCTGGTACTACTAGTTCCTGTGCTTCTGATGTTTACCGATTGGGGGTTCTCCTTTTCGAGGTTCATAACAAAAATTGTGCAATTCTTGTTTAAGTTCTTAGATTTTAATTGGGTGTTTATTATACGCTATATCTTCTTCGATTTGTTATTACAAAGGAAGCAGTGTAATGTTTTGAAAGACTCCATTTATTATTTTCGATATACTTTAACTTGATTATCCTATTTGTGACCAGCTATTCTGTCCGCTCAGCTCGAGAGAAGAGAAGAGTAGAACCATGTCTAGCCTGAGACATCGAGTTCTTCCTCCGCAGTTACTTCTGAAGTGGCCCAAAGAAGCTTCATTTTGCTTATGGTTATTACATCCCGAGCCTAGTAGTCGTCCAACACTGGGGTAGTTCATCTTCTTCAAACGTCTCTTGCATTACCAGATATCCAAATTGTTTGTGACATGTACCAATTACCTACTACATGAAAGCCTTGTTTTCGTTTTTCCTTTTTTGTTTGGTAATTCTTTAATTTTACGAGATTCGGGAGGTTTTGATCTAGCTAATCAGCAGATATTTCAAATTAGACCATTATAACATTGAGGTCCTTTGATTATTTAAGCTTTGTGGTCTCTGGTCTGCACATCCCCTGGATATGGAACCCATTATGAACTTCATATTGGAGAATTTAATTAGATGATTTAGTAAGTAATATAAGGTAAACTTAGATTCATCTGGTGAGTTTTGCACTGTATTGCTATGTTGGACCATATTAGTTTTTAAGAAGTTTTATATCACATATTTATGATTTTGGTTGAGGTGAAAGATTGGTATTAAATCATTTCTCAAAGCCTATATGGCAGTAGTTGAAAAAATTTGCTCACTACATAAAGTCCTGTAGGAATGTCTGGGCTTAATACGAGTTTTAATATCTCTTTTTATGCATTCATGGGCCCTTTGAGGCTTATACGGTCTTTTCTGTGATAGATTGAATCAGAAAATTCTTGTGCCCTATACTAAATTATAATATTTTAAATATTTGATTGATTATAATTTGTCTTTTGGCCGTTATGTTTTCAGTCTATAAATAGGCTCACCCTCCATTGTAATGCACAACTCTGATAATACCGTTATTTTTTGTTGTCTGTATTTTCTCTGTAGTCTTTGGTCTGTTCCTTTACTAGTTTTAATCAAGATGTTTAACAGATAAGAATCAAAACTGACTAATCAAACCACTTTTAGTTCTGTAATAAACATTATTTTTTCTAAACCATTTGTTTTCTTGCGTGACAGGGAGTTGTTGCAGTGTGAGTTCCTTAATGAACAGAGAGATGACATGGAAGAGCGTGAAGCAGTAATAGAGCTTCGGCACAGGATAGAGGATCAGGAGTTGTTGCTAGAATTCCTTTCGTTAATTCAACAGAGAAAACAAGATGTTGCTGAGAAGTTGCAACATACTATCTCTTTCCTGTGTTCGGATATTGAAGAAGTAACCAAGCAGCAAGCTAGATTTAAGGAGATCACTGGCCCTGAACTGGGGAGTGATGATCATTCGGCATCGAGTTTCCCATCCATGACCGGTGTTGACAGTGAGGATTCTGCTTGTCTAGGGACCCGTAAACGGTTCAGACCAGGGATGCTGGTTAAAAACATCGAGGAATGTGATGATAACATAGCTGATGATCAGAAGAATCAGGGAAGTTTTATTTCAAAAAGCTCACGGCTAATGAAGAACTTTAAGAAACTAGAGACGGCATACTTCTTAACACGATGCAGACCAGCCTTAGGGAAACCGGTGGTTAGACATTCACCTTTAGCAAATGATGGGAGAGGGTCTGCTGTTGTGACTGAAAGAAGTTGTGTCAACAACTTAGCATCGAAAGATCAGTGCCGGGATGGTACAAGTGCTTGGATTAATCCTTTCCTTGAGGGTTTATGCAAGTACTTATCCTTCAGTAAGCTAAAGGTTAAGGCTGACCTGAAGCAAGGAGATCTTTTGCATTCTTCCAACCTCGTATGTGCGCTCAGCTTCGATCGTGATGGAGAATTTTTTGCTACTGCTGGTGTCAATAAGAAAATAAAAGTCTTCGAATGTGATACAATCATAAACGAGGAGCGTGATATCCACTATCCGGTAGTGGAGATGTCTAGCAAGTCAAAGTTGAGCAATCTATGTTGGAATACTTATATCAAAAGTCAAATTGCTTCAAGTAACTTTGAAGGTGTTGTACAGGTAGGTCAAATGTAATTGAGAGTTGTTTATGGTTTCCGTAACAATATCGTAACTTGTTGTCTTATTCAGTTATGGGATGTGACAAGAAGTCAAGTGCTGTTGGACATGAGGGAGCATGAGCGGCGGGTGTGGTCCATCGATTTCTCATCAGTGGACCCAACAATGCTGGCAAGTGGGAGTGACGACGGTTCCGTCAAGCTATGGAGTATCAATCAGGCAATTCCATTCTTGCACTTGGTGGATGTCAGCTTTGAAACTAAACGTACTGCAGTAATCTGTTGCATGTTTTATATATTTAATGCTGGATGTATGATGAGTTGTTTCTCTCACCTGGGCTGTTACTGCAGGGAGTTAGCATTGGTACCATCAAGACAAAAGCAAACGTATGCTGCGTGCAGTTCCCTCAGGATTCTGCTCGCTTCCTTGCATTTGGTTCAGCAGATCACCGGATATATTACTACGATCTTCGCAACCTGAAGGTGCCGCTTTGCACATTGATCGGACATAATAAAACTGTGAGCTACATCAAGTTTGTAGACACCGCGAACCTTGTCTCTGCATCCACGGATAACACATTGAAGCTCTGGGATTTGTCTGCCTGTGCATCTCGAGTTATTGACTCACCTATTCAATCATTCACCGGTCACATGAATGTTAAGGTACATTTGTTGATTAAGCATAACTAGTGTCTTTGTAACATGAGTTTTCAACTTGATTTGCCCGAGGTTTTGTTTCATCTTGGTCACCCTTGTAGTTGCATCTTGTGAATTCATATTTTATGTCATAAGCTTTATGCTACTTTTTACGTGTGTTAAACATTTTGAATAAACGGCTAAAGGAGAACACGACAAAGACTAGAGAGAGGTTACAGAGAATAGAAAAATATTGTATTATCAGAGTTGTGTTCTTTGAGTACAAGAGGAGCCTCTATTTAAAGGCTAGAAAGAGAATCATAACTTAATGACAGAATAATGTCAAAATCATGTAATATCAAACTAAATCGGAATTAAATTAATCTAATATATTCTAGATATAATATTATTCTTAACAGTGTGCATGAAAGAGTCTCCCACCCACAAAATAATGTTTTCTTAAGTAAATGGAGTTTATAGTTGCAGCAATATGATAGTATACTAGAGAATGGGGTGCCCCTTGATGAGAAAATAAATAAATTTAAGTTGTGAGGGAAGTTATTGAGAGAAAATAATTGCCTATAGAGATAAAAAGAGGGGCGTAATAGGAAAGATTGGAAATGTGACCGAGGAGCAGCTAAAATGCTCCAACCCCTTTATATAGAGTAAAGATACTGCCTGATTCCTTTGTGTTTGTTGGGAAAGATATAACCTTCTATGCATAAGATATATAAATTCTCTCTTGGCCAAGATATGCTTGTGATACTTACACTTTCAAAATCAATTTCTATCTGCAATAATGAAGTAATAAATAATAAAAAATAAATAAAGATTGTAGTTTGATTTGCGTGCTGGCAGTATACTTAGGAATTTTCTTATAACTCATTTTGTTTTGAAAATAACTAGCAAATTTGGTGGTTCAGATTCTGTTAACCATTAAATTATTCAAGGAAAGCTACTAAAGGAGTGGTGTACCGAAGTGATATGATGTGAGGGTGGTTCCGGGATTGAGGCGGTGCCGGTGATGTCTCCTCCTCCTCCTCCAGCTCGTTGGTTCCGTGGAGATGGCGTTGGGTATCTGCAAGGACTCCAACGCCTAAGTAACTGGCGGCTCAGGAAATGAGAAAAGGATTAGGTTAGAATTGTACCTGGAATTGTTAATGAGGGTATTTATATGTGGTCTATATATTTACCCTAATTGGGAAAATATCTGCTCCTACCTCGGATGGGATCGTCCTCTTGCGGTGCCTAGGGTTTTGCGTCATCACCTGGTCCGTCTTTTGGGTTGACCCATTTTAGGCGGGTGGGTTCCTGGCCTTTTTCCTGGTCCAAGATTGATGGGCCTTCCAAGGAGGCCTAGTCCGGAACAAGTGTACTGTTTTATGACTATCATTTAAAATAAGTATGCATGCCATTTTAAGATTGTTGTTACTTCTTAGTCTGTGATATGAGCAGTTTTGCTTGCATTGATGTTCTTTTACGGTTTTAAATCTTTTTACTGTGCTTGTTATAATAGTACTGCAATCATTTTTATAGTCTGGCATTCCACAAGTGCTTTTGCTGTATGTTTCCTTGCTGAGGTGTCTTCCCTTGTTGCAGAACTTCGTGGGACTGTCAGTATCCGAAGGTTACATCGCTACCGGTTCGGAGACAAATGAGGTATTTCATGTGTCCTTTATCAGTTTTTTGCTATTGAATTTTGCACTACAATTGATGGCGATATTTCTTTGTGTGGATTAGGTGTTCGTATACCACAAGGCCTTTCCCATGCCGGCATTGTCATTCAAATTTCAGAACACCGACCCTCTCTCGGGGCACGAAGTGGATGACGCCGCGCAGTTTGTCTCTTCGGTCTGCTGGCGCGGCTCGTCCGCCACCTTACTCGCCGCAAGCTCCACCGGTAATGTCAAGATCTTGGAGATGGTTTGAGTCTTATTTACCTCTACTCAGCAATATATATGCAGAAGTTTTTGCTGTGCATGATGGTGACAGAATCCTTGGTTCATAAGCCAAGTAAAAATGCTACAATAGAGAGGAGTATACAAATTCCTTTGATTATTACATGTAAGTTGTAACATAACAAAAGTTTTGCATTAGATCATAGCGGAAGGAGTTGAGAAAAGAGAAGAGAGAGATGTGAGATTGATCTCATTGAAGAAAAAAACTGAGAGAAAGGAATGTTCTGTGTAGATAATTCTATATTGGAAAAAAAAATGAAAGGGTTAAAATCTATATAGTCAGATTGTATAACTGTTATGATAAGGGTTAAAATCTATATAGTCAGATTGTATAACTGTTATGATCTATTATTCAATTTTATAGATACGTTTACCTACAGGGATGGTACTCTTTTGTGTAGGATTCCAGTAATTTCTGAATAATAGAAATATGCTGATTTTTTGGGCTGAAATTGTGGCTAGCTTTATTTTCTTGAATGTTCCACAAAAATGTTCTTTTCGCAGCACTTGTTTTTGGGGTAAAATGTGCACATTTTTGTTGCATTAGTTTTATCTTTCTTTTTATATTCTATATAAAAGAGATTAATTTTTATGTATTGATAGTGTAAAAGAGTTTTTATATTGTTATTTAATCATGTTTTGTCGCATAAGCGACTGTTGAGATATGAGTGAGAAACTTAGTTGTTTTTGCTTATATACATGTCTTTGTTTCAACTTTTAAAAAAGTAATTAAAATTTTGATTATAATATAGAACTCAAAAAGTTAAAAAAATATTTTTTTATAAGTTATTTTGTTTAGCTTCTCTAAGAACAAATTAAAAATTATTTTTTTTAATTCTGATTTTTTTAAAAAAATTATGCAAATATACGAAACTGGTTATTTTAGCCCCCAAAGTGATTATTTTAACTAATAAGTTGTAACATATAAGTAAAAAAATAACATTTTTTATACCATTAGTGGACGTAAATTAATTCCTATATGACAATCCTTGCCTCACAAGATGAGGACAAGGTCTTATTTCTTTTTCATAGAACCAAGCCTTTTTTTATAACCTCTTCCCCCCCCCCCCCCTTGATGAACAAAAATTCCATTGGAAGTGTGGAATGAATCAAGAATCAAGAATCAAGCATGAACTTGTGCCTGTTACAATATAATAAATGTGTTCGAAACAAAGGAGCCAGAATGATATTATCTCTCGTAGTTAGTGAATCTTGGCAATTTAATGCATGATCTCAGATTTTGGCGAGCATTTCCAAATTTTGGAACAGTGCCGCGGGTACTTGTAAATGTACTCTGACACCCAAGTCAAGATATGTGTGAGTAAAGAGTTAAGGTTGGATAATACATTACCTTGAAGTTGTAGATGAATTATCCTTGTATACTTGGGATTGCGTGGCTTGCACGCTATGCATCACGGGAGAGTTAGTTGGGCGAATTTTGGAGTTCTCACATAGTTTGTTAAGCAAATCTTGGGATTATCGTTCTACCGTTAGGGTGGCCAACCGTTGTGTGTTACTTATCCCCACGCACCATTAGCTTTTGCTTATTCTTGTAGGCAAACTCTGACCCTTAATAGGCTGAGATCGGACAACAAAGTCTAGCTTCGAGGCCCAACTATTGGGCTTGTAATGTACTTCGTAATAGTTGCCCCCAACCCAAGTCTGTTTACAGATATGATGATCTCAAGGGGGAGTCTGTGCTCAAACGATTTGGTTCCCCAATGTCATTTTGGTGTCGTTCCATTAATCGAGGCTAATGCTGTTTATCAGAGTAGGATGTGATAGTTGGGCAGCTACATTTTCCTTCCTAGGACCAAAATGTCCCCATGAGAAGATGGGGAAGTGATGAACGTGACCCCAATCTTAGTGGGTTTAAATTCTCCTTATTCCTTCTCATTCATTTCTTCTTCTTCTCACTTCATCATCATCGTCTTCTTATTCTTGTTAGTCCTCTGCTACTGCCTTTTCTTCATTTGTCCGCTGCTTCAGGCGCCATTCCTTCACTGTCTCTGTTTGTTTTCGAGTTCACTTCTTTGTTCATACTTTTATCAGTAAGTTTTTCTTACTCTTTAACTCTCTTTTTTTTTTTCGAAGTTTTTGATTTGTTCTGGAACCCTAGGATAGATAACCTTCTTCGATTTTCTAAAATTTGTGGTTCTCGTTTATTTTTTCATGCACTTTCTATTATTGCTAGTGTTGTCACTTGACCTTTTTGTGTAGTTTCCTTCATATTTGTAGTTTTGGGTTTCTTATCGACAGTGATATCCTTGTAGGGATTTCCCCCTTTTACTAGGTTTTCGGGTAGAATTGGGATCGTCATCTCTAATGTCGGCATATGATTCCCTTGTACGTTTGGTGAAACGTGGGATTGAGGACACCCCGATCAGCCCCTGCAGTGCCTCGAATGCCTAACGATATGTATGAGTGGCCGAAAAGGTATTATTCCTTCCTTTTGAGATGAGTAAAGGTGAGGTAGCTGAGTATGGTGTAAGGGGAATGAATTGAGCTTCGGGGGAATTCGAGATAGTGATCTCAAAGTACGTCATGCGAAGAAGCACGAACGAGTGTGTTTTGGATGGGAGGGTGAAGGGGGCGAACATTTCTTCTATATGTATGAGACACTCTTCTCATAAGTGGGGGTGCAACTACCGTTTTCTGAGTTCGAGATTGGTGTGTTGAATCACGTATCTGTTACCCCCCACTCAAATCCATCCTAACAATTGGGCCATGATTTGCGAGTTTGAAGAATTATGTTGTTACTATTGTCTGCCTACTTTTGTTAGGGTGTGGTTCGAGATGTTTACTCTGATGGCTAGTTCGAATGGTAAACCCATGGTATCGTCATTTCAGGCTAGGTCCAACAAGAATATCTTGAGTGCTTTTGAGGAGTTGTACCACAGGTTTAAAACAAGGTTCTTCAAGGTGAATTTCTAAGATAACATTAAGTCAGAGTTTTTGGATTCTAAAGGTGACCCTCGTTTCCCATTTTATTGGACGAGGAATTGGAAGAAGGGTAGGAAAATTCCTCCCAAATGACGAAGGAAGACCGGGGAATGGTTGAGGTGTTTTTGGACCTGTGGTTTAAAGAAAAATTTGAGTTGAAATACGTAAGATGTTTGAGTCAGATAGGAGGACCCATATAGGTCGTTGTTGCTTGCCTTATTTGATGGCTATTTTATTTCCTTTTCGATGGCCATAATTGTTTTAACCTTTCTTTTTCTTCGTGTAGAGTTAATGGCACCCTGTAATACTATGAAAGGTATGATTAAGTCGTACCTTACCGAGGATCCCCGAGGTGCAGTTTACCCTCAAGGGTGGTGAGAATCGAAAGGAGCCCACTCAGTTGCCAACCTGGAGTGCTAGTGTACAGATACAAGATGTCCCCCGCTCCTAAAACTTCTTCGAAAAAAAAAGGAAGAGGGACAAAGGTAGGGTATTGCTACTGAGGAGGGTCTCACGCTTTCGACCAACTTCTTATCCTCCTGCTTCGACAATGCAGAGTGTGTGAACCACTTGCTGAGACTTGTAAACTGGGATTATCTCTGAGACAGAGAATGTCAAGGAGGTAAGGTAACATTGTGCCCATGGCGCGTTTTGAACCTAGCTTTATCCCCATCTCATGGTGAAGTAAATGGATGAGAAGGGGGAGATGGTGAAACAACTGTCGACGAAATTTGATGAGTCTAATAAGGAGAATGAGCTTCTAAATAAAACAATATCTGAGCTGGAGGGGATGCTTGAAGATGCTAAGAAGGCGAAGGAAAAGTTGGATCAGAGTAAGGAGAAGGTGGCCCAAGACTTAGAAGGCTTCCCAAGCTCGAACACTAGATTTGGTTGGAGAAGTCAAGAGCACAAGATGGCCTAAACTACCATAGATATGTACAACAATGTTATGGAGCAGGTCTGAGTTGTGGGTTCTGAGGTGAATTTCGATGCGGTGAAGCCTTATTGCCACACGGTCAATGGGGGAGATTGTGGAGATGCCGGATGAGGAGGAGGGAGAAGACGGGTACCAACACGCCTAAACCAAGGATGGCACCCCCGAAGATGGTGTTGGTGGTACCTTCATGGCCACCCAGAATGTTGGTGACTCCTTGGAGGGCTCCTCCGGTCAGCAAGGCTGATGAACTTTGATTTTATTTCTATTTTATTATGTAATATATAGACAAGTCAGGCTATGCTCTAGTGATTATGTATGACTTGTGATGATGTCGGGCTCTCCATTGCGGGATTTATAGTTTGTTTTATATATATAACGTATTTTGGTCCTTTTATTACGCTATGGTGGTATTACTTTCTTGTAGTTTCCTTAATGGCACTTCGTTGTGCTAAATTGCATTAGGGTATCTCGTTCCTGTGTTGCATTGAAGTGGATTCTGAGTAATAGATTTCAATTTGCAAAATGTGTGGCATTAGCATTTCATAATTAAGAAATTATTAATCGATCAATTGACTTATTCAGAGAGCGTAATCGAATCCGAGACATTAACTATTAACTGGCAGTCAAAACTCGGACAAATTATTCATTTTTGATTTTTTCTTAACAAGGAGAGCGAAATCAGATTCTGCACATTTTATTTGGGAGTTCTTAGCTCGGATCATCCTCAAACATTGATAATGTTATTGACCTTTTCCCTTTTTTTTCATCTCCAATTGAATCGTAGAACCTAGATTCTTGTTTTATTACGGACCACATATGGCGTATATAGAGAGAGGCTCATAATTAGTTGACAACACATTTAGTTTTAATGTACAAATCATAGTATAATAAGAGTGGAATGAGAGGAAGGGAGATTTAATGAGGGTAGGAAGGAATATTTATTATTGCTTGCCCGTATTTAGAATGTGTAAACATAAATGCCAGGTCCATTAAAAATCTTTCGGGAAAAATCCTTTAAGAAAAAAACCCGAAAGGAAAAGGTATCTCGTCCTTCCTTGTGTATATTTATATACATTTACACAGAGAATTTCTAAATATTTATCGCATGCCATGACTTCCTCGGAATAGAATGTCACTCTATTACTGTGGTTTGCAATTTCCACTGGTATCGTGGCCTAGACTTCGTAACAAAGTTGAAATAAGGACTCCTAGGTGGCGGACTGGGGCGTTGTGCAAAAGCTATTCGACCCATGCGTCTTTTGCTTCCTATAGTCTTTGCTTTATTTCGTTGAGCAAAACTTTGTTAGTTGCTTCAACTTGCCCATTGGCTTGTGGGTGTTCAATTGAGGTAAAGTGTTGGTGGATTTGAAGGCCTTCAAGAAGTTCTCAGAATTTTCGATCCATAAATTGCGTTCTATTGTCACTCACAACAAACTCCAAAACACAGAACCCCGTTATTATGTTATTTTTCAGCCAAATTTCCATGCTTGGGCTGCCATAATGGAAGATAAGGCCTCCGCTTCAACCTACGTTCTAAAGCGATCAATAGCTACAACAATGATGTATTTTAAGTTGGCGACAATTAGTGGAAATGGTTTGAGTATGTCTATGCTCCACTTGGCAAAGGGCCACGAGCTACAATTGTTGTCATTTCTTTCGGGGGTGCAATGTGGTACCTAGCACGCTTCTGACATTTCTTGCATGTCTTCACGAATTCAATGGCTTCGGCATTTAAAGTTGGCCAATAGAATATGGCCCTGAGTACCTTTAGGGCCAAACTCCATCCTCCGATGTGGCTGCCACAGACCCTAGAGTGGAATTCCTCCAATGCAAGCTTGGCTTATTTTGGACCAATGCATTTGACATAAGTTGTGATAGTCCTCTTCTATACAATTCATTACCTATCACAAAATATCGGGCAGGGGTTCGCTCAAGCTTTTTTTTTTTTTTTTTTTTTTTTTTTNGGTACATGATGGATATTATACTATGATAATTCTACAACCAAGGACACTATTCGCCCCACCAGGTTGGGCTTGTAAAGGATTTTCGGAATTGGAAGATTTGTGCAAACCTCACTAGCATAGGCCTGAAAGTATTGATTGTAAACGTTATATTTTATTATGTAACTATGTAATTCAAATATATGTCTGATTAACAATATAATATTAAACTCTGCTTACCATACTATAAGACAATATTTCGTGTATTACAGAAAAATGGGATAATACAGTACATAACTGTCTACCAAAGTACATGGTTCATTCGAATCTAAAATCTACTGATCCAAATTCCGTTTTGTCTATAGGAAGCAAAATCACAGAAAACGAAGCAAAGACAATAAAAATATCTTAGTCCATAAATTAAATTCCGTGATCATGATGCTGCTAAAGAATTGTGAAACCTCTGTAAATAAAGACCTACAAAAAGAAAGATGACACATCATCATCATCATCATCATCATCATATGCCATATTTGGTTCTACTCAATATGGAGGCAACTATGGCTTAAATTTATATATATGCATTCCTAGCTATGTTATGAATTTACACAGCTGCACTCCAACTTGGTGCTAGAATCATCTCTCTTGATTCTTCAAACTCCAACCATATGGAACAATTTACCAATTGGATCTAGACACACTGCTTCTGACCGGATTTAGCGCTCGAAATCACCGCTGCGACGAGTTGCTGAAGCCTTTGAGCTCCCGGACCAGGTTGGAGCTTATAAATGTCGCCAACCTCAGTGCATTCGGGCCTACCGGAGCACCAGCCTCCCAATGTGAATAGTCCATTCCTCCGGTGAAGTAACCTCTTATCGATTGCGTCCAAGACCGGGTCATCCTGGTTGAATTTCCTAGCGAAGGCAGCGCCACTTGCGATCATCTTGTCTGTGTCATTGATGTTGAGGATGTGAGGGTGCTGCTTAGGAGGCGTGTCCCACGAAATATAGTGCAAGTCATGGTTGACGACGGTTTTAGCCATTTCTGGTGAATTGCACACAACGGTTTGGAAGTAGCCTTCAGGGGAAGAGAGAAAATTGGTGTAGTACATGAGAAGGGTTCTTGGTAGATTATCCCAACCCCAGACAACATATTCAACAAACTCGTGTGATAAAACCACCCACGCTGAGCCTGCAACGTAGCAACAATTATTCAACCGAAAAACACCTTAGGAAAGTAAAATAAAATATACTAAAAGGGGGCAAAGGATAGCAAGCTAGAAATCTTGCTTGTTTGAGAAAACAGTTTTTCTTGGTCCAAAAGAAGAATGTTCAGTGAAAAAAGCAATTTACTCTGATTGTATGAGCGCAAGTTTTTGAAATTGCACATTGCATGCATTGTAATTGTGCCTTAAGAATCTGCATCTTATGAGACAGTTAAATGAATTAGATAACTTATTTAAGTATAAGAACTCGTGTGATCTTATCGATAAAAATTAGTGTTGGCAATTTATCGCTTTTCTTTGGCTATTTTTCTCCAGATATGCACAAGTGAACCTCTAGAAAAGCGATCAATTGATAAATCATTACAAGTGCAAAGAAATAAAGGTGTGAAGGGGGAAATCTAACCGGTGAATAGTTTAAACGCCGTCGGCAAAGGTCTTTTAGGATTGACCCAAAATACATCAGACTTGGTTGACATATAAAGCCCCGGGTCTACAATTATCGGCTTTGCTCGCTTTTCTCTGCACAATATGGTCCAAATTCATTATTTTTATGTCCATGTTCATGTCAGGGGAAGAAGAGAAAGAAAGAAAAAAACTTACAACTTCCATCTTAACTGACTTGTGTGCTCGATGAAGTTAAGGTTTTTGTCCAAATCCGAGAAAGTATATAGAAGATCTGAGCAATTATGAACCAATATATATCAGTCTTAACAATCACTGAGCAAAACAAGTTGAAACCATAAAATGCTGAACCCAACAAAATGCTGATAGAAACATTTTTGCAAGATAACGCACTAACCGTCCTGAGTCACGAGAGGATAGTCCGAAGCACTAAGATTAATAAACCAGTCCCATTCTTTAGCTCTCTTGAGGAGAATGGCACAAGCATGAAGGGTATTAGCGACCATAGTTGGTCCTCTGTAAGTAATCAAATTAGCCTTCGTGATCACGAAAACATTCCCAAACTCATTGAAGATATGCTGCTTTTCGACCCTAGTAGCAAGCTCGAGCCTCTCCTCCACCGGTGACTCGAGGTCCAAATGAACAACATATTGGTTTAGCGGGTGATAAACGGCGTGAAGGGTCCTCCAAAGCCTCTCCAAATCGCCTTTCGAGCCGGAAATCAAGTAGGCGAACCGGGCGATCGCAGGCCTAGAAGGAGCCGGGGCAGGAGTGACCTTTTTCTCCACGAATACCAGGTCAGGTTGGTTATGAGACGGGAGGAAGAAGAAGAGCGAATTGAGGGAGCGTATCGAAGTGACGAGTCCCACGTTGAAGGACACCACTAGAAACAATATGCACACAGCAGAGGTGAAGAGGAGAGGATACAGCCATTTCTTCTCAATGTTTATGGACCCCATCACTTAGAACTATCATGGATTCTCACTCAATTCCCACATTCCTAGATTCCATGAATCACTGAAACAAACAAACAAACAAGACAAGACAAAAGAAAATTCCAATTCAATTCACCATCAATTGCCGTTAAACTCAAGAAATTTATGTTTTACCTCTCTCTTTTAAGTGTTATAGTAATTATTATTCAATAAACAAAGGGAACTGCAGCTTCTTTTCATCAGAGGGGTTAAGCACCAAATAGGAAACCGACAAAACTAAATGACCAAAATTAGAGCATAGAAAAGTAGAAAACATGTATGAGACGTATCAAGTTGACTTTTCTATCTAGAAGAGACAAACAAACTTGTACATGAAAAATAAAACAAATTAAGAAAGAGTGGCCAAATGTAGTAATTGTTGTTATCAGTGATGAGCTAAAAAGAAAATAGAATCAACAAAAAAATTGGTAAAACGAAATCAGTTATCTTAAAATAATAGCTAGAAGGAGAAAGAAGAAAAAAAACGATCTAGAACAAATCGTTAAAAACTGTTGCTTTGAAAACACAAAAGAAATAAAAAATAGACATCCATAACCGGTTGAAAGAAGAAAATGAAAAAAAAACGATGATCAAGAGAAACAGAAGGAAAAACATGAAATGGAGAGAAACCCGGATCAAAAGTTCAAATTTTGATAACAATTAGCAAGATTGAGGCAGCAGAAACACAAGAGAATTTATGAAGGGGGGGGGGGAAGAGACCTGCATGAGAAGAACATGAGCTGAATATCAAGCTCATAATCATATGATACGAAATATAAAAATAATAGAAAAATATAAAGAGACTAAATCGTGAGTTTAAATGAGAGTTAATATTATAAATAGATCACAGCGATTATTACAAACAGAAAAGAGTCGGAACCTGTTTTTTGTGATGTGATGCAGAAGCGGTCCCCGTCTACGAACACAGACTCATGGTAGAGAGAGAGAGAGAGAGAGAGAGAGAGAGAGAAGTGTTGAAACCAGAAAACAGATGAAAAAGTAAAGATGGATGAGATGAGAGTGGAGATTTTCGTTCGTTTATTGAAAGAGAAAAAATGTTTCTTTTTTGTTGTTGTAACTTGCAAGGTGGAGGTTTGCTTGTCACTGTTTCATTTGTACGTGTCAAAACAATGTGGGTAGTTTCCTTTATTTATTTCTTTTCTATTTCAAAAGGAATAACTCTACTATAGATACAAAACAGAGCGTTATAATCGAAATGACATTAACAACTCAATTTAATATTCCTCCTAAAATTATATTTAGAAATGTGTGAAATTCTTCGTAACAGTGTCTACGATGAACCTCACACTTTTGAGAAATACAATTAGTTGTTATAACAGTTCCTAGAGACTGAAATATTGGCACATGTTTGATTGGGAGAATTGGTCTCGCTAAATAGGCCATTTTTTTATAGGTCCTATTGTTTATGTTTGGATCTTTGGTCCTTGTAGGTCCAATAATGAATACACTAGGGGGATTTTTGTTAGTGATTTAGCATGGTTTGAGAATACAATAATGAATAGGAAATGCTTTGATTCATTGTGCGATATGCTTAAAAGTATTGGAAAATTAGAACCAAGTAGAAATATGAGTGTGAAAGAAATGGTTGCAATGTTTTTACATATTGCAGCACATAATACTAAAATTAGAGTCATAAAAAGACAATTAATTGGATTTGAGGAAACAATTAGTAGGTGAATCAATGATGTTTTGCTTGTCATATTGAGATGTCACAATCATTTGCTCTAAGAAACCTCAACCAATTAGTGAGGACAACATGGATGAACAATGGAAGTGGTTCATGGTATTTTGTTTAACTATTTTTTAATGTTGTTCACTTGATTTGCACAATGTGCTTTAGGTTTGAATTAATTGGTCTTTTTCTTTGGATGTTTAGAATTGCTTAGGAGCCTTAGATGACACTCATATTGAAGTGAATGTTCCTAAGTCTGATAAACCTAGATACCGGAACAGAAAAGGTAACATAACCACCAATGTGCTTAGAGTGGTTTCTCTTGACATGCAATTTATATATGTAATGGTGAGTTAGGAAGGTTAAGTTGCTGATTGTAGGGCATTACGTGATGCATTATCTCGTCATAATGGATTTAATGTTCCACAAATGCATTATATCGTCATAATGGATTTATATATTACTTCACAAATGAACGCAACAAAGCAAATTAAGCGTCAATGGACACCTCAAGATGCAAAGTTAGTTGAATGTTTGATTGAGCTTGCTACTACCTCTTGGAAGTTTGATAATGGAACATTCAAATCCGGTTATGCGAAACAACTCGAGAGAATGATTAATGAAAAAAAGAATTTTGGATGTGGTCTTAAAGCTAATCCACATATTGAGTCTAAGGAGAAGGTGTTGAAGAAGCATTATTGTGCCATTGTTATGATGAGCCCGACAGCTAGTGGCTTTGGTTGGAATGACAAAGACAAAATGATTATGGTGAAAAAAGAAATTTTCAATGAATGGGTGAAGGTAAAATCTTTAATCACTTATCCTATTACATTTATATATTACTCTAATCACTTCTCATTTTATTTATATGTTTTGGCTTTATAATTTGAGTCACATCCTAATTCAAAAGGGCTTTACAATAAGTCATTCCCACATTTTGAAGAGTTGGGAGGAGTTTTTGGTAAAGATAGAGCACAAGGAGCCAACGCAGAAGATGCAGGTGAAGCGGTTGCTGCTATGGAAGCTGAAATTGAAACACAAATGAATGACAATGACATGAATGGAAACATAGATGGTTTGGATGACATGGAACCTGAATTGGAAGCTAAAACTCAGGTATATATACAAATTATTTGATTAGTTTTACTTTCTCTATTATTGTTGTTGTTGACATAAGTGTATTAGTTGATTTTTTATCAATTGATTTTATTTGCCTAAAACTTTGGTATGTATAAAAATTAATTGATATGTTTTACTTTTTCTATTGTTGTTGTTGACATAAGTGAGTAAGTTGATTTTTTTATCAATTGATTTTAGGTGCCTCAAACTCTTGGTAGTATGAGTTCTTTATCTACCCAAGCAAGGGAAAAAAAAAGAGAGATAACAAAAACGCAGACATAAAGATGTGTGTTGAACTAGCTGACTCAATTAGAGAATTTAGAGATTCTTATCACCTACAAGCTGGAAAAAAAATTGATGCATTGGTTTCTTGTTTCACTCATGAGAAGGATGCCACTAATTGAATGAAGAAGCTAATGACATTATTGGCATACATCACTGATTTGATAGAGGACCAAAGGAACGATGCTCTCATTATCTTTGGAACGAACCCCAAATTGATTGGACTCATTTTCTTACTTGCTCAAAAAAATGTATCTAGTTTTGTGAAGAGAGACCTTCATATTTGTCATGCCCCAACTTAGGACGAGACCGCACGTAGGGCTATTTTCCTACAAAAGCATTGGCGTGGCATGCTAAACATGTAATAAATGCAATGATAAATAAATATTGGTTGATTCTTTAATTAACAACTGAAAACTAATAACTGTTTACATAATATTTGAACTGAAATATGAATGAGTTACAAAGTAATAATGTCTGAAAATGAAGTTCATAAAACTACTATGGATCCTTCCCTAGGTGTCTGGAGCACAACTACTAAAAGATTCTGGTAGACCCCGTTGCGAAGCGAAACTTACCACTGACGCTTGATCCTCACTGCTACTAGATGAGGGGGACGCCCTCACTATCCTCAGTCAAATATGAAAATGGTTTGACAGAAGTGTGAGTTGTCAACTCAGTGGTGGATATCTCGGTACCACACAAACGACATGTATTGCATATAATGGCATATAAATACATACATGTATAATGAAGGAACTAGCATGGTAAATAAAGCATATAACTGGATAACTGAAGTAACTGATAAAACTGAAAGTAACTGAAAAACTGAATATAACTGAATAACTAGAATAAACTGAATATAACTAAAGAGCTGATAACTGGAAAGTAAAATTATATGTATACTCACGTCCCTGGAAAAGGAGCACGATTGAAGGGAGTCGTAGCTCGACCTTATTTCACCAGAAATAATTTTGGGTGGTTCCGGTATGCACACAACCGGGATATCTGCGAGGATACGCATACCCAAAGTCTGAGGATCCTTGCGCTCAAGGGTCTGGTAGGGCACGTATGCCATAACTAAGGAGACTTGCGCTCTAGTAGGGCACGCGTGCTGAGGAGCCTTGCGCTCATATCTATTATTGCTGCGTCTAGATTACGAGATTGCAGGACCTCATATTGTTCTTAGTTGTTTATCCTAAGATCTACTGTCCATGAAGTCTTTTAGGGAACTGTCTTTTAATTACCAAGTTGTTAAGGCCTAAGGCTACTGATTATGACAACTATTTAACTAGTCTTTGTTTATTAGTCTGACATTAGGACTAAGGTCTCATACTTAGGACAGGATTCCTAGGTAAAAGAGATGCGTCACAAACGGACAACTTAAGTACCAAGTCTTACCTTATCCAGAACCTGTCCCTCGTTAGGGTCTCTGCCTTAATCGGAGTCTTTATTAGTAAGTCTTATGTATAATCTTAACCTAGCATTTCTAAGGATATCAAACCTAGGGATTTAGGTCTCTGTCCTAACATAGCATAGCATAATATAGCATGGCATATATATACAACACAATCACATGGCATGGCATGGCATATCACATCGCATTTACTAAGCATGTATATCTATCTAAGTATTTACTATCATGTTATAGATGGAATTAATATCTAACAAATTCCTAGCATGTATGGCATAACTGACTCTATTGGTGGACCACCAAAGTGGGACCACCGACGCACCGGGACCACCATTCACCTGGAATGTCGCAGAATGGAGGAACCCTAACACTGTGGGCTCCTAGCGGCATGGCTTTGGCACCTGGAAAGTCAATCAAACCACCATCAAAACCCATAAAACAAAACTTTAAATTGGTAGGCGTCGTATTAGCAATTCTAGCATCACTACGGCATTCTGGCATTGCCATAGCGTCTTGAGGACCACCGTAGGCCACCACCAACGCGATGACAGCGCCGAAGCCTACTACCTAGGTCATCCTAAAATAAGGAGTGGCAACCCACCTAAGGAAGAGAAAGAATTGAGTAGAACTGTTCTAATAGGGAAGAGTCTGAACTCTGAGCGAGTTGGAATGGGGGAGGAGAGCTCTATATTCAGGCGAGGGAGTGACCAAACGGAAGGGTCGGGCACTAAAAACACTCTAACGATAAAGAAACGCAGAGCTGAGTTGGTGCGTGTCTCGTGCGAGTTCTGGAGCGTCTCGTGCGAGACAACTCCTGATCTTGCTGAAGGTCGCTACAACATTGGAGCTGCATCACTTCTTATTTTAGGATTATTAAGTCACTTAAATTACTACTTTTTGGTGTTTTGGTAAATATTACACTACTCATTCTTAGGAATCATTATGGAGTATGAACCTTTAAGTTATGGTTTTTAAGTTCCAAGTTAAATATTTTGATTGAGACAAGGTTTATGCAAAGGAATTTTGGTATGATATATGCAATTTGTAAAACATTTTTGCATGAAATTTGGCATGATATATGCACTTTGTATTGGAAGCCCGTGGGAAGTTTTGGTATTAAATAATCAAGTTTAGAACCTTTTTTCAGATGTAATTTATGTTCCAGAGTTCATTCATTCAAATGACCTCTCATGCCATTTGAATGAATGCAAAAAATTTGGTAACTGAGGCCTTAGTATTTGAGTCATTTGAATGACTCCTCTAAGTCATAGAACGACTTGCAAATAGAGAGGTCTCACAATGAGGTCATTCGAATGAGGCCTCTAAGTTATTTGAATGACTTGCAAACAGAGAGGTCCCAAAGTAAGGTCATTCGAATGATTACTCTAAGTCGTTTGATATTCGATACTTACCGTCGGTTCATGAAAACTATCCGACGGTACCCAAAAAAGTGGAGCCAACTTTTGGAGCCAAAATATCTCTGTTAACGTCGGCTTAACCATCCATTTTGAGTACAAAACGCAGCATTTAGGATGTACCTTATCGTCAGATATGTCTGACGATAATACCCTATACCCTAAACCCAATGACACTATGTAAAACGCGTCATTTAGGACATACCATACCGTCGGATATGTCCGACAGTAATTTTTTTTTATTTTTTTTAACAAACCTCACATTTTTACCGTCAGTACAGATCGACGGTAAGTTTTTCGAGTCCTTTCCTGCGAATATTTACCGTTGCTTTTACCGTCGGTTAGCGTGTCCAACGGTAACCTGACGCCTCTACCCCGATTTTTTATGAATGAACCAGTTACTATCAGAGGTATTTTCATTATCCAATGGTAATAATGTCGGCCTTTGGTCTGACGGTAATGACTGGACGGTAATAGGCTTCTTTCTTGTAATGCTACAAAGATTAAAAAAACATAAAAATTTTAGTAGCTTTGACATTTAATTTAGAGTTTAATTGATACATCGTAAGTGTAAACCATTTTTTTCACAAAACTATCCAATCATAAATTGCTATGTTAGTAAACATAATTACCTCTCACATACAATAATATATAATTGAGTACATTAATATATAATTGAATGGCAAACTTATTTTACACTAATAGTGATAACAAATAAGCTCTCTAATCTATTGAAGAGTTACATTATTTAAAGAATTATGATAAATTAACGAGATTAAAAAATAGATGCTACTAATAAAGATAAAAATGAAAATTAGTATACAATAATTACTTGTTTGTTGGAATTATACCAGTTCTTGAAAATTGACTTAATTGTCAACTAAATCTCTGAATAAAAAAAAAGTGTCAACTTAGTCCCTAAAATTTTTAAACGTTTCCACATTAGTCCTTCTATTAGTGAGACTGTTAGCAACATTGATGTGTTTGTTAACCCCTCCATTTTCTCTCATCTTTCTCTAAAATGACGCCATTTAGTATAAAAAAACCTTAACTAGACGCACCAATCACCATGTAAACCCATCCACCAGCCTAACTTTTTCTTCCTTCTACCTTCTCTTCTTCTTCTTCTTCTTCTTCTTCCTTCCATTCTCTTCTTACCACCACCATGTCCACCCCATTCTCCACACCCCAACCTGCCCTCACCACCCAAATCTGATCTCCATCGCACCCTAACAACACAACCTCTAACAAGCACAAAAGGGGAATTGGTTGTTCTATTTTGGTTTAGGGTTTGGTTAATTTTTGGTTGATTATTGTTATTATTGCAAGGAAATTGATTTTTGGTTTAGGGTTTGGTTACTTCTATGGGGTTGAGGAAGTTTGACGATGGTGGTTTAGCGGTGGATGGGCTATGATGGTGGTGATTGATGTTGATGATGGGTGGTAGTTGTTGGTTGTGGTGACTGAGTGGTGGTGGTGGTCTTGGAAAGAGAAAATGGTTATAATGGTTAATATGGTGGTGGTTGGTTGGGGTGGGAGAAGAAGAAGAATGGGGTAGTTTGGAGATTTAATGGATATGTGAGAGATGTAACATCCCGCTTTCTCCTTAGCAGAATTTCGCTAGATAATTGTCCAGGATATTTCTAATTTCAGTTGAGCCGTTAGAATCATAAACTCTTAGGATGAAAATTGTCTGTAGAAATATTTCTGCACATTTTCTCACAATTCTGCAGACACTAGAACAAACCCTTTCTGCCATCTGAATACAGCCGCGCATCTAAAGTATCCGTAAAAAAGTACGGCTACAGGCGAGCATTCATAAACACCTAAATGACCCTAGAATATTACTTAGAAAAAATTAGGAGATCACAAGGACGTGATCAGAATATTTTTAGAACAGCCGTACGCGAAGTACCGGGACCGGAAACGCCAAAAACCTGATCAAAATTGATCTGCCGGAGCCCGTTAATTCTTGGCCACAAAAAGTGGCCAAGACACAAAGCCTTGCACGGTTATGGAGGGGGCCAAATGGCCTAGTCAAAGAGTCAAAGATGACTCATGGTGGTGCTTAGGTCATGCATGACATAAGCAAGGGTATTTTGGTAAATTATGCCCAAGGGCATTTTGGGAAGGCAAAATTCGTCCCAAGGCCTATAAATACCTCCCAAGATCAGAATTTTGAGGAAAAAAATTGGAAACCTTGGCCAAACTCTGTCCAATTTCACATTCAGTCGTTTTACTGTCCAAAAACCCTAACCCGGAGACTTTTCCTCACAAGACCTAACTTAAGCTTCCTAAACCCTAACCTCACAAATTCTTCTAGCATCTTGAAGGACTCTCTTATACATCTATTCTAAGGTTAAGATCTTGGGTATAATCAAGCAAGGTGGGATTCTGCACAAACTGGCTGCAGCAAGTGCATAAACGTGGGTAAACCGACATAATCACTGTCTATGTGATTTAGGATGTGTTGAGCTATGTTTTATGTTAGAAATACATGTGGTTAGGATGCCTTTTATAGAACTTTGATATATATATGTTGTTGATGATTGTCTGGATCTGTTGCTGCTGTCTGTGATTCTGTCAGTATTTAGGAAAGCTTAAGACTGAAATAGGCATATGGCACGTTTTTGGTGGGAACTGTATGCTGAGATTTTTATCATGAAAAACTAATGTTATTTTTGGATTCTACACGAAATTTTGAGTGGGGATGTCAAGTTTTATGATTTTTGGAGTCCCCGATGAATTTCTCAGCAAACAGGCAGAAAACGGGGTTTTTACGACAAAGGGCAAAACGGGAATTTCACGTGTTTGGGCTGAGAAACTGGGTTTGTTTTCAGAAAATATGGGTTTAGAACTATCAAAAACCTTAAGGGCAAGTCTTGAGTCCATTGGGTTTTTGAGAACTAAAATTCCAAAGAAAACAGGGCGTTTACGGGGGCGAAACAGCAGTTTTGGGAAAAAGGGCAAAATAGCAATTTCGTGAAGTTGGGATTGAAATCTGAATTTTTAAGTATGAAAAATGATCTTAGGACTATCAAGAACCTTGGGGTAAGGTCTTGGACCTCTCCGGTTTATGATTGCTATTTTCTGACAGAAACCAGACGTCTGTTTTGCTAGTTGCTAGATTTATGTTTATTATGTTCAAGAAATGTTTAGTATGAGATTATGTTTCTTATATATGATGGATTTGACGTTATGAGATTGGTAAAGTTAGTAACAGTGCATGATTGGTATCCATGAGTTATGTGAAGTTAGTGATATTATATGAATGATGCTATAAATTATATGGTAAATGTTTATGATGATAGAGAATTATGTACTAATGCTATATGATGATGATTGTGTAATAGGAAGTATGTTAGATGCTTATGATAATGAGGTGCTATATGTTGAAGTATATGATGATGATCTTTTGAGGAATATGGTGTGATGAACTATGAAATGATGACATGAGATATTGAGTTATATTTATCATGTATATGAATGCTTTGAGATCATTGAGCTGTGTTTATCAGACGTGTATTGATGCTATGAGATATTGAATTATGTTTATGTTTAGCAAGAAGAACAAAACTTAAATTCTACCGTCGAGGTCAGTACGTCCCCAAGTGTGGACGAAGGTCAGTATGTTCCCAAGTGTGAACGATGCAAGTAAGACTATCCCCAAGTGTGGATAGGAGGTCCCCAAGTGTGGATAACCGTTCCCAAGTGTGAACGATGAAAGTCAGTCTATCCCCAAGCGTGGATAGGAGGTCCCCAAGTGTGGATAACATGAGTCAGTCCCCAAGTGTGGACGAAGCAAGTCTATCCCCAAGTGTGGATATGTCCCCAAGCGTGGACACAACGAGTCAGTCCCCAAGTGTGGACAGAGTAAGCTATTCCTAATATCGTTATTGCATCTGGATAATGAATTCAAGGTAATGATTATAAGATGATGGCTATAAGATGATGATATGTGATTTAACTGTATATGTTACATGAATATGATATGTCTACATGATACACGTATATGATGATAGGTAGTACATGAAGATGATGATATGTGATTTAACGGTATATGTTACATGAATATGATGATATGTGCTCTAGCTGTATAGGTGATTCAAGAATTTGAATAGAGAACAGATGACCTAGATAAGAAATGATAGATTCCCTCAGTCACCTAGTAATCATAGGTAGCTGCTCAGGCTTAAGATGAATATTAATAAATAGTAGGGATGTAGTATAACTGTGACACTTAGAGACCCCTGAGCGGCGGAATCATAATTGAGAGTAAAATGAGCAACGACAACAGAGGTTTCCCACTGAGAACACTGAGTTCTCACACCCACTCTTTTATGATTCTAGGTAAGCACGACAAGGACGTCCGCGTGGTACGCAAAGAAGCAGACTCGAAGAAGATGAACTGAGAAATAAGATAGCAGGGACTTGATCAAAGATGTTACGATCAACCCTTAGTTAGTATAGTTCATATTTTACACTACTGTGAGGAAGTACTTGTATGTAACAAATACGATAATACCTATGTAAATGCTTGTGATATATGCTATGGGCCACTTGTATGCTTATTGTTTGATGTTGATATGTTAGGATAATTATCAGTGAAGTAGAAAGTTTTAACGTTTGCTCTATAAATTCTATCTGACGCACGGCTCATATTTTATGTCGTATACATATAACGGAAAGTTTTGAAATGGTCCATATTTTCTAAGTAAGAAATATTTTCAAAGCTAAAGTAGGGGCTAAAAGTAACCCCAACCAAAGCAGATAACAACCTAGTGAGCATTGTTTGCGATGTACACGTAAGCAGCTAGCTAGGGTGTTACAAGAGAAGTTTAGAAATTTTAAGGGATGACTAGAAGAGAGGTGAGAGAAAATGAAGGGATTACCAGACATATTAGCGTCTGTTAATGGTCTCACTAACGTATGGACTAATGGGGGAAATGTTTAAAATTTGTAAGGACTAAGTTGAAACTTTTTGTTAGGGATCTAATTGGCACTTAGGTCAATTTTTAGGAACCTAGTTGACACTTTTCCCATTATAAAATGACATATATAAGCCAACCAAAAAATAACTAAAATGACAAATATAATATTATATATTATATGTTGTTCAATAGTTGTTATGTGATTGTTTGTGTTTGCTCCAGGCACAAGTTTAGCATGCTTGGTAAAACCCAACCTTGGCGACAGGTTTAGTTACTCATTAGTCCGTTTCACTTTTCGGGTTTAGTGTATCCAGTCTTGAACCTACGGGTTTAACGTACCTACAGGTTTAAATCATTCATATGGTTTTAGCATACCCAACCATCCATTGTTGCACCACAAGTTTAGCGTACCCACAGATTCGGTTGGCCACATGGGTTTAGTGTATCCATGAGCCTTCCTTGGCTGAGTTTGGGAATCAGTCCCCCCCCCGACCCCTCGTATAGAGGTGGACAGATCTAATTGTGCCATTGTGCTTCTAGTAGTGTATGTTCTCTCTATAATTGTACCTTGTGTATGTAGTTACATGTTGCTCAGTTATTACTTTATTATTATTATTATTATTATTATTGCTATATGATTATCTAAGATTCAATATATGCTATGTAGTGTAGTGTTGTGATACATATTCACTAAGTGATGAACTTACCCTTCATCTATTTGTTTTAGCCTAGGATGAGAGCCGTGGTGTTGATCTTTTAAACTCAGTAATAGTGCCGGTCTCCAAGTCAGTGGTGAGCTCAATTTTGCAGTAGAGTAGTTAGAGTCCTTATTTTATATTTATGTTATTAGTTACTCTAGTCGGTCACATGCAATGTTTTCGGACGTCACACTTAATTAGACTTAGCAATTTTATTTATGCTAGTTATGCAATTTAGTTAAAGCAGTTATTTCAGTTGTAACATCTCACGTTTTTAGTTATAATAAAAATAAGTTTTTTTAATACATTTTAAATTAGTTACATCTCCATGCATGTCTACGCTTTAACACGTTTAGAAGGCTTCCACAAAGGAACTATCTCTTGTGTTACAGTGACGATTTTTTGGGTCATTACACATGCCTTATTCAAAAAACAACTTAAAGGAATAAGAATAAATAATAAATAATGGATAAAAATAGAGATAATTGTCTTGAGTTTCTCAAACTCTTCAATTGAGTCAACATATGAGGTCAAATAGTCAAAGATACCAAGTGCAAGGTTGACTTTGAGCCTCTTGAATTCTTCATTGAGGTCACAAGCTTGAACTTGTCTTTGACCCTAAATCCAAACTTGAGTTAGGCACCTAGTACTCCTCAATTAACATATCTCATTGAGCTACAACCTCTCGTTATCATCCTCATCATCTTCGTCACTTTCCTCCGTTTCTCCCTACTCCATAATTGTTCTTTTAATTAGTAATAGAACATCAAAATCCAAAACCAAATTAAGAGAAATGCGAAACCAAAAACAAGGAGCAATGAGTGGCGATGAACACAATGGACGATTAGGGTAATACAGTAAGGTAAGGCAGCAAATGGTTGGAGGCAGCTAGAATCAAGTAATGTTGATGGTGGCAATTGCAATTGGAATTGGGTCCAATGATATCGGTATGGTGGCTTGATAATCGTGCAATGATGACGACTCGGAGTAGGCGGTTAACTGACAAATAAAAGGAGAAGGTGACAAAGACAGGCAATGGGATATTGTGATTGGTGGAAGCCTGGAAGAACACTGCAATGAAGGAGATGACTGTGGTGGTTGGTTATGGTGAGACAAAGGAGGAATATAAATTGTGATGCGGCGTAAGGAAACTGCTAGGCAACTCAAAGGAAACCACTATGTGACACAAGTAAAATCACTTGCACCGCATGAGCAAAACCTTAACAAAAAATTTGTTAGAATGGCAGTAGTTTGTAGTTGGGAATGGATTATCTGATGTTAAGTATGATTATGTTTGGCCATGTTATGAGAGAGAAAAACATAAACATTTTGAACAAGTGAAACCCTATTAAAATTAGTAGGACATAATTCAAATATTATTTTTTTATGAAATAAAATAGCCAATGTTAGTGATAGTTTAAGTACAATAAAAAATTCCAAAATATAAAAAATGCATTGAGTAAATATTTTTTATATTAATAATTCATTAAGATTAATGTTTTATTAATAAAATATATATTCAATCAATTATTGTAGTAATTATAAATATTTAATTAGTTTAGTAATTTGATATTTGATCATTTTAAATAACATCTCACATTTAAATATTAAAGAAACTAATAAGGTCTAAATCTAAGTGGAACAGAACCATATTTAAATTATTTTTCCTCTATCTACTACCTAATTTGTTCTCAACAATTTGAAAATCTAAATATAAAAATGAACTTAATTAAAAATTAATTTCATTTAGGGTTTAACTGTTATGCATGGATAATGTAAAAAGTTATTTTTTATATGCTGATTTAATTAAATATTGTTATATAAATAAAAATAGTTAACTTTTTCACCCACATAAACATATGGAATGATTTAATTAGATGATTGCATAAAAAATATAACAATTAAACGTTTATTTTGTATATTTTATTTTGGAATAAAATCTCATTCTGGTCTCATAGTTATAGCCAATTAATCACTTCAACCAATTAATAACTTTGGTCTTACATTTTTAATAGCTTTCAATTATACCTATTTAAAAATGGTAGTTAGACATGAAAGATTCATTTTAAGAAATAGATAAACAAATTAAATGTTTTTACAAGTACATAATTATAATAATTATTTAGGGTATAACTATAAGATAAAAAGAGAGTTTTATGGCAATATATTTATTTTATAATACCATGTTAAATGGATATTTTAGGTTTGCTAAATCAACACCCTCCTAAAAGCAGCTCCATGATTCAATCAATCCATTTATGATTCGAAAATGATCATGCACTATTTATTTTGCAGAAAATGCCAATTTGCCGAAACCAACCATATCCCACCCACAAAACCCAAAAGAAACAAAACTTTCCAACTTAGTTTATTTAAGGAAGAAAAAAAAGAGTGACAAACAACAACATAGACAGAACCAAAATTGCAAAACCCAGAAAACCCCGTCTTTCTTAATATTAATTTTCCCAAAAACAGGAATTTAAAAAACTCAGAAAACTCAAAATAATAAATGATAAATGAAAATCCTTAAAATAACAGCGTCAAGAAAAACGGAAGTCCAACCTTTTTACTGTTTGTAGAAATGGGGGGATATAGGGCAATATAGCGAAATCCAATGCTGAACCGGAAAAAAGAAAAGAAAAAATCTTTCACCTTAATTTGTTTATATAAATAGTGAAACACTGTGGGAAACGTGGTAGCTTCTCTCTCTGTTTTTTCCCCCTTTTCTCTCTCTTTTTTATTTCTCTGTTTTTCTCTGTTTCTCTCTCTGTAGCTGGTTCTGATTTGCAGGGAGAGAGAGAAGCTTTGAGGTTCGTATCCGAGGAAGGAAAACGGAGCGAGATCTGACCCATTTTCCATTGTAAGGTTTTCTCCTTAGCTTTGAATTGGATTTGGAGACCCTTTTGTCAAAAGGGGGTCTTCTTCTCTTTCTGCAATTTTTGTTCTCTTCACTATGGTTCTGGTATTCTCTCTGTTTTTCTGCTTGTGCAAAAAAATTCTAGCTTGTTCTGTTTTGTTGATTTGGTTCAAAGTTTTATCTTTTGGGTGCAACGAATTGTGGGGTGATTGCGATTATTCTAATTGCATTCAGATCACACCCTTTTGGATTGTTTATTTATTGTTGTGATGTTGTCTTTTTTTTCTTTCCGGGATTCGGATTTGCATGCTGGGTTTGCTCAATTAACGAAGTGTGATTTTGACCGCATAAAAACCCGATTTTCATCGTTTATCTGGTGTGGGGTTTCTGTGATTTGTTTCTATTGCATGTGTGAGATGAAGCTGGTAGCCATTAGATCCCCTTTGTTGGTTTTCACATGCTCTGCTGAAATTGGTTGTTTGTGATCAAATTGATGGGATTCGTGAATTCATTGATGAAATGGGGCGTTACATCGTTTATATCGCTTTGACCTGCATATGCTCTGTAGTTTTTTTTATTTCTTTATTTTTCTTTTTTTTTGACTCTCTTGTATGTATACTTTTTTTGTTGTTAATAATTGCAGAAATTACGGTTAGTTATTGCAAAAAAAGTCTTCTTTTTTGGTTCACGGTTTAGAAATTTTGTTAATTTGGATCAAACTATTTGAATTATGTATCCTTCTGAATTTTTTCCTCTATTGATGTGGAATTTTTTTTCTGTTATTTGATTTTGGTTTTGTGATTGTAGTTGGAGCCATGGCGGTTGAGGTTGTGGGATTTGAGATGGTTGAAGGACCAGTGGAGACCGTTGCCGAAGGAGGCAAACCTGTTTTGCATGATAAGGAGAATGGCAAGCCAGAAGTACCCATCAAATTTGGGTCACATGGAGATGAATCTGTTAAAGGGGAAGGGAATGATGTTTCAGAGTCGAATGCCCCAAAAGATGCAGCTGAAGAGTGGCCTGCACCTAAGCAGATTCATTCTTTTTATTTTGTCAGGTGCCGGCCCTATGATGATCCGAACATCAAAGCTAAAATCAACCAGCTCGATAAAGAGATTACCAAGAATAACAAAGCCCGGTATCAGGTCACTGAAGCAATTAAGGCTAAGCGGGTGAGTGTTAAATAATTTGTCATGGTTGATTGTTTAAATACTTGTTGTTCGTATTGGAGTTTGACATGGGAAGAGGATCCAAGGAGGGTAGTAGGGCGTGTTAGTAAGTCAGTGTAGTCATTGTCATAGAGGCTAGTTCTCGGAAGGGTCAGTGCCTCTTCATGGTTGGGGTATTGTCTTGGTGCTCTGTGTGTGCACCTTGTTCCTAATGGTAATAAATGTGATGCTAAGGGAGATAAAATAGTCCAAATGTTTAAAAAATAACTAGTTGTTGGTTTTTTGGCTGCTTACGGTTTTTGGATAGATCATTTAATGTTTTATTTTTACAGTAAAGGCTATACTTGAGTATATTTATAATTTATATGGCAAGAGAGTCAATGTTTTATTTTCCAATGATGACGCCTTTCTTTAGTGTGGTATACATAAATTGTCAATTGAAGTAATGTTTACGAGAGATGGAGTTTTTGTTATGTATCAGCTTAACAGCTCTTTGGTTGGAAATATGGGAATAAATGTATGAAATGTTAGGACATATTCTTGTTAAAGTGTGCTCAATTTGATGATGGACGTATTCTTCACAAATGGATAGCTGGCTAGCATAGATAAATAGTTGTTGAATGATGTCTGCTAGAGAAATTATATCTGTGAATTATCCGATATGTAAGGAAACATCAAGGGAGCCTGTGTATAGCTCAAAAATTGGCTGTCATTTCCATGTGAAGTTTTAATTTTGTGAATTGACTTGACAACAATTGCATGTTTGGTCTTTCTTGCAGTCTGAGCGAGCAGAGTTGATTTCTCAGATTAAGGCTCTAAGAGGTGACAGTAGGCAATTTCAGAGTATTGTGGATGAGAAAATGAAAGAGATTGAACCTCTGCAACAGGCACTGGGCAAGCTGCGCACCACAACCACCGGTGGACGGGGTGGTGGTATATGCTCATCGGAGGAGGAGCTTAATAATATTGTATGTCACCAGTCCAAGTTCTTTGCGTTGCAGGGTTCGTCATTTTGTCTGTATTTAGTTAATGCCACCATTTATTATCTGTTAACACACTATTCCTGCATGCTTTGATTGTTGCAGATATATAGCTTACAATACCGCATACAGCATGAGAGCATTTCTTTGACCGAGGAAAAGCAAATCCTTCGAGAAATCAAACAGCTTGAGGGGACAAGGGAGAAGGTAGTTGCTAATGCTGCCATGAGGGCCAAGTTGCAGGAGTCTATGGGACAAAAAGAAGCTATTCAAGATCAGGTTAAGGTAAGAGATTTTTGTTTTATTTGTTCCATTGCTCTTACTTTCTTTTTGTGAAGTGCTCTGGTATTTTTAAAAATGTGTATTATTCTACAGGTTCTTTAGAAATTAATTGTCTCTGAATTTGTTGCAGCTTATAGGTGGGGATTTGGATGGAGTGAAGAAGGAGAGACAAGAAATTCGGTCCAAAATCAAGCAAATTGATGATGAACTGAAAATTGTAGACAAGGATATCCAGTCTCTACAGGAAGAACTGACAGGTATTGTTCAGAAGAGGGAACAAGCGTTTGAGAGTATTCAGAAGCTGAGAAAACTGCGTGATGATGGGGTATGTTCCACTTTTAATATGACCGTCTTGTCTTCAGTGATTGTTTTAGCTTATCTAATTTCACCAATCCAGGAAAGTGGAATTTTGTCCTTCATGTGCATGTTAAACATACTTGATGGGCTGTTTTCATCCTCCTCATATATTTTGAGTACTAGTTATTATCATAATTTCTTAGCTCATTTGTGTTTTTCCAGTCCTTTGGTGTTGCACTTTTGAATAATTTCTGAATGTGATTTAATATTATCTTGTTCAGAATACCCATTTCCACCAAAGCCGTAATCTACTGAACAAAGCACGGGAGATTGCTGCAAAGAAAGATGTTACTGCTCTTGAGGAACTTTTACAGACAGAGGTTTGCCCGCACAATATTCATTCTTAATATCATTATCCAGCGTTCAAACTTTGGAGCACCATCAGATATTCAATAAAGACTTTTCAATCTAGCCATCTGATCTTTTTTCCTGCTTTTTCTTGACTGTGAGGGGTTGTGGTTGCTATCTTATTCTTCGCTTTTTCTTGTTTTTTCCCTCCCTTTTCTGGTTCCAGGTTGAGAAGTTTATGTCACTTTGGAACAGTGACAAAAATTTTAGGAATGATTATGAGAAAAGACTGTTGGCATCATTGGATATGCGGCAGTTGAGTAGGGACGGGCGGATGAGGAACCCGGATGAAAAGCCGCTGCTGGAAGAGCCAAAGCCTGCTGAAACTGTTGCAGCACCAAAGGCCGTCCCGAAACAGCCGAAGGAGCCAAAGGAGGAGCCTAAGCCTTCTCCTAAGGAAACTTTGCCCGCTCAGGTAGTTGAGAAAGAAGCTAAGAAGAAAGCGAAAGATTTGAAATCCAAGCCGGAAAAGGATTCAGCAGAAACTGACGAATATGAGTTTGAAAACCCACACAAGGAGGCTCCTGCAAAGAAAGAGCCGGAAATTGATCCAGCAAAGCTGAAAGAGATCAAAAGAGAAGAGGAAATTGCAAAGGCGAAGCAGGCCTTAGAAAGGAAGAAGAAGCTAGCAGAGAAAGCTGCAGCCAAAGCCGCTCTCAGGGAACAAAAGGAAGCTGAGAAGAAGCTCAAGGTGATTGCTAACCCAATTCTTTTCCTTCTTCCATCGATGTCTACTTTTGCAAGTAAAAAAAATTTAGGTATAAATTTAAATATTTTATTATTGGTGTTAGGATCGCGAGAAGAAATTAAAGAAGAAAGCTTCGGGGTCTGCAACTGTTCCCAATCCTGAGGAACCAGAAGATGCAGCAGTCGAGGCCACTGCCGAAGAAGAAAAGGTTGAGGACAATGTCAAAGCCCACGCTCCAGTGGCAGTGAAGGAAAGGGCAGTGAAGGGAAGCCCCGTTCGAAGGAGCCGCATGAAGGGACACGAATCAATTCAGAAAGTCGCTCTTAAGCGGAAGAAGTCTAACAACAACTGGATGTGGATTTCATCTGCCGCTGCTTTGCTAGTTCTGCTGCTGTTGGTGCTTGCATACACCTATCTTTTCTGAAACTGAAAGTTTAGAGGTCTAGAAGGAGCTGTATACCAATTTTCCTAGTGAGGGTGGCTAGGTTTGTGAGGAGTAGCCTAAGTTATTTTATGTTTCTACACATCCTCTTGGGGGAATGGATCAAACCAAAAAAAAGTCTGTTGTGCTTTTAGCTCCTGCTTTAGGGAGAAGCTGCATACATTTTAGTTTGACCGTACTTTGAAATTTTGTTCAGCTTTCTTGACATGTTTACCGGATGCTTGAACTTGTTTTTATAGTTAAACTGTTCAGAGGAATGGCAGCGTGGTATACTTTAAAACTATATGTTGCTTGTTGGTTATATATTGTAGATGATGTAGGACAAAAATCTCTCTCAAGGGATGAACATGCCTTGAAAATTAAACCAAGGCTACTGGGTTGTAGAATAAGTGTTTTTTTTTTTTCAAAAAAATTGAAATTTATCCTCTTGGTTTTAAAGTGGAGGATGAGCCATGACACAATGGTAAAATTGTTGTCTTGTGATTTAGTGGTTACAAGTTCTAAATTTTGGAAACAGATTCTCTTTTTGTGAGAGTAATATTGGGTATATTTATCCTTTAGATCTTTTTAGGTGAAAGTCTTGTGCATCAGAGATCTTTTTATTCTTCTAGGGAGCTGCACTTTTTGCCCCCAAAGATCTATACAAACTTTTAAAACACATTGCTTTTCTAAAATTGTGGGCAGCAGATTCTCCCTTTGAGATGCTATCTCCTTTACTTCCACATAGTAGAAGCCACTTGGGCATGTTGATGTTATTATCACATGTCTGAATTCCTAACTGCATAGCAAAGACTTGTACGGAACTTGATCTTATGCAACAAGCTTGTCATATTAGTATTGTTGCTATAACATGTTTTGACTTTCTGAATAATCTAGTTGTTCAGTCTCTTGTGAATTATTCTTGAGTTGAGATTTTTCATCTTATGCAGCAATGTAGTCTTTGTCAACCATGTGTAAAGCTGTATCTATATAAGAATAAAAAATGATAAACTTTTAGAAGACTCGGGCACTTTACATGTCAAAGATTGGTTTATTCGTTAAAGGTGAGCGACTTTGCACTCACAGGTATCATCTCTTTGGTGGCAATCACGTGAAACAAATATTCTATTTTCAACTCTGCCCTACAAATCAACTTTGACTTTGTCTGTTGCTAACTTTTCAATCAAAATCAAAATGTTTGACTTTGTAGTAGCTTAGTTAAAGCTCCACTTACATGCCATTTATAATCATTTATGGGACCATCTCATTGCTCTTCCGGATGTTAATGAATGACAACCCAAACCACACTTTAGAGTTAAAAAATTATAGAGACTGATTATGTAGCCTTACAAATTGAAAATTAGTTGAGGAAAGAACTATGGTTACAAAGACTTTAATTGCTAGAACTGACCTGTCATTCAATCAAACTATGTTATATCAACAAAATTGGTTGATTTTCTTACTATCACTTGAAAAGCCATACTTACAAAATGTTAGAACTGACCTGTCATTCAATCGAATTATGTTATATAAGCAAAATTGGTTGATTTTCTTACTATCACTTGAAAAGCCATACATACAAAATGATTTGATTGAATGATAATGTTCAAAATTTATATTATTAATGAATGACAATTAAGCTCTTGTTATGAATTACTATTTCTTCTATGAATTCTGAAGAATATTTATTTTCAATTTTCATAAGAAAAACTCACAAAATTCTAGGTACGATTTGATCCAATTCAGTCTACTTCGATCTACTCTAGTTTGGTTTGACCGATTTCAGTCTAGTTTGAGAATAAATTAATGTACATGTGATCATAGAAAGTTATGTTGAATATCTTCATGATCATATTGAGGAGCTTTAACATGCGAGTCCTCCCAAAGTGAAAGTTTAATTAGAGTATATCGACACAAAATTCCATGACCACATGTAGGGATGACAATGGGTAAGGTTGGGTAGGTTTTGGCTCACCGCTAATCCTACCTTCAACCTATTAAATAAAACAAAATCTTACCTTACCATATTTACGTGTTTTACACATAAATTTTTTAACTTATCCACAGAAAAATATCTAAACTCTAACCCTTCCTTATCCTACTAGTTATTTTTGAAAAATATACTTTTATGTTTAGAAAATATTAGTGTCAGCTACAAAAAAAAATTTATTTTAGTGTATAACAATAACATAATTTAAATTAACAACTATACAATTCATAAAAATTAAACAAAGACAATCGTTTTAACACAACAAAACCATAAATTAAACCAAATACTATAATCTCGATTCATAGCAACTAGAAAACATAACATTGTAATTTGTTTTATACATAGAAAAAATATCAAATTAATATATATATATATATATATATGTATATAATAAGCTTAATAATCCTTTAACAACCTTGGGGATGACAATGAGTAGAGTAGGGTAGGGTAAGATTTTGGCTCAGCCCTAACCCTACTCTAAACCTATTGGATAAGAAAAAACCCTACCTTATCTTATCCACAGGTTTTATAAATAAAAATCATAATCCTAACCACAAAAAAATATCTAAACCTTTACCTTACCCTACCTTATTTGCTATTTTCTAAAAAATAAATTTATGTTTACATAATATAAGTGTCAACTAAAAAAAAAGGTTAAATATGTTTTCAGTCCCTGTAAAATTAAAAATTTTAAGCTTGGTCCCTGAAAAACTTTTCATTAAGAATTAGTCCTTGAAAAAAAAATTTGGTAGATTTTAATTCTTACCGTTAGAAGGAGAAGTTAAGTGTTGACGTGACTGTTAAATATGACACGTACCACCATTAAATGTGCCACGTGGTACATTTAATGACCACATCAGCAATTAATGTCTCCTTCTAACGGCAGAGACTTAAACCTACCAAATTTTTTTTTCAGGGATTAATTCCTAACAAAAAAAAATTTTGGGGACCAAACACAATTTTGAATTTTACAAAGACTAAAAACATATTTAACCCAAAAAATAATTATTTTAGTGCATAAGAACAACATAATTTAAAATAACAACAAAACAATTCATTAACATCTAAACCATATATAGTCACGTTAGCACAATAAAATCATGACATATTAAAGCAAAAATATGCAAACTTCTTCAAACGAATCAGATTGGTAAAAGTAGTTTCCACCTTCTGTAACAAACCATAGTTCCTAAGTGAAAAAAAGGGAAAGGATGTGTGGTGCAGTGGCACGAAAGTGGAGTCTCACATCGGGAAGTGTGTCTAAAGGGGGTCTTAAGCTCCCTCTTATAAACAGAAATCTCCCATAAGTGTTTTTCTTTACTAATTCATTTATAGAGCTTTGGTGCAAAATTTCTTTCAAAGCTGTAGTTATTTTTATTCTCTCTCTCTTTCTTCTATCCATGGGAAAGCAGTGCCTCCACGTAGGAGTCATCTGTGCTCCTTAGTCATCGACCATTTCTAGGTGAGTGACTTTCTTCACAATCTATTTTTAGATCACATAATTATTTTTAGAAATTATTTATTTATGCACGTTTTTATGAAAACCTAGGAGACAAAACTTATTATTTTCTTTTAAGGTTTATGAAATTAGTTATTTATTTAGGAATTTATTTATTTATGAAAGTAGTTATTTAAGGAAACTATTTATGAAAATAATTATGAAGCCATTTTAGAAAGTCATGAAAACTATTTTAGAAAAAAATGAGACCATACATTTTTATTGCATTAAATATGTCATATTACATGTGTTTGACTGTTTATGCACAAGTTAAGTATGTTATGCTATCAGTTATCAATTAATGTGTTCATGTTATGTTATTTAAAATGTTTTCATGATAATAGATCTAGGATATAACTGTGCGTCAGTGACAATCCACGTTGAACCTGGTATATCTTGTACAATGGTAACTTATAATAGGATTCATGTAGATTTAAGGCAAGACCGTGAAGCCCGATCATAGGCACTCCGTGAGGCCCAATGTTATGTATCATGTACATTAGGGTAAGGCTGTAAAGCCTGAACATTTCAGGACCAGTTAAACTGTATTGTTCGGATTTGTTTATCTAGGGAACTCCCAACTTATTTTTAATTTCAAATGCTTTTACGTACTAGGTATTATAGCTATATAATGTTTTCGTGGTTGGTATAATATTATGTATTGCATTTGTATGTCATGTTTACGAAATGTCCTATGTTGCCGTGGGGGCAATTGTTCACTAAGCGATGACTCACCCCTCATCAACTTTTTCAGATAGTGTTGACGAAGATCCTCCATTTGTTCAGTAGATTCTAGTAGATTAGGTTCTTGGTGAGTTTCACATTATCATTGGGTATTCTTTGATACTTTATTTTATATCAGTCAATAGAGTGCTCCAGTAAACTACAAACATAAAATTTTGTATTTTAATTATTTAATTTTGTATCTTATGTAAAGGATTTTACTTTATTTTACTTATGATGTTTAGTTTATTTTAAAAGGTTTTCTTATTACTTGTTTATAAAAGCTGCGCGTTTTCATGATTAACACATTAAGAGGCTTTCGTAAGAGAACTAGTTCCTTACATGCCAGTGACTTGTCACACCTTCTACTCATACTTATTTTATAAAAAAAAAAATAAAAGAAACCAAAACAACTACATATAAAAATTAATTCTCAAGAAA
>QANU01063901.1:114884-163304 GCA_003254905.1 Nissolia schottii
AAACTAATTCAATAGAAGATGCAACCGAAGAAACCTTCGCCTCACATGGTGTTGCGCACTTGTGCTCACTGCTCACACCATCAACGGTGAAGAAAGGTTCCCCTTTCTTCAATTTCCCACCCGAAAAAAACAGAGGAAAATAAAAACAGAGTGCTCTGTCGCTGCCATGGCTGCTGCTGCTGCCACTAGCTTGGGAAGTGCATGGTGGCTTAGACGAGCAGCAGCTCACGGTTTTTCACTCTCTCACTCTCATTTTCTCTGCAGCAATGCCAACCTCTTTTTCCACAGAACCCTTTGCACTCCTCCTCTCTCCGCTTCTACTTCTTCAGGTCCCTTTTTTTCTTCTCCTTCTCTTCATTTTTGGATTTTCAGTGCTATGTGTTAGTTTGTGAATTCTGTTTTTGCATACCCATTATGTTAAATTATGTAAAGATGTAATCTTTTGGGTAAAAGAAATTGTGGGTACTGAAAACAAAGGCGAGGTGATTTGTTCTTTGACCTGTTATTCGAAGGAATATAGCTGAGTGGACAAAAGGGTTTCAAGAATTATGGCCAAGTTGAAAACTTGGCGTCTGTAATTTGGCAAGCTGTGTTTCCCTCTGTGTAGTTTAATAGTGTTAAAGTTGATAGGGGCAGGCTTATTGCTTTACACTCGTAACATTTACTACATGTTCAAGCACTTTATGTGTTGTTGAGGTGTGTATTATGAGTGAAACTTCAGTCTTGAATCACATAAAGTGCTTGACTGGCCCATTAACAAAGAATAAAAAGCTTATTTTAGTCTTTGAAAGATACAGGCATCATCACATTAGTCTTCTGAAAATTTTTGTCACCGCATAAGTTCCTCGAAGACCCAAAGCAATTACAAAATTCTTTCTTTTGTGTCACCATTTAAGTCCTTCGTAAGGATGGATATGATGAGATTTTATATCTTTGAGAGACTTATGTGGTGCCATTGATCTTTAGAAGACTAATATGGTGATGTCTGTATCTTTTGGGGGACTAAAATAGGGTTTTACTCTTAACTAAATGAATTATAGTCATGATCAGTGTTTTCATTCAGGTAACCTAAAAATTAAAAGCTGAGTTTTACATTTAATGTATTAATCTTGTCTCACTGCATGTGTACTATAAGCGTGAGTAGTGGTGTCTGGTTGTTTCCAACATAGCTACAAACCCTTAAACCAACGATTTAAGGACCTTATGTTTTGCCTAAGGAAGTTTATATGAGTGCTTGGGAAACTTGTAAATGAATGTTTGTTTTGGTGTCATCTAGACTCCTTATTAGTACCAACATTAATGTACGTGTCAGAGAAATTCCAGTAACATGACCAGATCGATTTCATTTTCTACCATGTATATGCCTCTTCCCAGAACTATTTAGCAATTTCAGAGGACTTTCACTTGATGGAAAGATGCATACTAGGTGATGGAAAATAAATATTCATGACTTTATTTTTACTACTTTTTGAACTTTTATAATTCACTAATGTATGTATTCTTGTAAGCTAAATGTCTTATCTGTGCACCTCAAATCATAATCAAGATCCAGTTTTCACATTTCTAATGCTTTCTGAAGGGCAGCTTCAGGTTTAAGCCAGACAGTACAAGCTTTAAAGGGAGAAGTTGATGTATTACTCAATGGAGTAGTAGAAAAAAGTATAATAAAAGAAGTGAAGCATATTCTTGAGATGGTACTTTCTCCTCTGGTCCATATAAATTCATTCTAAATTTACCTTACAACCCTGCAACTCCTTTCCCCTCATGAAAATATGATTTTCATTGCCTGTGGCAAAGTATTGAGGTCAGGGTATCCTGTGGCTTTTAGACCATTGTTTTTCTGGTCTTACCTTATAAAACGTTATTTAATTCATGACTTGGTTGTTTTCTATTTATTGTAGGCTAGACGGGCATCATCAAGACGAGAGGTTCTCCATACAGATTTTATAACCCCTCCTGTGGTGAAAGAATCGATGCAAGTATTAGAAAAATTAGCAGACGTGAAAGCAATTGCTCAAGGAGGTTATCCACAGGTAAATATTTACAGAAATGCATCCCATTCCTTTGATATATAGGTTATCTGTGTTTTGTATGGAGACATAACACATATTATATTATCTAGGCTGAACGTTGTCGGATTTCTGTTGGACATCCAGAAGAACTGACAAGTGATCCAGATATTATTTCGGCATTGAGGTAAGTCTTGTAATTTTCGTTATCAATACTGTCAAGCACACCCCATCCAATGTTGATGTTTCGATATCTCCTTTCTAATAGTTGCATAAAATTACTCTTATCAGCGTTGCAGGGAACTTTCGGTTTGAGCCTTGTTCTCATGGTGACTTCCTTGGCTCAATTCTTGGTACAGGAATTGTGAGGGAGAAAGTTGGAGATATTATATTGCAGGTATTTCTTCCTTTTTCTTTTCATCTATTACAGGAAGGTTTTGTTCGAAATGGTGCTTGGTGACCAGCAGTGTACTAATGGCAGACTTTAGTAGTATCATTAGTTAACTAGATTCGTATGATATTTCATATCAGACTGAGGAATATTATCATTTTTACAGGGAACAGCTAGGGCTGTAGTCTGTACATTAGTAGCATCTAATGGACACACCATTTTTATACAGATAATTTTCCTTTATTTCAGACACCAAATTCATATTACTCTATTTTTACCTGATCTTAAGTTATATGGAACTGTAATAAACTTCAGTGGAAATAGTAGTACATCATAATCTGCAATTTGTTACATATTACGTAATAATTTTCCATTTCATGACTTTGTTGTCTTTGCTACCCAGGGAGAGCAGGGCGCTCAGATACTTGTTGTGCCAGAACTAGTCGAATTTCTTATGTCATCACTGGATAAGGTAGCATTATTTCTCATACTGCTTTTTGCAATTTACCTTTCTTAATGAACATGTAATTATAAGAACAAAAGAAAATGATTTTCTAAGTCTACTAATACATATTTTATAAATTTATTGAAAAAAAAATACATATTTGATAATTATATCATTGATACAAGTACGGTGGACTGTTCTGAATATGTTATAGAAATATATTTATAGTCAATAATCAATATGGTAGTATGAATAGTCCGGTAATTTAGTCTGCCTTTCCCTTGAGTCAAAAGTTTTCGTCACATATAAAGTTATGATTGAACATACTGCTGTGGCCCTGAGGCAAAGTGATTTTTTTTGTATATAGATTGCTTTAAACCAGCTTGTATTGTATAATTAGAAATGATTTACGTTCAGGTTGCGTTCTTGTTCAGGTTCGTAATGTTCCTGTAACTTGCAGCAAGATACCATTAATTTCTCTAGATTATGAGCCGCCAAGGTACATTACTGATCCTGGCCTCAATTTCACAAATATTTATTTTGTCAGTCTGATACTTTACCAATTTTGATTTTTCCGTGCAGAACAACCACATTTAAAACTATAGAAGCGTCGCTAAGAGTTGATGCCGTAGCTAGTGCAGGGTTTAAGATTTCACGGTCCAAGCTAGTTGACATGATCAGGTTTGCAATCTTACATAGAATGAAGTCTATTTAACTATTTCTAAATTGTTTATCAAGGGCAGGAGCATGATTGTGTGCTTATTTCACCTCATGCATTTTTATCACTATTGGATTAAAACATCAATTTTGATTTTTTTCAGCTACATAACATGGGAAAAAAAAAATGGAGTTATTAAAATCAAAAGTTCTCCTCTCCTTTTTTTTTCTTAGTGCTTTAATGCAAGTTTTGTTTTCTTATGCTACCAGCATGTTGAGGTGCTTCTTTGTGTTTTTTCTGTGGATAAACTGATTTGTGGTCCTGTATGTTATTATAGCATACCAACCTTATTATATATATGTATATGCTCACTATGTTACACATATCATGGTTGTAGCAATGGTGATGTGCGTATCAACTGGAACCCTATTACTACCAAAGGGACCACATTAAAGAGTGGAGATATTGTTTCAGTTAGTGGAAAGGGTAGATTAAAGGTAACTTACCAAATCTTTAAAAGGATAAATTACACGGAACTCTCTTTAAGTTAGCTAATATTACACACGATATTCTTCAACTTTCCACATCTACGCGGACACCCTCACATTATGTCAAAGCGTAAGTGTGTCGGGTGTAACATTGTCTGAACCTCGGTGAATATCGGTGTAATTTCTGCAAATCGAGAGGCATGTGTGCAAAACTTTACTATTTACTCAATTTTAGAAGGAGGCCAGCATCATCTGAATGACTTTGGATATGTTATTTAGCTCTTTCAGTTATGTCTTGTTTCGTTTTGGTCCAGATTGGAGAAATAAACTCAACAAAGAAAGGGAAGTTTGTAGTGGAGCTCATTCGGTATTTATAAAAGGGTTTTGATGGATCCTACTATTCTTGCTCCATGTAAAATTTGCAGGAAAAAAGTGTACAGAACTTTCATCATTTGTTGTTATTGTTAATAAATGTCACTATATGTGCTCACTTGGCCTTGTCGCTGATGTCTAGTAAGTAATGTTATTTGACCAGTGAGTCTGCAGATATCTATTTCTTGAAATTATGTTGGATATGAATCAGAGTTAAATAATCAAGTGAAGGGAAAATTTTATTCCATACCATTACCAATCATATTGTTCATAAATTTATTGGTGGCAAAGGGTTATTGAGAATCTGAGATACAGAAAAGAAGACAGAAAAATGAGAAACTAATTTTGCTCATTTATAACAATTGCGGATTCTTTTTGACCTTATTTAATAGTAAAGTAATTAAAATCTTGGGTTAAGTGTCGTCTTAGTCCAAAAAATAAAAATAAAATGTTAACGTAGTTCTTGAAATTTTAAAACATTCTCATTAGTGCTTGAAGTTTTGAAAAAATTGACTACAGGGATAATATTAAAAAAATTTAAGGATAAAGTTGACATTTTATTTTTTTTTATGGATCACTTAAGACACCAAAACATCTTTCAGTCATTTTTTTTATCTTAGTGACTGTTGTATTATTTTCAATCTCTACCTGGATTTTTTAAGCATTTGGTTAGGGGTTCGATTCTTCGAAGTGTGTATGGAAAAAAAATTTGTTGGAAGAGACGTACTCACTTTGGTGATGTCAAAATATCTAAGGAGAATTAGTCATTGTCTGCGACAGATACTTACTGAGCAAAAAAAACAAGTGACTTTCGCATTATTTTCAGCCTCCACCCTAATTCTAGATTTCATATAATTAAAATCTCCACTTATTAATATATAAAAAAATATATGAACATCATTCTCCTTAAAAATTTGTTAACTAAGAATTTGTGCCTTCTTTCTTATTCTCTGATATTTTACAACTCAACTCATTATTTGCCCAGCTCGATAGCACTGAATGGTAACACTAACGAAAGGGATGTGAACAAAGAGAAGACAAACTGAAAAGATCAAACTGAGCATTCATTAACAAAATTAAACTATGTATACTTAAATTTGGGACCCTGGTTTACTTAGAAATTCAACACAATCTAGTCCTCTCTCCTTTTTATCTCTTTAGTAAGAGGCTTTGAATATGCAAATGACATGAACTATAAATAAGAAATTTATTTTGGTATATAGTATATAGACATCTAAATCAACACGTGATTTAACTAAAGTGAGTACGTTAGTTATATAAGTGTTGAACTTGAACGTGTTAAGAACGGATTTATACAATCGATCGATTAATTTGACACTTACCTAACCAAAAACCACATTCATTTAAACTTGTATGTATAAATAATGGAACCAGATAAATAGAGGAGGTGACATCCTTACTTTTATACCTCAAAACTGCTACTTAATACTCATTCCGTCCACAATTGCCATCTTAATGAAATTGATATAATATACTTAAAAGAATATATTTGGATATATCAATTTTGTGGACGCGACAATTATTCATGAAAAGAGGGAGAGAATATAAATTAGACCTTGCAAATAACAGCTTTCAATTCATGCATACCCACAAAAACCATTCCCACATGGTTCCCCTGGCGAGCACTTCTTGTTGCACTTTCCACAATGATTGCCATTAGACAAAACATTGGTACAAACCCCATTGCAGCACCCAAGCCCAAATCCTTTGCACTTGCGGCCACACACCCCACAGTTGTTCCTGTCACTGAGGACATTGCGGCAATGCTTCTTGCAACAAAAGAGCAAGCTCTTCCCCTTGTTTGCTGGGACCCCGTTGCATATGTTTTTGGTCACAGCATCGCAGCGTGCGCCTTTCTTTATGACAATGCTCGCCAAGAACCTGCTCCTGGTTGGTCCAACATGTGGTGACACTAATGGGGTGTCAAGAACGTACTCTTCATCTTCATTTTCAATGTCAATGTCACCATCAAAATCAATTGAAGAAACCCATTGAGATTGAATAAGGGCTAGAGGTATGAGCAATGAGAGAATTGTTGTGAACTTTAGGATGGTGTTGGCCATATTATTATTATTATTGTTGTTATTTTTGTTTAATTTTGGTGAAGGGGTGAATGAGATTTGGGGGGTTTTTTAGTGATGCACAAAGATTTAAGGAGATTCATTGTGCAATTTAAACTCAAAATACATCGCAAAATGCAACTTGATCTTAGGCTGTTGCTTGCAATTGCAAGGTTGAACAAGAAAGTGCTTCCTCTAAATTCTTGGTTGGAGCATGATTAATATAATACATACACAAGCATCACCAAGCTCGAGGTTTAGCTTGTTTAGTTAATTATTGCAAATAGGACAATGTCAAAAGGATTTTGCTTGTGTTATAAGAAAGATTTTGCTAAACCCAAGTTTCTTAATGTAATGCTGTCTTTTTCTTTCACTACTGAAATATGGGGTTAGCCAAATATTATACTTTATATTACAAGTAACTTTGATGTTTTAATCAATGATTCAAGTTAGTTTTAAGCACAAGATAAAAGCAAGAAAGTGGGAATTTTTTAATGATATAAACGCAAGAAAAGTTGTTAAGTACTATTTAATATTTATATATTAACACAAACGTTTTGTGCATCTTTGAGTCTCTGCAATGTAAAAAAAAAAAAAATCTTTTGTGCATTATCATTATTTTTTCTTATTATAGGAGTATTTAAGAATTTCCATAAAAAAGGGTACGATTACTTAAATTTTGGGTTTGTCCAATGAATAAATGTACTTGTCCAAACTAATTTTGTGAAGTTTCAAATTGAATGCGTGTGTTAAATATGGTTGACACAGTTGATAAGGACACGACTCATTTCAAAATGATGTGAGTTTGATTTCCGTTATCAATATAAGAGCTACTTTGGAGGTGATATGTAAGTACCTCTATAAGCGCTCAAAGAACCTTGAAACATGTCTTAATCTTGGTGGGATGATGAGTACTCAACTCACTTAAACTAATGTTATAATAATAATAATAATAATAATAATAATAAAAGAAAATTGAATGTGTGTTGGATGATGTTATGTAATACAGTGTACACTTTCTCTTCCTTAATAAAGTACAAAAAGTGAATCAAAGAAGGAAAAACCATCCTGAAATTATGGGTGCTGTTAAGAGTTGCATTAGGCATATGCAAACTGTTAAGCTAAAAGTTGCACCCAAATCTCTTTACAAACTGTTTGGTTAATGGCTCGAATTCCACGAAGGTGACTTGTCTCCATTTTAGCCTACCCTTCATTCCCTCACTTCCACGTCTTTTTTTATAGTATTTTTCTCTTAAGAAAAGGAATAATGATATTTATGGTCCAAAAATAATGTATAACACAAGAGAAAAGTATATCATTTCATGTAAAAATCTCACATCACTGAGTCACATATTAATTTTTATCATTACTTAACAAGGTGAATGAGATCCGTAAAATAATTTAATCAATAATCAAAATTAGCAGCTGATTAAGTTATGTGAAATTTTTACGTGAGGTGATTAATTTTGGTATCAAGTTCAACTGTTTTAAGATTTTGATCAAATGCAATTGTAGGTTGCTTTGTCTGTACCAAAATGAAGCAAAGCACACTCCACCCTTAAATAAGGCAAATAGGGCATATAGATTGGAAGGGGCTTCTCTCAACACAGTTTTGTCACATATGTTGTCATTTCATTTTTATACTAGCCATGAGGCGATCATGCTCCCTTCTAATTAATTAAGGAGGGGTATGATCCATATTTATTCTCTTAACAAAGTCTCTTATTTGAGTTTTATGAGTAAAATAAAAGTTAAAGTTAAAGTCTCTTATTTGAGTTTTATGAGTAAAATAAAAGTTAAAGTTAAAAAATGTAGCTTAAACTAAATTAATTGAGGTTTATTAACTTTTAAATGTTTGGTTTTGTTAATTAGTGTCATTAGGACACTTGTTAAGAAGTCTAAAGTAAAAAAGAACATATTGTTTTCTATATATTTAATGCATTGAAAGCTTTAGAACCTTATTTTTTCGATAAAATCTTTTTTACTTTAGATTTTTTAATAAGTGTCGTCATGATACTTATTAGTTTTTTTCTTAAATGTTTAGGGCTTAAAATAAATAAAAAAGGGATAAATAGACCAATTAATCTACCATAAAACGAGGCAAATTGACAATGTTAACCTTTTTTTTTTGAAAAAATAAATTCTCATCTATTTCAACAAATTTTGCACGCACAATTAAATTTGTTCTAAAATAAAATAAAAAAAGACAAGTCCACATCGCAAAAATTAGGAGAAAATGCTGTCAAACAAGTGAGAATAAATCATTTTTTCTTTTAGAGTTTTTATTAAAGCACTTATTAAGAAATTAAAAAAAAATGAAACTTTTTCATTGAAGATAACATTTTTAAAGTTTCAAAGCATTGAATATATTAAAAGTTAAAAAAAAATATAAAACTTCTTAGAACATTCGTTATATATATAAAACACGTTCTTGTTTTGATGTAAGCCCAAAATGAAAATGAAAGGGAAAAAACAAACTGATTTGGACCAAAAAAAAGGTACCAATATAATATGGTTGACCATGAAATGTAAATGTAGGTGCATGTGTAGAGAGGATCCTCATTACCGGCGGGAAGACCGTTAAAGTCGTCACCGCAATCGTGGGTGACCCATTGCTGCTCATACAAGTCTCTAATTTATAAAATTGGATCAAAGCTGCCATAGAAAGAGTTTGTGTCGTAGGTCCTATGAATCTATGAAAAGTGGGTTGACTTTAATTTTCATCTTATTTTCCTTAATTGACTATGATTTGCACGAACTGAATCATATATGGACATGAAGAAAATGTGGTGCGTCTTGGATCAAGTGAAATTTCCTTGCTCATTTATATTTGTTGTAGCTTGAATTGCAAAAAGTTTATGATCATGGAGTATAATAGTTGAAGGATCAACCAATTTGGACTTTACCATTAAAGTTTGCAGCATTCTATGGCCCTCGTTGTTGAGTTTAAAGTAGTGAGGGAAAACCCAAATTTAAAAGAGATTTAAACTAATGGGTTAAATGAGAAATATAAAATTGGGTTAAGTGTCACATTTTCATCCAAATTTTTTTGGTCAAAATGTGTCGTTTAACTTATTCTTTTTGATTTTAGGCTCCACTAACCATTTCAATCCCAACAAGTGGTATTAGAATTAATAGTTTGAATCTTATTTGCCAAGTATTTATAGTTTGCTCATCATATTTGCACCTAAGTTTCCTTGGCCTAGCTTGTGCATGTTTGTGCTCAGGTGTGATACTAGGCTTGAGCATCGTTTGCCGTAAGTAGTACTCGAAGCTTCCACAAAGAGGGAACATACGACCTTGTTGAGTCCCATACTTGATAAGAAGTTGTGGTTTCGAGAGTCAATGTAAAAAAGTCTTACATTGATTAAGTTTGAACTAAGTGCCTTAAGGTTTTAGATCAAGATGTAGTGTTTAGCACATTTTGTGTTTCTCACTTAGCCTATTTATTTAAATCTTCTCCAAGTTTGAGCTCCCCTCCCAACACTCACAAAAGCACACTTGATTGGTGTAGCAGTACCTTTTTTGCAAATCAATAAAAGTAGGATAAATTACATTCACCTCCCCCTAGGCTCAATGAAATTATATTGACCCTTCTATTTGTTCAGGTAACACTAATTATTCCAGGCGAACATTGGCATCCCCTAATGATAACAAAATTAGGCATTGTTTGTTATTATTAGAGTGTTTTATCCACTATGTCTCTCACATTTTTGCACCTAGCAGAATTCACAACACAACTCTAACCAAACGAGGTTGTGAATTTGCGTGAGAGATGATAGAGGAGGGTTATGAAGTCCGTTGAGTGTGAAAATATGAGGGACACCATAAACAAAGGACCTTAATAACACATGACATCAAATTCTGCTATCACTAAGCGAGGCCTATGTTCATTAGAAAAAACTAGTGTCGCTTGGACAAATAGAGGAGGTTACGGTAAATTTACTAAATCCCATGAGAGATCAGTATAATATACCCATAAAAGTAATATGTAAATCTCTTTGATATTTCAAAATCAATTTTTGTAGCAAGTAAATTGCTTTCATAAAAAAGGCCCTTTCGTGGCTAAATTACAAGGATTAAATTTTTTTTATTAAAACAAAATGTGAAAAGATAATAAACTATGGAACCCTATAGTTTCGAGTGATCCAATACCCCCCTTATGTTGGTTGTAGATAGTAGAAGAATGAAACCACTACTAAATCTAGTCTCTTTGACAACATGAAGAAACCAAAAGCTTCGCTCCAATCTCTATCTATCCAAGGGATGGAAGGACAGAGGGCTTTGGTGTCCCCTTTGATCAAGAATTAGGGTCTCACATTAAATAGCCAATATGCTTTTATCTCATGTCTTATTTCGTGTTTGTTCATTTTATGGTTCAACATTTTGGTGTCCTAGGCGTAGAGAATCTACGCCATTAAATTAATTTTTTTTTAAAATGAGATCATTTGGGTGTTGGAATGCCACTACAATCATATTGTCATGGACTTTTATCAAAGTTTTGGAGTTTTAATCTCCCAAAAATAATATAATATAATTTTTTTAGAAAAATGTATTAATTTTTAAGTAAAAGACATTTTTGTTAAGTATAATTTTTTATCATGCTTAACATATCACTAAACTCAAATTAACATTATAATATAACTCAATATTTATAAATGTCATTCTTCACACTGTTATAATATGGCGCATAATGGGTCGAGTCAACCTATCAATCCACCGACTTGAATTAACCTAAAGATTTTTGGATTAAGTTGGGTCGAGTACTCGGGCTGTCAAGTAAACTTCAATTGACCCAAGTATCAATAAGGTCAAATTTTGGGTGATTATTTTTTAAAATCTAACCCAACTTGTCGATGTGATTTACTCATAATTATTTTATATATTTTTTATATTATAATATAACCTTTTTTATCACATAATTATTTTATCACATATAATATATTTTTTTAATAAAAATAATGGTTTTGAAAAATAAAATAAAAAATAGATTCTTTAATAAAAAAAATAAATAAGAGCAATGTTACATGGAGGTGGGATGAATGCATCTGACTAAAATTGGTGCATGATGCACTAGATTGAAAAAGATGAGTATATTGTAGTCCATAAGGTTAATAAAATAATTGAACAAAACCTTCACACTCCTCCCTCCTTCGCCACTTGCATGCGCCATCGACAGGCCACAGCTTCTCCGACGACCTCTCCGTCCACCTCCACCTTTCGTCACTGCTAGATCCCCCTCAGCTCCGCTGGACGGGCTTTCCCCTTGCCCCCAACCGAAGTCCCCACCTCAAAAATCAAACAACATCCATGAACCAAACCTTAAACCTCCAAAATCAAATTGATCTAAGCTACAGTGACATCGCCACTACCTTGTCCTTTGACAATCTCCATGCTTCAGTTGTTCCAGATCTGGAACAAAAATCTAAGACAATAACCCTAAAAACCAAAACTTGACCCAAATTTTTAATGTGGGTAGGAGAAGAAGATTCAACAGAGGAGGAAGTAAGGGGGTTGGCAGAGTTGTGGTGCATTCCGGTGAAATTATGTTGGTCGGACTGGGAATATCACTAGAGATGATGAAACCTTGGTCAAGGAAAAGGGACTTTGGCAAGAAGTGTTTTGCAAGTGATGGTGAGACCGTGGAAGAGGACCGTTGGTAGTGGACATTGATGGTGGTGACCGTGAGTTATGCAACAGTGGTAACAAGATGGAGAGACTGAGGTGTTGGGGATGAGATGGTGGTGATTGGGAAGGAGGGGGAGTGGACCATGGACGTGGTGGTTAGGGGCGGCGCGTTGGCGGTGGTGCAGTTGTTGACGGTGAGGAAGGGGGCAATGTGACAGAGAGAGAGAGAGTAAATATGTTGAGTAACAGTAAAATTGATAATGCCTTTTTGCGACCCTTATATTGTACTTAGCCACATTTTAAAAGTGTAGCTAAGTGCAAATATTCTACCGTGATCCACAACGAGCATGGATTAACAAATTTATTCAATGCATCTAAGCAATATTCATGTTATAAAAACTAAAACATTTACCCCAAAAGAATAACGAAGCACTATGTTTTAGTTTCATTGGTCAAACATTCCGCCTTTTACAAAAAAACGTGGGAAGTCACATAAAATGTTTGATCTGTCTAATAAGAAAGCGTTCGAACATGTTACATGAAAAAATCATTTGGGCCGTAAATCTTTTTTTCAAAAAATAAAGAAGTAACAGGGTACCTTAGTACCCAACCCAAATTGACTCAGCAAATGTTGAGTCTAGTGGAATTGGGTTTTGTATCCCATAAGTCAAAAATTGACCTAACCCAACTCACTGCTGTATACTTGGCTCAGGTGATTGAAGTGATTTTTCACCTCAAAACGGACCCGACCTGACCGGTGCACAACCTTGCTTTGATGAATCTTTGTCTTATCAAATGTGCAATCAGACCCTAAGACTACGTTTGATATTAGAGACACACGAGGAGAGACAAAAAAACTAATGTCCCTCTGTCCCAATTTCAGTGAAGTAGAAGAAATTTTTATTACTTTGTCTCGGTCCTCTTTGGAAGCATAGCTGCTTCTTAGGTCCGGACTGGAAATAAAAAGCCCATGCTCCCTTTGTTTTGGGTCTTGAAAACAGTAGCGAAAGAGGCCCAAACAGAAGAGCTCAAGTCCCGGTGTGAAGTTCAGAAACCAACGTCTCCATAAACCAAAGTTCAAATTCAAATTCAAATTCAAATCTTTTCCATCATCAATGGCCACCACCACCACCGATCCCTCTCTCCTTACCACCCCCTCCTCCATGGACTCCTCCGCCTCCAAGTCCCGCCGCTTCGAGGCCTACAACCGCCTGCAGGCGGCCGCCGTGGCGTTCGGGGAGAAGCTGCCGATACCGGAGATCGTGGCCCTAGGGGGGCAGTCGGACGGGAAGAGCTCCCTCCTCGAAGCCCTGCTGGGATTCAGGTTCAACGTCCGGGAGGTGGAGATGGGGACGCGGAGGCCCCTCATCCTCCAAATGGTCCATGATCCCACCGCCCTCGATCCCCGCTGCCGCTTCCAGGTCTCAGCTATAGGCACTAATTTTGTTACAGTAGCACCTATTGTTATTTCTATTGATTGATTATGGATTATGGTAGTCTCGTGTTGGTGTTGTTGAAGAACGTGAGAGGATCCTGATCTTGTTTGTAGTAACTCTATTTTGTGTTGTTTTTTTGCCGAATCGTGAGTTCAATCATGCAAAATATTGAATTAATATTTATAGGATTTGGAAATTCGGGAGAAGATGGGAAGTTTGTGCAATGGCTCCTCGATTTTTGTCTTGTTTGAACTTCGAATCATCAGCATTTTGAAATTTTCAACAAGAAATTGTAGAATTCTTTGCATCTGGACTTTGCCTGATTGTGATTGTTTTTTAGAAATTGGGGTTTTCAGTTTACTCTATTTGTGGTTGCCAGAAGTGTTCAAAATAAAATTGGAAAATTTTTCAAGTGAATTTTGCCGAAGAGCAATTGAATTTTAGAACATATGGTTTGGAATTTGCAACTTTTTTCCCCCAGAACCTTTAGATTTGATGGCATATTTCTCAGTGTTTGTTTTTGTGTGAGTGTGCGCCAATGTGTTTGATCATGCACAAAAATTGAAACTTCTGCGTGTTTGAAATACAGGAAGAGGATTCAGAGGAGTATGGAAGTCCTTTGGTTTTGTCATCTGCCATTGCTGACATTATCAAATCACGAACAGAGGCACTTTTGAAGAAAACTAAGACAGCTGTTTCTCCCAAGCCTATTGTGATGAGAGCTGAATATGCGCATTGTCCAAACCTCACTGTTATTGATACCCCCGGCTTTGTTCTCAAGGTGGGGTGTGCCTGTTTGGCTTTTGTGACAGCAGAATGTTAGGCATTTATGCTAAAAGCTGAGTTTTGATGGTGTGACTTTTGTCTGGCAGGCAAGGAAGGGTGAACCGGAGAACACACCAGAGGAAATCCTTTCAATGGTGAAGTCATTGGCTAGTCCTCCCCACCGCATACTCTTGTTCCTTCAGCAGAGTAGTGTGGAGTGGTGCTCGTCATTGTGGTTGGATGCCATTCGTGAGATTGATGCAACATTTAGAAGGACAGTAATTGTTGTTTCCAAATTTGATAATCGTCTCAAGGTAATGAATGATGATCTCCTTCTTTGCTTGGCAGCCCTCCAAACACACTATCAATCAATCTAAGACATGTTCAAGAGAATGTGAAATTGGTGTTGTGGCTCTAAGAAGTTGTGTTTAGGTGGAAGGATTGTAGAAGTGTCAAATTGCACAAAGGAAAATGACAGACAACCATAACCTTTTGCTAAAAATTAAGTGCTTGAATGATGTGGCTTGCTGGTGCCTTTAGATGTATAAATGGACCCTAACATTACTTTCATCATGAAACCACATTACTTTCGGAAATTCTGGACATTATTATGACTTTGTTGCATGTTGTTGCACAAACAATAATGTTATTTAGGGTTTGATTCTAATGATGATTAGCTATCGTATGGACACAGGAATTTGGTGACCGGTGGGAAGTGGATCGCTATTTGAGTGCAAGCGGTTACCTTGGAGACGGCACACGCCCTTTTTTTGTTGCCCTGCCTAAAGACAGGGGTAACATTTCAAATGATGAGTTCCGCAGGCAGATTTCAGGGGTGGACTCTGAGGTTCTTCATCATCTCCGTGAGGGAGTCAAGGGGGGTTTTGATGAAGAGAAGTTCAACTCTCATATTGGTTTTGCTCGTTTGAGAGATTACTTGGAGTCTGAGCTTCAGAAGAAATACAAAGAAGCTGCTCCGGCAACTCTTGCTTTGCTTGAGCAACGCTGCAGTGAAGTGACTGTTGAACTTGCTGGAATGGATGCAAAAATACAGGCCACCTCAGATGTTTCTCATCTTAGGAAATTCGCAATGCTGTATACAGCTTCTATCAGCAACCATGTGGTGGGTAATCATCATGAAAAAATAAATTGACTGAGTTATGAACTGATTTACTATATTGACAGTTTGTACAAAACTAATTTTGTTGCAACACTTATAACAACTGAAACCCTTTCTTCATTGGTTTTTTATCAGCAAAAATTTCTAATGTTTTCATTTATGTTATCTTCTGATTGGTGATGTTACATTACTAGGCTTTCACTTACCTTCAACATTTTGGCCTAAACTCTATGCATTTATGCTATGCTGCAATTCTTAAATATCTTGTTGAAGAACAATTATGAACATATGTTTTAAGTTATTAACTATCTTGGCTTCAATTGGTCAAGGGTGCATTTGTTGACGGGGCAGCAGATCCTTCCCCTGAGCAATGGGGGAAAACGACTGCTGAAGAGCAATCACAAAGTGGCATTGGGGCTTGGCCTGGTGTTATCACAAATATAAATCCCCCCAATGCTTCTCTGCGTCTTTATGGAGGTGCTGCTTTTGAGAGGGTTATACATGAATTTCGATGTGCTGCATATTCCATTGAGTGCCCCACGGTGTCAAGGGAGAAGGTGATTTACCCTGCAGTGAACTGAATTGCGAAACTTATTATCTTTTTCTTTCAATTTCAAATTCTTCAGTATGCTTTTAACAGGTTGCAAATATATTGCTTGCCCATGCTGGGCGAGGTGGGGCAAGAGGAATAACAGAAGCTTCCGCAGAAATTGCGCGTGCGGCTGCTAGATCATGGCTTGCTCCTCTTCTTGATACTGCTTGTGATCGGCTTGCTTTTGTTTTAGGAAACTTATTTGATTTGGCTCTAGAAAGAAACCGCAGTCATGACTCAGAATGTAAGTGAAGCTCCTTCCTTTCTGAAGTTAAATGGTTCATTGGCTGTTTCTCAACTACAAGAATGCTGGACTCAAAGGCATCAAGTCATTATTGCCTTGAGTTTTCAAATTGACATACACACCAACAAAATATGTTATGGTTGGGGGAAATTTTCTCCCTTTTCATAAATTGTCTTCAGATTCTAAATATTTCACTTACAGAATTGAAAATGGTCACTGGTGTGAAGTTGTAACTCCTTTAACTTTTTGTTTAGTAAAACTGATTAGAAAAGAAAAGCTTAGTGGTGGTTATTTTTCTCTGCAGATGGGAGTAAAGCAGCAAACATGGATGGCTATGTTGGTTTTCATGCTGCATTAAGGTGTGCTTACAATCGCTTCATAAAGGATCTTTCCAATCAGTGCAAAACACTAATTAGGCACCACCTTGACTCAGTTACAAGTCCATACTCACAGGTCTGCTATGTTAATGACTTTCAAACACATTATGCCCCACAAAATGCTCCCTCCTTTAGGAAATTTGGCCAGAATTCAGCATCTTCATTTTGTCTTGAGTTGAGTGATATAAGCTCAGCATCCCATGATGTAGTAATGAGGGACCAGGAAAACATACCTCCAGAAAAGAACGCTCAAGAAACCACCCCAGGTAAAGCTTCAGAAGGTAGAGAGGCCTTGCATGAAAGCAACATGACTATCCCTGAAACCCCATCTCCTGATCAGCCAGGCGAAACCATATATGGGTTGGCTAAGAAAGAACTTGGTATTTGCAATGACGTGGGGGCAAGGAAAAGGGTGTCTAGAATGACAGGGAATAACAAAAATGCTGACCATATTAAAGTGCAAAATGGTGGTCTTTTATTTGGAAATGGGGATAGGTCAGGTTCTGCTTATTCAGAAATCTGTTATTCAGCTGCTCAGCATTTTGTGAGAATCCGTGAAGTTCTCGTTGAGCGAGGCGTGACATCAACATTAAATTCTGGGTTCTTAACACCTTGGTAAGTTTCTTTTTTCTTTCTTTAAGACCAAGTTTTGCCTGCAATATGCATATGCAAATGCGGCTCTTGAACAAGTTTTTAGTATGGTGTTGTCAGTTTGGGAGAAGGTCATGCTATGCAAGCTATTTACAAACATTGCTTTACGTGCATAATAACTCATACTTCCTTTTTGCACCGTTAGGTTTACTTTTGGATCTTTACAGTGTCACATTGGAACTTTTCTGCATAAATCTACTTGCAATGTGTGGTGTGCTCATTAACTGTTTTTCATGGGCCTCAACTCAAACTGGTTTTTCTGCATAAATCTAGTTGTCCATATAGAAATTCCATTTTTGAAATAATCCAACCCTTGCTTTTTTTTCCCGTCCTATTTACGGTGTCTCATGTCACATACTTTCCATTCAAGGTAGTCATTCTGTCTATGATCCATCAGCTACCGTCTACCAATGACAAATTAACCGGAATCCGCGAAGTAGTGTTATTTCATTTTTTTTTTTTACTATGTAAATGATGGCTGGTTGTTTATTTGTTTGACATTTTGATTACCATTCAGAATATTTCCAAAATTAAGCTACAATTCTTTCCATCAAGTCTGTTTGCTTATTTATTTATTTATATCTTCGATATGATTTGTGGAATCCATAAGAAAAACTAGGTTGTTAGCTCAATGAAAAATATGAATTTATTTTTGATGCACGGACGATATAAAATTTTTTTATGCAGTCATCTAGTTATATGCATATCACTCAAATGTTTGACCTTTATCTTCATTATCTCATTGATTAGATGACTACATAAGATTTAGTTTGCATTGATAGTGTATCGATAGTTTTTCCTATAGTAAACATTGGTATAGACTATAGTCCCTATTCCTTTACTTGATCATGTTGACATTGTACTTTTTAATCACTCCAGTTGAGACCATAACCTTATACAACACATTCTTTGTTTTGCTTACTCTATGCAGCCGAGATCGCCTTGTTGTGGCTCTTGGATTAGATTTGTTTGCTCTGAACGATGAGAAATTCATGGACATGTTTGTTGCTCCTGGGGCACTAGAAGTGCTGCAAACCAAGCGAGAGTCCCTTCAAAAGCGTCAGAAGATACTCCAATCTTGCTTGAACGAGTTTAAAGCTCTCACTCGGGCACTTTGATAATAAGAGCGACACTGAGAGAAGCAGCTTCCCACAGAATTTGATTTATTCTTATTTCTCAGGCTGGAAGCCCAAGCTTTATGATTGTATTTAATTCATTCACTTCTTGTGAATTTTTCGCAAAAAAATTGTTTGATAAAATGCTTGATCTGGGGGCTTTCTACTAGTCCTAATTGAGTGCACTATGTAACATGAATTTCCCCCCTAATGATTTGTACCTTGGTTCACATTTATGGTAATAATAAAAGTAGATTCTTTTTCAGGTATAGTATGTTGTCTCTAGGTAACACCTGTCATTTATTAAAAGTTCAATTTATACATTGGCTATGATTTGAAATGAAATGGTTGGTTCCAAAGCTTATGGTTTGGTGTCACTTTACATCTAACCCGAAACTGTTCTGCCAACTCATTGGGAGATTGCATGTTAGGAAGGGCAACTATTTTTGGGACCATATTTATGGACAGAGATCAGTCTTAGGTGGTTGTGGTTCTGCTCTGCTTTACGGAATTTGTTGACTCGTGAGAATTTATGATACATTTCTTCCTAACCAATTGGACAATTGCTTGGTACCATGCATTTGAAGATTCTCTTTACCTACATCTTGTGGTGTACCCCCAAATGCTATGCATACACTTAGGAAAAATTCTTGAGTAATCGTCTAAGTGTCATGTTAATATGTTCTTAATTATGCACAGACTGACATTTTAAAATAATTAGTAATAAATCATTTCACTACTTAAAGTTAAATATCATTCGGTAATTAGGAACATAACTAACAAACTAACAAAGTGACGAGAGAGATACTCTCCACCTTGAAACAATAAACTAAATCAAAAGTAAAATGCCCTAAATGTTGGATAGAGGCTGGTCTTTGTAAATTTATGAAAGTACATGGAGCTAATGCACACTATGCCTTGAATTGCATATTCGATGGATAAAAAGAAAAGAACAAATGGTCTTTGATCTCTTCTAGAAACGGATGACCCTTGAATAGTATATTTCCTTAGATGTTACTCATGTCACGATGAATACATAAAATTCAAAGTCCAAACAGAAAACAAGCCAAGAAGAGGGGCTAAAAGTATAAAAAAAGGGAAGGACAGCTATTATGGAAGCACGCTCTCGAACACTAATTCAATGTACTCATGAATGAAAACCATTGAATTTGAAAAAGCAATATTTGAGAGGTGTTTGTCACCAACAATGACTAAATATCCCTTCGAGAATTCGTGGTCATTAAAGTGGACACGCCTCTCCTAATAATTTTTTTTCATTTAAACTGCCCAAAATTAAACACATGATCAAAATACTTAAAGAATCTGGTCATCTACCAACTTTATCGGGCTTGTTAGAATTGAATATGCAAATTACCAAATTCAGTCCAAAGTGGTCCCCGCTACCCCATTATTTCTTACTCCTTTACCACATTATATACAAGTGACCTACTCCAACAAGAGAGTATTAATACAATCCAATCGAAATTAATAACAATGGCGGCATCATTACTGTGCATATGGACTGCAATTACTCCCTGCCCGTTACCCCCTTTTGACATATGCTCTTCAGCTTACCTCATCCACTACTTACTTATGCCTTTTTTCATTTTCCTCTAATATGGTTGGATGTTGGAGTTTCGAAGAGAAGAGAAAAGAAGGGAAGAGATAACCTGTGACTACAATTTTTCGTTGAATAACATAATATAATTATAATACATGAGAAATATTTCACCAGATTTACAATTTACATGACCGAACAAATTCTTCATTTACATAACTAAAACCACTTATCTATATGGACCGGAGAAGCTTCTAGGCCCACTTGACTGGTCTCTAGTAAAGACCGATAAATCACTCTATCAAAATATTGAAAATTTTGTACTCAATTAATATTTATAATCACAATAAACTCCCTTATAATTAGTCGCCTAGTCTTTACAGTATTGCAACCTCTGATACACCATCATTGTGAAAGTTACGGTCGCTCAATCATTTATTAGATGCTCAATCATTGACACTTCAAGAGTCACTCAGAATACTATATAAAAAGCTCATTCTGAGCTACAGAGGGCATGTTTTACTATGGTCTTGACACTCTTAATACCTAAGACCTTAGTCAATCTTTTGTTCAGTCTGACCTTTCAACTGGCCGATCAAACTCTCTTAATCTTGGTTGGAACATCTGGTGCCCTATGTGGGGATCGAACCCACCACAACCACATAGTGTTAAAATATTCAAATTTTGTGAGGTGTTAAAATATGTCCGCTCGTACAGGGTGTTGAATTATAATTCACTATACAACGAGTTGAACTTTACCAACTCTCTTAGTACATGTAGGTGAGATGAAAAATATTTCAGTCACCTAAACAAACAATTAAAATCTTTCTATCAGACCAACAAGATAATGATGAAAGTATTCCATACACCTAAACAAGTTAAATAATTTCAATTGTATCACTTAGATAAAGTGAATTTTTCTTATTTGATACACCTTAAATATCTACCAAAATACTAAAAGTCTTGTAACCAATTGATATTTATTATCACAATAAACTCCCTCATAATTAGCCACTAGTCTTTGCAGTTTTGAAAGCTCCGATCAACAACTCTTATAGAGTATTAGCTTAATAATCAATCGGATTCAACATCATCATTGTGGAAGTTATGACCGCTCAGTCATTTATTAGGTGTTCAATCGTTGGCACTTCAAATTTGCTCAGAATACTATATAAGAAGCTCATTATTAGGTATAGAGGATATATTCTAATCTGGTATTGACACTCGAACACTTAAGATCTTAGTCAATTTTCCACTTGGTCAGAGCTTTCAACTGACTAATTGGACTCTGCTAATCTGGGCCAAAACACTATACATAAAAGATTAATTTCTATGCATGACAATGTAAAAGAGTTTTACATTATCATTCAATCATGTGCTCGAGTCTCTTACCCATTATCTCAAAAGTCTCTTGTATAATAGTATTCGATTGGATGATAACGTAAAGTCAATGCATAAAAATTAATCTCTATACATAGTTATAGTGATCTATGTAAAAATAATATTCAATTTGTACTTATATGTGTGTGTCATTTTTTTACTAAATTAATACATCTTTAAATTAATGTATCTAATCAAAGGTGAGTAGGCTATAGAGCTAAAGTTCAAATTCCTTTGTAAGACATTTGATTTGAAGCAAGTTGTCTTCTCCAAGGTAGTTGATCAGAGAAATGATTAACGCATGATTAGATTTGTAATTGCAAAGGAAAACGCCAGGTAATAGAAATTAAGGAGGAATAATTGTTTGTTTAACCGTCCTCTTATATGCCTTTTAGACCAATTCAAAATGACATTGTTACGTAAAATACAAAACTACTATATTTGGTATAAGTTTCAGTATTACAAGTAATTGACTGGTTTGGTCTAACAGCTTGAACATAGAATTATAATAATATACTAATAACAATAACAATATTCAGAAGACTAATATTTTAAACTTACACTTTTAAGTTGATTCTTAGTTGTAGTAATCATTTTTGTGTCAAGCCAATTATGTGACACATTTAGTATACTCTTGAAATTAATTTGTTCACTGACATAGTCTTTTTGACCTGGATTTTATGATTGCAACCTCCTTCCATGACCCTAATAAATACAGATAAAAAGTCTACAGAAAGAAATCAAAACAAATGCCATTTTTTTTCTTATGATAGTAACTGGTTCCTACCAAAATTGAGAGTGGGTCAAAACTGGTATGGTTTGTGGAAAAGGAAAAAAACAGACACGTTGGAATTCTTTTTTATTTTACTATGATAAGTAAGTCCTTCCTATGCCAAACACATGCCCAATCGCCCATTATTAGGGTTGACTAATTTCACCAGTTGAAATTTTAATGTGTTTGTAGTTATTGGATATATAACTTTTTCTGATTTTAGTTGTTAATAAAAATTAGTTTAAGTTTCACATTTTTAAAATGACCCCTGATACATGAATATTTTTAAAAAGAAAAAAAAATTGTAAGAGTTATTTATGTCACTTTTAAAGAAAATATAAGGATGTGAAATTGAATGAAAATATGGGATCAAAATTAGAAAGTGCTATGCTTTAAGGAGAAAAAAATATTTAAACATTAAAATAATCATTTTTTGCTCATGTATATGCAACTCGTTTTTGCTTTCACTTCTAATTCATTCATTTCTCATACATATATCTTTTACCTAGTTGGGTGAGATAGATTAATATTGGGCTCAGTTAGACTTAGGCAAAAGTTGATTGGCCACGCAATTCAGGCAATCTCATTAGCGATGCACACGAGTCTGGCCTGACTAATCCAATCCAATTCAAATTAATATTTGTAGGTTGGGTCGGGTCGGGTCATCAGATTTGTTTGGATAATTTTTTATGAACTTGATTTTAATTGAGTCGGGTATTGAGTTTCAATTTTTGAACCCAATACCCAACTCAATGACCCAATTACTCGAATTTGTATATAAAAAATAAATATTTTTTTTTACTCCCTCTCTCATCACAATTATGTTCTATTATAATCACGTTCTAGGAGAAAGGAGATTTTGAAAGAAAATATAATGATTGTGATATCAAATCTGTTCTAATGGGTAGTTTTTGTTTTGAAATAGAGAAATAGTGTGTTTTTTGTGTTGATATTAGTCAATGTTAATTTTTCTCTTTAAAATAGATACAACCCGACTACCCGACTCAATCCAATTAACATCGGGTTGGGTTGGATCAAGTTTAAATTAAAAAAAAAAAAAAACGATTCAACCTAACACATGTTCATTTACTAGGGCTGAATTTTATTTTACCCTAAACTCAACCTGTGTACACCCCTAAATCTCATTACATGGATGGATGATTTGGAGAAATTTTATTGATTAATGGGTTGTTGAGTACATTTAATATGATCAATAAAAGTCATCTACATGAGACATCAAATATTTTTTAATAACATAATTGCAAGAGAGTAAGAGGCCTTGTTCTCATAATTTTAAGGTAAAGTGTTTGAAGTTAGTTCATTTTTTAACAAGTGTGTTTATCAAATAGACTAAATATATATGTAATAATTATTGTGTTCTTGAGCATATAAATGTTTAATAACCGAAGAGCAAGGTCATGAAGAGGTCAATTGATCTTACTACTATTACTTATATTAGACAATTTTATAATTTAAATTATGTTACAATTTTACGTTTTATGTTTTTATTTTGTTATCTTGACCTTGAATTTGAGAACATTGCCAAAGAGGACATTTGGAAAAGCATATTCTAGTGAATATAGTAACTTCAGTTTCTCTATTGGGATCAACGGATCATGGGGGACAAACACTACCAATTAATCCAACAGCATAATTTCTTGACTCTTGAATAAGACGCTAAGAATAATTACTGGGATAGCATCTTTCAACCATTTTTAATACTACATAAATGATATATCATCCTACTAAATTTTTTACAACCGCTCTTATGTATTAAATTAATTAAGCGTTCACAGCTTTTTAATTGTTTTAGACATTAATTTTTTTTTGTTTTTTCTTTTTTACATTTAGTATGCAAGAGAACCATTTTCAAAATTTGCTTGTAAGATGGGAATCTCTTTCCTAACAATGCTATAATGATAATTGAAACGCACAATGTCATTCACATAAATATGAGTCCACAATAAACCGCGTTACAGTAAATTTCAAAAATTCCGCGTTTTAAAATGATCTATTTTAGTTGGGGAAAGTGATTTCTCGTTTCTTTTATGGGGCAGTGTTTGAAAACAAATGGGGCTGTGTGGGGGCCATTAAGTTTGACTAAACAACCGTTTTGTTTCCTTTGCCTTAAGAAAGGGAAAAGGGAGCGTTGAAGCAAGCAAGAAAAAGAAAAGTACCTTTGAGTCAGATCAAATTCTTGGATCGGCTGTCATAAATAGTAACGGTGATGTTACCCAATCAGTGTAGCAATTAGCAGTGGGTTTAATTTTATGTATATTCACTTATTATTAGATATTATGTTAGCTCATAATTTATTTATTATTAGATAAAATTTTAATAAAATACATATTTTATTAATATCTCATATGATAATAACGATTTAAGTCAGTACAATGTCTTGTACAAAATGATATCATTAGCAATTAGTTAATGGCTCTTTTGCCTTTTTTATCAGGTTGTCTGATTTTATGGTCTCCACTCTTATCTGCCTCTCTCATGTTTCTTTAGTCCTGTTTAATTAATTAATATATATATATATATATTATTTTAAATTTAGATTTTATCTAGGTACTATTTGTATATATAAATCCTATGCATGACTCCTCTTATCTGGAAGTTTCAAACATTAGTATACTCTTATCTCTCTGAATTTACTTCAAATTTCTATCTTATTGTGCTCTTTTGTCCATGTCCAAGTCATGGTAATTGGTAAGGACCCAACACACTCATATAAGCTTCCTCTTGTTATGGCTTATACGGCTACACCACACTATTATAATATATGGTGTTACTGACCAATCCAACTTACATTGTTTTCTCATCCTAGTAATTAATAATTAAGCAAACAACTCTCTCATCTTGATTTTTTTTCTTATTTAGATGTGACTTAAACTAGAAAACAAAAGAAAACAAAAATAACAAAATGATAATTAACTAAATTCTTTAAGTATTTGATTAAGGATCGATTTTTGGTGGATATATATATATATATGAAAAATGCGTTGTTAAAACTTGAAAGAGACACGTATACTCAATTCAATAATTTCCACGACTCAAAGGGAAGATTAATATATAAAAGGAACAAGGAATTCGAACTTATTATCCTGATAAGATACTTGATGAGAAAAGCTCATAATTGCAAATGGTCTTCAAAGATACTTAACATACGAAGAAGAATTAGCATTGAAATACCTTGTCAAAGACAAACTTTATCCTGACGTTATGCATGTAATACAGGAAAAAAATAAATTCACAAGTATGAGAGAGATTTTTCCCTTTAATGCAAAATGAAGGGAGAAAAAAAAATTAAAGAAGTCATGTGGAATCTGCCTAACATTAACAATATGAACTGGCCAACCAAGAGTGTCAAACTTTACGGCATAACATAACCTTGTTGTTGAGATTAGAAAAATGCACCACCCTCTTGTTTCTTTCTGTGAATTTAAAAACTGTTATTTTACTTTTTAATATAGTAATAATAATAATAATAATAATAATAATAATAATATGTAGAGAACAGAGATAGGTACCATATATTACATTACATGTGCCTAATAGTAGCTGAGAAGCTTAGACCGGCCTTGACGGTGACATAATTTAATGCCTAAGGGTGGCGGACCCTTCAAAGTCAGCATTTCAATGTGTATTTATAAGGATTCTATTGACCCTCAAAATAAGAAAGGTTGTTAATAACGTTCTTAACCATTAAGAATGAGTCACGATCCAACGGTGAGATTAGCCTCTCGTGATCCCGAAGGTTACACATTTAAATCTTTCAATTACCTTCTATGCTTGTAAGGATAAAATTGCATGTCTAGATGAATATACATTACATATCTAAATTTTAAGTAATGAATTATCTTTAAGATAAAGACTGAAATAATTAATATTTTGTGCATATTAATTCAAGAGTATATTTACCATACCCTTTTTAACCACACGCAAGTTTCTTTAATTATATCTGGAATTTGTTTGGTTTACATTCACGTCATAACAAAAGGAAAAAAAACTTGTTCAAGAGCACTTTAAAAAGAGATTGTTATTGTCTCTACTAAAATTAATTTCAAACACTTCTAAAAATTATAACAAAAGTTTATATTTATATATATATATATATTCTTTTCTAACCTTATCAAGTGAGAGTTTTATACGTTGAATCACAATTTTATTTAAGGATTTTAAATATATTTTGGTTGTCACCCACCTTACTACTCTTCCTCACCTCTGCTTAAGAACCACCAAATATGACACCTAATGCTTTACATTGTTTATGGCCCTATCTATAGTCAAAGCAAGCCGGCCAATGATCTTTTCCTAATTCCTTTTTCCTTAATTTAAAAGGTGAATCCATCATCTTGGTTTATTGTATTTGACATGCTCAAATAGTGTCTATGTTTAGTGAACAGATTTGTATTGACCAACTGGCATCTGACACATAAGGCACTGTAGAAATTTGTTAAAAGTATGCACATGATAGTTTATGAGGATAAATAAATATCAAGGTTTGATAAAGTTATGGCATCTTGAATTGTTTTAGTTTGTTTTGTGTAATCAAGGTTTATTACATGGTGTTGGGATATATAAATCAATGTAACATTAGGTGTTGGTGTGTCAGTGGTTTTAGGACACTAATTTTATATATATTTATCTGTCTAACCAACTAAATGCTTTAAATTTAATTCTTTATTTTAAAAAGAGAAATAATTTTTGTACTTATTTTTATGTATGACTCAATATTCAATTTATTGTTCAAAAGAGATTAGACAAAAGTATACGACATGTTATTCAAAGATAAATTCAATAATTTTTTATAAGTGTTGCATAATAAATTTAAAAACTTAAATATAAATAATACAACTCTTTTAAAAATAAGAAACTTTCTGACTACTCCATCAAAACTTGCTTGAAGCATTTAAAGTTGATCCTAAAAAATGACAGCATGAAGAGACACCCTTTTAAAAATTATAAATGTTACACCATGTATACTTTTTTGCTGAAGACATTATTATACCTAAAGAAAGGAGACTAGGAGAGCAATATTAGTCTATTTAACCTTTTGCAGGTGTCTTGTTCTTTTAATTTAAAATGAAGAAGCTTGAAACTAACTCATGTAATAAGAATAAGGAGTTTGAGATAGTGGATGATGATTTTTTTTATTTTTTTTTTCTATCTTAAGAGAAATTGACATAACACAAGACAGATCTTCCTATTGTAACCATTTTGTGTTCATTACATTACTGATATCTTTGATTGTGATTGATGATTGATGATCATTTGGAAACTAGTAATGTTGAGTTCTCCAATCATGTCTCTCCAACACCAGAGCAGAGGAACCAAAAATTAACAGAGTCATTTTCAGAAAAATAGATCATGACTTGACTTTGGTGTCTATTTTGTTGCTGAAGATATATAGCACATAATTAAGTTGGTATTGCATGCTGTCATATGTTCATTGCTAGTCATTGTTCAATGCTTACTCATTCCCCACTTGAATGGTGGACATGGCATCTCTTACTTTCTCTCAAACCCATTTTAGCTCCATGACCGACTATCTTACCGATTTTAATACCTCATCAATGCAATTTTTGGAGAACCTTTTTTCTTGATCCAAACAAGTGATATTTTTTTATAGGTAGAGTTTCTTTCATTAGCAGCCTCGAAAGGAAAAAAGAAATACAATCATGATAGTATCAAAATTCTAATTGAGTTTAACAATGCTCAGCTACAACAGAAAAGTCTCATTAAAACCTCAAGAAAAAAAAATATTAGAAGGATAAACTCCTTATTTTTTAGAGAGAAAAAAGAGTACTTCACTTAAAATTATTTAAGAAAAAAATCTACAAAATTTGTATCAGACTTGCATAATGCCTTCCACATCACTATCTATCACATCCATCGTACCTTTAAGATCACTTTTTAAATACTTTTAGGCAACTCATTAGTCTCTGAAACAAGCACACGTAAAATGGATAAAGGATTACCAGCACCCAATGTCACCCTTTAGAGCTAGCCCACAAGACTTTTTGTTACAAGAAAAGCATATGAGATTCGAGATGTTGCGTGTAACTCTGACCTTGGGTTGATTTCAAGAGCTTGAAGGCAGTGAACACGATGGGGATTGGTAGCCTTGGACGATGGTGGTGGTACCTATAAAAGACACTCTGACGTCCAAGTTAGTTTGTGAGTGAAAATGAGATAAAATGATAGTTAGAGAATGTACTCGAGCATGTATGAGATCCATGCTTATATACTTGTGTATGTTGGTTAGAATTCTGATTGTTGGAGAGATATTCATAATGGTTTCTAAGGATTTTATGGGATCATTATGGGTTTATATGAATAATAATGTTCATGAAGTCTCTTATATGCTATGACCGTTATGTCGATGTTATTAATTGTCTCAGTGACTCGAGCACTTACAGAATCCTAGGCTCAGCGGGTTGAATATTCACGGTATGTTGTAATTACACTTATGGACCACAATTTATTAATTAGTATTATATCTATTATTTATTTAACCAATTGGTGAGTTAGACTCTAGAAATACATCAGTAAAAAAAAAACTGAATTTTACATCACCTCTTCATGAATAAAAAAGAATAAACTTTAATGAAAAACATAAACATCTCCAAGTTTTTAATATAGTAAATACATTAAAAATATCTAAGACTTTCTTTTTATATAATTCCTTAGTAAGTGTCTTTACTCGAAGACACTAAATAGAAAAATTAGAAGGAAAAAAATGGACAACTATGATAACATTTTCTACGTGGACACGGATATTTCATATTTGCACCATGATCAGAATTCAATGCATATGTATTTAATTACAATGATAGCCAGAAACCATTCTTATTTTGCACTTAAGCCAGTAATAAATTCACAATTTTGCGTAACAGAATCGAGTTAGAAAATGGGATCCCACAATCCTACTATAATGATGATCATCCTTTAAAATTATTAAACCAAATTCATAAAAGCAGTGACTTTGTCTTATTGGCAATTGGTCCCCCCTCCTCACACCCCCTTTGCCTGTCTTTCTCTTTTTCAATATAAACAAAATAAATCAGAATTTGATTCCCCCTTTCTTTATTGCTTTTCAAGATTTTTTAAAGTGCGAAAGAGAAGGGGGAAAAAAAAATCTAAACCACTCACTCAAGTGGACAGTGGATTTGAAATTACATAATATTACCAATCAGAAGCTTTGGAGAATGAAAGTTAGGGGAATTCCAAAACACAAGTGCTCCTTATGCACTTTGTTTTGGGAACCGAACTTGATTCACATAGAGTGACACAAAGTACAAAATACTATATAGTGATTAAAATTAAATTAATTAATTGCATTATTATAAAACAATTGATATAATTGATTGGTGATTATATATGTGCCGTGGCTGAAGCTATTCTGCATTAAAAATCTAATGATACATTTGAATTATTGACCATTGAATCTTAAAAAAAAAAAATTGTCACAAAGCACTACTACTTGCTTTGGAGTGCAAGATACCTTTAAAAATTGAAGAATATAGAACCCACTGATTATGGTGCCATTAAATAGTAGGTGCATGCTTCTCCTCCTCCTCCAATATGGATTGGTGCCAGCTTTAATTTTATCTAACTCTCCTATGGTTCTTTCTATCAGAGATTAATACAGAGGAAAGCTAATATAATTACACAATTTTTGATACTATATTATGGGAAAAGATCGGATGATATCTTCAATTTGAAGTGTTCATATTAATTTGAATATGTTCAATTAGCTAATGGTGGAAATCAGCTACCCAAAGAAAATGGCACCATAAGTCTCATCCACCCATATTTGAGAATATTAGAATTTAGGATTACATCATGATCTTACACACTTAAACATTGCCAACCTCAATAAATTACTTCATTTTACATTACAACAAGGGTTGACACACTTAATTAAGGATCGAGTCATACTTCACAAGGGCGCTAGTGGTGCAACATGTAATTCCGCTCAAAAATTCTTATCGAGATTATGCGGTTTTTATTTCTTGATCCTAATAAAATACTAACGTCTAACACAGATAAACTTTTAAGCGCAACAAAACTTATTCCTTTCACATATCTATAGCTTTTCAATTCAAAGAAAATAAGATAGTTAAAACTGCACCTAATTTGAACCATCCTTTAATACCCTTTAATACTGATCTCATGATTTGGTCTTCACTCTGTTACTAGTGACATAATATGGAGCGTGATGTATTGATACCTCCTTCATAATTTGCATTTGTCATTCAATAAATACTGTCAATTAGCCGCATCAATCATGTTTGTCTTTTTACTAAAAAGAAATTTAGAAAATTGGGATGCTTAGTAATTAAATTAAAAATTCACACCAGCGTGTAAATTAAATGACAAAAATAGGTTTAACTTAATGATAAATTTTAGTATGTAACTGCTTCAAAAACACTGAAAAGAAAATATTTATTGGTTAATGTTTTTATCCGACTCGAATAACATTGCCTCTAAAAGAAATTGTTTCAAACCAAAATAAATAAATAAATAAAAATTCATGCATACCACTGAGACCTCATGCTATAATAGGATATAAAGAACATTGCCAACAGTTTTGAAAGAAAAGAAGATGAAAGGGCATGTCAATTGCATGCATTCACACTAAAACTTGTCTCTAAAATGTGCCAACATTATGATTTGCCACATAAACTGAGATAAGGTTTGTCAAAATTCCTCTCTTATAAGCCCATCATAGACAATCAAAAGCAAAACTTGACTTTCTTATTGCTTGGAGAATTTTGCCTACTACAAGCATTTTCCCCTCACTTGGTGAATATTTGACTTTAAGCATAGCCTACGTATTATTACACGTAGTATTAGTCATCTTAATCCTTTTATAAATCAGATAGATGAGGAAATAATACAGAAATATTTTTTTAAAATTATATGTATCTTGTAAGCATAGTTTATAATATGGCAAATTAATTGACTTCCCTTATTAAATTAGAATATAGAGTAATGCATGAGAGTTTAACTCATCAACTTACTTATCAATATATATACGCTTTTATGAATGACACTTTTATAAATGATAAATAGATTGATGAGTTAGATCTCTTAATCATTTTTTATTGATGTTTTTCAGTAGGTTATGATTGTTCTTAAATTTATATGAGGTACTCGATATATACATACACGGTTATTAACTGTTTGTACAAACTGAGAAATATTGTGCATAATATCATCAACTTTCAAGAGATGTGAATGAAATTTACATTTAAAAAAAATGATTTCTCACATGTCTCGTGGGGTGAATATCCTCTCTTACCAAACTTTTATGTTTTCAATAATTTTAATAATTAAATTCATCAAATTTTGTCATCATTTCATGTTCTATATGATCTTGACAAATTTTTCAATAAAAAAATATTTACCTTATAAAACACATTAGAAAAAAAGAATATACAGTAATATCATTTAGATTCATACAATAAACTCTAACTCTACTTAGCAGAAAAGAGAAAGGGAAAAACAAACATAGGGGTGTGTTTGAAATTTGGTACAAATAACATAATCTTATTTTGTGGTTTCCAAAGTCATTTTGATTCATATGAGCAGGTTGCATGCTTGATACTTCACTTCTAAGCCCGTTTTTGGGAGAGACTTGGCTCCTCACTCAGACATGATTTGTACGTGAAACACACGCTCTTCTTGAAAGTGCACAAAATCAAAGAACAAAATCACAATCTAGGAACCAAAGAAATGAATGGATGGGTGTTCTGATCAAACATGTATCTATCATCCCCCAATCCCCATCACAGTCACACACAAGATAAATTCTTTTTTTTTTGAAATAAAGCCTTATATTAAATATACTATTTATCATGCATAAGATATGACGCTTTAGATTTACTATATTTTAAGAAAATTTATCATTAAAAACTAAAACATCAATATATATATATATATATATATATATATATATATATATTAATAAAAAATATATATTCAATACGTTAGTTTTATGATTACGCACTAATTTCCCCGCATAAGAAGAGTCGCTGCCTATGCCTTTGGGGCTCTGAAGTCAATGCCACAAATATAATACATCACCCCATAATGATAACTTTGGCGGCCAGTGGTGTGGCACAGATGCTCTAATTACCAAAAATTCCCAAATTCCACCAAATTCTCATTTGCTTTTGTGTCTTTACAAGTCTCTTGAATATTTTTGTGGTTTGATTTATGTAACCAATTAGATGCAGTAAAATAAAATTTAGTTGCTGTTGTTCAACTTTCCACAGTCAATCGAGTCCCACTAAAACAACATAGTGCGCGTATGAATTTTTAATAGAATGGTATTATAATTGATTCCCGTTGGTTAGAGAAATAACAAATATGCTAAAATTAATTTCGATTGTTTAAAATAAAAAATTAAACAAACACATAAAAAAATTTAATTTTTAAATAACAAAGAAATAAAAATAATAATAATCATCATAATAATTTAGAGCCGCAATCATGACTCAAATTTAATTGTGAAGATAATATAACATAGATGCAAATTTATTGACTAAATGATAAGTTATACTAGTTTATTTTATCTAACAATTATGTATAATTCCTATTAAAAACATCCCAGAATATTTCTATAAGAGTTATAAATGGTTGAAATAGTATAAGATGAAAAAGGAAACCGAAAAACAAATAGTATAAAGAAAGGAGAGAGAAGGCACAAACAAAACAACAACAACAACACACAATAAAGCAAAACACCCCTCAACTCAAAGCCTTGAATATCACCCTTCCAAAACCAACCCCTCCAAACCCCTCTCTTCCTCTCTCTCTCTCTCTCTCTCTCTCTCTCTCTTGCAGAGGCAGAACCAATTTGTTCTGGTTTTCAAGAAATGGAAATCAGCTCAAGGATTCATCAGGACAGAGGAGGAGAGAAATACCCTCCTTCTCCCATGAACTCCCCAACAAGCAATGTCACCAACAGCAGCAGCAACAGCAATGGCACCATCCACCACCACCACCACCACCCCCACCAAATCCAAACACCACCCTTAACCCCAAAGAACAACAACCTCATCCCCAGATCTGATTCCAACCCTTACCCTACGACCTTTGTCCAGGCTGACACCACCACCTTCAAGCAAGTTGTTCAGATGCTCACTGGCTCCTCAGAATCCACCACCCCGAGAACGCCATCCTCCTCCTCCTCGTCAAAGCCACCGCACCACCACCAGCAGCAGCAGCAGCAGCATCAACAACAACACGATCCATTGCCACCATCTTCTAGAAGCTTCAGCATCCCTCCAATAAAGACAGGACAGAACAAGAAGCAGCAAGGGTTCAAGCTCTACGAGAGGAGGAACAGCCTCATCAAGAACAGCCTCATGATCAACACCCTCATGCCCAATTTCGCAAGCAATTCAGGGTTCTCACCGAGGAGCAGTAAGCCCGAGATCCTGTCTCCGAGCTTGCTTGATTTCCCTTCCCTTGCGCTCAGCCCTGTCACGCCCTTGAATGGCGACGACCCTTTTGACAACAAGTCCTCGCCTTCTCTGGGGAATTCTTCAGAGGAGGACAAGGCCATAGCCGAGAAGGGGTTCTACTTGCATCCTTCTCCCATGACAACTCCAAGGGACTCTGAGCCACAGTTGCTGCCCCTCTTTCCCCTGACTTCGCCTAGAGTCTCTGAGTCATCACAACCTTCCTGAGGAGGAACAAGAGGTTGTTGTTCAAGGCTACATAGCTTGTGTTGTTGATGATTTTAGAGGGGAGAGAGAGAGGGAGGGAAAAATCAGAGAATTGATCAATCTATCTCACATGGGGGGTTTGAAAATTGAGACTTTGAATGGTTTTCTCAACAACAAAGGTAGATAGAGCTTAATTTGGTGTCTAATTTGTAAAATTTGTCTTTCTTTGTTAACCATGAAAATGGCAATGCCCTCCTCCTCATCTTCTTCTATTCTCCTGATTATTGCTTATCCTTTTTTTTTTTCCCTTTCCATAAATGAAAAGAAAGAAGAAAAAATGTTCTCTATGTCCACTGAAATTTTCATTTTTTACTCTTCATATTCTTCCATGGACTGGTTGGTTTTTCATGGAATTTTTGTTAGGAAACCCCATCTTAGGATTTGGAAACCCCATCTTAGGATTATGGTTAGATATTGAATCAATGAATAAGGCTTCACATGTGTGATTCCTGTTTCACACCAACCAATAGTGAAATTTGTGTTCAGAGATGAACAGAATCCAAAGAAGGCACAAGAGAGAGGACAAGAGGGGAAAAAGGGACACATTTAAGGAAGGTGGGTATGTCAACATTTACTTGAGTAGTTTTTGAGAGGGCCCCCCCTCTTCTTTGTGGTTATGCCAATTTTGACCTGATCAGTTCCTCAATTCAATTTCTCAGTTTCTCACAAACCAGGTTATGATAATGGTGGTTTCTTTTGTTTTTTGTTCTAGTTTTTGATTTCTTTGTTCTGACTCCAATTGGAAGAAAAACCAACATATATGAACTATCAATTTCTCTAGTTCCCTTTTTCAGGATCAAGAAGTAAAAGCAAAGACCTTTTTTTCTCTCTTTCTTTCCATTGTTTGCAATGCAGTAAAGTAAATTTCTGCATAATGTCAGTAACCAAGTTGTACTTCTTGCAACAATCTAGGCATAGGGCCTATGCATGTGCTGTTGATCATAAAAATTGCGTTTTTCAGTAGGACCTATGTATATTTTGATCGTAAAAATTGTATTTTTATTTGACCTATGTATGTTTTGATCATAAAGATTGTATTTTTTTTGTGTGGGACCTATATATGATTGTTGAATTTAACATTAAAATTATGCAGATAAATTGTCCTCCTTAAACCATTCCACAATTGGATCAGCGAAATATCTTGTGTGTGGCGTGCTTCTATTTTTACTATTACTAGGCTGAAACTAGACCAAAATTCTCACAATGGACACAAATTTCAAAGCACTCTAAAGAGAAACAAGGACAATGTCTATGGTATTAATATGACATTTAGATGAGGATTCTCTCGCCTTTCTACATTACAATGTTAAACAAAAGAGACAAACACAAACACTCAAATCAGGTCCTATGTCAAAATATCTGTGTTATGGAATTGCAGATTAAATAACTTTTATTTTATAAAACTAAAGAAGCTAATGATGTTGCTTTTCTCCCTTTTTTCTCTTTTTCTTTCTTTTTTCTTGTCTCTGCTGATTAAGTACTCCCAGATTTTAATGGGGGGAAGCATTGAAGGGTTGACAAAATGACAAAGAGAGGAGATAAGATAGCCAAAGTGGGAACTTTGTTACAATCATCATGCTAAGAGAAAGCAAGGCAGAAAAGAAACCATGTATATGAAAAATAGCAAACCAAAAGAAAAAAAGCAGAGAAAATGTGAGGACCTTCCCCCTTTATCTTTATTTCTTCCCTTTTAGACTTTGTTTTATCATTTGGACCCAATTGCTGAATGCTGATGGTTCATTGAACAATAAAACAGCCAAGATTTTTTTCTTTCTTTCTTTCTCTCCCAGTTTTTATGCAAACTGCAAAAATATCCCCTTAGTTCAAAGGGTATCTGACACCACTTTTTATTTGCAAGATAAAGTTAACATATTTCAACTTTTAGATGATTAAATGATTCATATTATTTTATTTTATTCAAAATCACTCTAAATGTTCTTTTAAAAAAATGACAATATTTTGTGACCACTTAGGACTATTGTTTTGTTTTTAGTTTCTGTTTTTGTTTTTTAATACATAATTATGGATGCAAGCACATATAAGGAAAGTCAGAAAGTGTGGCCTAGTAGAAGCCAAGACATTAACATCAAAATTACACACACTAATATTAAACATCAATACGATACCCATGTCTTGAAACTATTTGTTGAAGGAAACACCTAGTCTTGAATTATTCAATGCTCCATAGAAATGGACTCTTCAAAATTCAAAATAAGCGGCATGAGGGAAAAAGCCACGCATGAATATTGAGTAACAATATTCTTCCCAAAAAGTATATTAACAACACATGAAATTCCCAACACGCTATAAAGGCTGAACAAAAAGGTCTTCATCTACGTCATTCTCTCGTGCTTGTAGCTTAGAACAAATCTTTTCTCATTCCACTTGGTCTGTACTCTGCACTCTGCACTCTGCACCAATATCCGCATGTTCTCTGCCACAAATCTAAAACCGTGTAGCCAATTATCGGTATTTGAAGTCTACTGAATAACACTTAATCTGACTCAAATTATGTCAGTTTTATTATGGAAATTTTTTAATCCACAATATTTAATAATGAGACTTTACTTAAAAGAAATAAGTGTTAAACTACTCGAACTATTAGTACTTGTGAGATTTAATGTATCTTTGTATACATATCCTCGTCCCGCAAGCATCTGAATTCCACCGGTTTCACCGCGAATGTACTTAAATACGAATATGAATATAATAAATCTGGAGTGGTAAATTTTATTGTCTACAAGAATTTTATAAACTTTATGTCTTCTCGCAACCTAACATGTAAGGAACGAAAGAAATAATACACTTGATATGACTGATTAGAATCACATACTAAGATGCCTTATCTGTAAAATAAAAAATCAGTTAGCAGCCACCTTCAATATCCATAACAAAAAGCAACTAGCTCCACTGCTTAACAAGTCTTCATGACAATTTTTTTTGTGTTCATCCGAACTATAAAATAAAAGATCTACGATTTTTTTGTCATAATGTGATTCGTTTTATAAAAATTTGTAAGATTAGGACTCCTTGTCAAAATTCACATAAGTATGGGTCAAATTTCAAAAATCAAATTTTAAAAATTTGATTTCAACAAATTAAAATAAAAATTTGTTGCGTGCGTAGTGCACGCGCATGACACGTGCCTAAAATCAGGCTGGCCCATTCTGATTTTTTGAAGAAATTTCAACGAAATAGTAACTTATGTTGCTTATAAATAGAAGAGGAGGTAGTATTTGCAACATGTTCCCTTCAGGATAGCATAGTAGCAATTTGTATATGATTTCGTAGTAGCAACTTGTTCATTTTAGTGTAGTAACTTGTTCGTTTTGAATTTTTTTTTTTTTGAAGAGTAGTTATACACATAAAAATATCAAGGTGCTAGCAAATAATGTAGCCGTCTTGAAGTACGTTTCTTGAACCAACACCTTAATTGGAAAATTGCGAGCCTCTAAAAACCTTACGTTCATCGACTCAACCAAGTTTGACATCATGTGGGAACATCGACGTCCACCATCAAAGCCACAAATCCATTTTTCTCTTGGGATTGCATGAATCCAAGCTGTGTAATCTTCACCTTTTTGGCACAATCTTTCGTGACATTCATTGTACTGCTCTATCGTGCTCTAATAACATGTAAAACAAATCATGTCACTCAATTGTGATGAAAGCACTAGGTACTCACAAGTACAAACAAAATAACAATAAATGTAACTTACCAATACTGATGACAAGCTTTGGTAGAAACTTGTTCTTGAAGTGTCTCTAAAAATTCATTTGTAATATGTCTGATGCAATATAGGTGGAATGCTCACACCCCACTCATTTGCCTTATTGTTGCTTTAATTGACTCATGGTAATCGGATATCAATCCAATTTGTCCCTCACCAACGCCTAAAGTATTGTGCAAATGTGACAAGAAAACATATACTTCTTTTGTTTCACCTTCGACAATAGCAAAAGAAATAGGAATTATATTCTGATTTCTATCTTGTGTGGATGCCATCAACAACTTCCCCTCGTATTTTCCGTACAAGTGTGTGTCATCAACTTGGACGATTAGTTTACAATACCTGAACACCCTCACTCGTGGCCCAAAGCTCCAAAAAACACGCCTAAATATACGAACGTCTAGAACCACCGATCCGTCATCATTGTAGGCCTCCACAATATCCATTTCAACCAATGAGTCTAGACCAAAATAACTCATTGCTAGTAGTCATGATGGCAAGTCTACAAACTAATTTTCCCAATTGCCATAGACCTGTTCAATTGCCTTGTGTTTTTCCATCCATGCCTTCTTAACAGTTTCTTGAATAGATTTAATTGGCATTTTTGGATCTACGCTTACTGCCTCCAAGATCATGCTAGCAATCTTATTAAAAGTCAACTTTGAGTGGTCTTGAGTAAGGCGCGATGCAACACAACTATCAAGGCTATTGTACTTTGACACTTTCCAGTAGTTGTTTCTCTTCTTCTTGGCGATCCTAATAACCCATTGGCACCCTTCACCAAAGTTTTTTGCATTTGCAGTAATATATTATCAGTTCTGATTTAATCACTTCACAATCGACCGCCCTCAATATGCAATACTTTGCAATAGCTTCTCTAACTTCATCATTGTTGTTGAATTGCATTCCAATATAGAATTCATCACTAGCAACATACTCATTTGATGAGGTGTTTCCAAAATGTGCAAACATCGACGCACGCATACCATCAATATCAAAAGTGCGTAAGAATAGGGAGGAACAAACGGTCCTACCTCATCTGATGCATTAGGTACACCACCATCATCAACATATTTTTCAACTAATTTTAATGAGCATCTAAAGAGTACACATATATGCAATAATTATACTGATACAGTCACACAAACTATGCTTAACATAGTCATTGAATAATAATTAATTTATGGTCATAAAATTATAACTAATTAAGGATAAAAACTAATTAAAGTTAAAATTATAACTAATTAAAGTGCGATATATTTTTGATACACGGAATCCTATTGATCATGTGGGTGTAGAGCATTCTTTGCGTAGTTCATTTGTATAGTGAACATAATAATAAAAATGATTAACTTATAAATTTAATGCGCTAAACAATTAATCTAATTTTACTTTAATTTAAAATTATAACTAATTAAAGTTATGATTATAACTAATTAAAGTTAAAACATAAATTACTTAAGGATAAAATATAACTAATTAAAGTTAAAATTATAACTAATTAAAGTGCGATGCATTTCTGATACACGATATCCTCTTGATGAGGCAGGTGTAGAGCATACTTTTCGTCGTTCATTGGTGTGGTGAACATAAAAATTAGTTAATCTAATTTTACTTTAATTTAAAATTAAAACTAATTAAAGTTACTCAATCAAAACTAATTAACATTACTAATTATATAATATTCAACTAATATAATTATCAACTAACATAAGCGTAAATATTATTAAGACCACAACACTACATAATTAACAACTAATTTACTTACGTAATATTTAAAATATTAAATACCTGAATCTTGTTCGTTCCAACTCTCATCGGCATCTTCAAACATGTCATCTCATAATGCTTGAGGTTCATCGAATTGTTGGTTCATTGGATATGAACTTCGACCAACTTGATCAACATTATGAAATCTACCGCAATCTGCAGTAAGAGCAGTTACAAAGTTGATAAGCAAATCAATATCAGCAATATATGCCTTAGAACTCTCATGTAAGGCAAACATTTGTTGCATTTGCACATCGTTGGATATTGCACCAGATCTATACTTAATCAACCCGTTATAGAAAGATTGTGGAGATTTATATATGATTTTCTTCACTCTCTTCTGAAAATGAGAATAAAGTACATCACGTAGATCCGCGAATAACTTAGATGACCAAATAACAACAAATTATGTATCATAATCAGATATAAATTCCACACCTTCACTATTAGACTTTATCACTGAACCATTAAAGTAAACAAAAGTATAAAAATTTTCTCTACTCATTTTTTGTTCTCACTTTCTCTTCACACTTTCTCTACAAACCTTCTTTACACACACTCTTATAAACAAAGAAGAGACACAAATGAAGAAGAAGAAATGAAAGTAAAGAATGAAGAGTGGGTTTAGGACAAAGAGAGTTTGAATGAGGCTCAGTATTTATAAAAAAAAAAAAATAAGCACAATTAAAAAAAATTCTGAAATCGATTTTGCAGAATCTAACTTCAGACTGTCAAATCATGTCAATCACGTCATGGGAGTTTGAGACAGATCTAAAATTAGAACTACAGAATTCAATTTCAGTCTATCCCATCATGTCCCCTACCACCTTTTTTTCTTTCTGAAATCGGAATTAGGGAATCCAATTTTCGGATTGACCCAGACAAAAGTAATTTTTTTCATCTGCCCCTAATCACACAATAAAGAACATCCAAACTCATACAAATGTGATAAACCCAATGATCTATGTTCTGTCTCACCCTGTTGCATTTAACTTCAATTACATGTTTATAAAGAGTAATGTTAATATAGACTTGAGTTCATCATGAACCATACACGTCTTCATGACTTTTATGATTCATGATAAAACGGGGAAGATGACAAATGTGAAATGGCAAATAAGAGAGAAGACTAAAGAATTTTGTATTATAACGATATTGTGTACTTTACTAGATATATGAGATACACGCGTATAAGACATATACAAAGAATTAAAACAAATGTAGAATAAATATTATAATAGCCTAAATATATTATAACATGTCTAACTGTTTAGTTACATGTCGCATCATAATAATGAAAGTCCATAATTCTTAATATATATATATATATATATATATATATATATATTCATAAAAGAGTTTTTAATAAATGATATCATGTTTTGGGTAAGGTTTGCAATAAATTTGGATCTCTATCTTCACTATTATAAAGGTGTTGAGCAAGTATAATCACTCTAAGTCACATTTAGGTTTAGTCTATTTTATCACTCTCCTTATTTTCCAATGAAAATACATATTTTATAGTTTTTCTTTTTAAAAAATAAAAAATAAAAAATAAAAACTACCAATGTTTAACAAAACTACCCAACTTTTTTAACTTTTCCATTCTATTTTCAAATTTTCATTTCTTTGCGTGCCCTTTCTAGTTAGTATTAAAGGCAAGGAAATTGGTAATTGAAAAACTTGGACTACCTCACTGGTCAAAAGAATAAACCCAAATATTACCAATGAAAAAGTGAGGAAATTAGATTTAAGCCATTAAGGTGAGAGCCAACAAAAAGCAGCCTAGTTAGTTAAAGTTTGGATTCTTATTCTAAAAAGGCGAGAGTTCGAATCCCATTGACCAATGTAAAGACTTTGTTAGTGGGTGATCTAAGACATGAATACAAAGACAAAAAGACACAATTTTATACCTCCGTTTTGCTAAGACACCAGAACAGGACATTGAAACACCACCTTTCAAATTAGAATAATTTTTTATGCCTCTGTCCTCATGTCTCGGTATTCCTATCCTGTCTCGACAACCAAACACAATCTTAATTTTTTTTTTATCTTTGTCCCCATGTCTTTGTATTCTTGTCATGTCTCAACAAACAAACGTAACCTAAATGCTCAAAGAGCTTGGAGACATGTCATAACCCTGATAAAATACTGATATCTCCCCACCTAAACTTTTTCTTTAAAAAAAAAAAAACATTCAAGTAGGAGGAAAGGCAAGTTAAACAAAAACTTGGGGGATTATTATTCTTTTTGGTTACGGAGATTCCTCTCAAATGTGCCTTTTTTTCCCATACAAATGAATCTTGAGATTAAACAGAGTCATATTTAAGGGACCGAACCCCTGCAATATATTACATTATTTCATCTCAAGAAGTGAGAGTTACAATATCTGCAGTTATCATAACACACAATACCATCACACGTGACTGCAACTACACTAATTAGATCTCGGAGAATGATTTGACTGTCTTGAACCCATGATTCTCAGGGACGGGACCATTCCCAGGTCGAATAGAAATTATCACCTCCAAACCTGAAACATGGACACCTGTCAACAAATCGATGTTCGGACAAAACAAGCGAACTTTTTATTCTCTTTTTCTGGCCATATAACTGTGATACTCCTAGGGAAGGGTAGAGAACTACCATGCCAATTGGCTAGGGGTTTCAGTTTACTGATTGTATAAAAAAATCATGATGTAATACCTTTTAGTTTACTGATTGTATAAAAAAAATACTTCATTGACAGCAAAGCAAATGTAATGAATAAAGGATCAATTTTTAAGAAAAACATGTTTACTACAAATGAAAAACTTTTACTGGAGATGAAGAACTTTAGTTACTAAAATCATGCGAAAGTTATTAGTAATGGAACAAGCTTCAAGCTAATGATGGATAAAATTTAACTCAAATTAAAAGAGGGATCAATAACAAATGCACACACCTGCTGCCTTTGCAGCTGTAGCTTCTTGAAATACATCAGTAACAAACAAAATATCTGATGGCTTATCGACGCCAAGTGACTGAGAAATTTCAATATAGCTATGTGTCTCTCTTTTGTTCCTGCAAAATAGTTTTGCATGAATCCAGGTATCTTAGACAGCAATCATCAAGGGAAAACCTAAACACAAACATTACCCCACTGTGGTGTCAAAGAACCCAGATAAATATTTTCTTAGGTCTCCATAGTTCGTTTTTCCAAATATTAGCCTTTGTGCCAACCTGCTACCACTAGAATATATGTATACCTGGTGCATATATCAGATATAGAAATTAAAACGCAAGAAAATATGACCTCCAAACATCAGACAATTCATACAAAACGTGATTTTGATCGGTTTGTTTCATTTTTGGCCAACAGAAAATAACAACTAACAACTATCGGCTCACCCTCAAGTCTCAACAATTTTTGGCTAAGATTAGAGTTTAACAATATTTGCAATTAAGAAGAGACAACATCGCAAATACACATGAGAAAGAAGACAATCTGAGTTGAAAAATGCCTCAAGGGAGGGATCACAACGCATGTTGGATTGTTTGAAGAGGGAACTGTCTCTTCATGCCATTTTGGTGGGCACATGGATGAATCAACATGTGACAGGAATAGGATAAAGGAGATCGGATGTGATGGGTGGCTAGCAGAGTTAGGCAAGTGGTTGCTGTCACAAGAGGAGCAGTTACCAAGGTACAGTGCCTCTGTGGAGCAATATCCAGCATCCACTACTCAGTGTATTTGAGAACCAGGACCCACCATAGGCGCTTTAGATCAAAGTAAAGAAGAGAGTGGATATACATGAATGGGGCATTTATTAAATAAAAAAAAAAAAAAAAAAAAAAAAAAAAAAAGGCATGACCACAGACATTCTGCATCTTAGCTGATAGAGGGAATCTTAACCTATGGCCATTGAATGCCCATTTACAAGCATGGGCATCTTGCTCTATTCAAGTATCACGGAGCCTAGGGTCAAAATGCACAAAATAATTATCGATAGCCATATAGAAAATTGACAAGTGAACCAAAAAGAGATAGAGAGTTACGAATCAGCAAACAGAACCTTTATGCCCAAGGCATGCCACTTTTCTAAAGCTTCTGGTACATCATCAAAAACTATTCCTTCCAGTTCGTTGTTCTCATAACCAGTTCGCCATATATGACCCTGCATAGCTTAGTGTCAGCTATTTCACAGATATATGAGTTCCATCAAAAGAAGAATTCAGCAACATTAGGTTTAAATACCTGCAACTCTTTCAATGCAGTGATCTTTCTATCAGCTTTAATCATAGCATCCACATTAGCAACTAGAGCAGCAATGACTTCTTCTTTGTCAGCATCATCAGGGGGGATAGGCACAGCACCTGCAACCCCTTGTTCAAGGTCACTTTGAACCTGTTATCCAGTGAAAGAAAAGTCAATGGTCCAAATTCTCTGAAAGCAACATGGAGATAAAATCTCCAGATCTCAATCAAATGGACGCTTATTATTATCCTTTTGTTTGAGACTCAAATTGCACTGGGAAAGGTGGAGTGGTCCCCAGCTTGCATACTTCCCTATTATTACCATACAGTTTATCTATGGAACTTAAGTTTCTTGTGTATCTCTTTCCAGTGATGGATTAGTTTTATGACTTTATGCTTTAAGACCCACAAGAAGAAGTATCATCACTTGAAGAAAAATAGAATGACACAAACATGACAAACAACTAAATCATTAGTGTTTCTAATAGTCACGGCCAATGTAGTTAAAATTCAAAATCCCAGCCTCATTCCCATCTTGAACATATCATTTTAGTGTCAGTAGGGCATAAAATACCACAGTAGTTTGCTAGTACTTTTGTAATGCCTAAACCGCAGATTCCAATTGGAGGAACATAAATACCTAAACCATACAGTGCTACAAAATCTTACTTGTGAGCGTAGCAACTTGATATCATTTTGAGTATCAGGTGTATCATATGTCGCAGATAGATGCCTCCCAACGTTATCACGAGCATATGGAAAGAGAACCTCCGAAACAAATGATATGGGTGTAGTAGTTCCTTCAATGTCAAGAACAACGCAACGCTGCAGTCCAAATAGAGATACTTATAAAAAATCTAATTGGCAACTTAAAGACCCAAAACCTGGATGTGTCAAACATCCGACAAACTGCAGACCAACATTTCCAGTATACCAAGGATAGAGAATATTGTTTCAGGAATATCTGAACTGAAGCTTTAAACAAAAAGGGTGGATTATGTTAAGTTGTGAACTCACTGGGTGTGGATCAATATCACCATTAGCTTTGCTTGCCTTAACTGACAGATTTGACTCCCCAGCAATCCTTAGACTGCTTCTTGCACTTTGTATTGGACCGTGATTTGGAGTAGACCAGTCCAATCCCATTTGGTGAAGTTTAATTGCAGCATCAAAAAGGTAATGATAACACTCAGCCTGGAAGTGGAAAGAAGCTTTGGCATATTTTTCAGAGAAATATTATGTCACAGAACTTCTGGGCAGAAAGTTCAGATAGACATCTTAGATAAATTTAATAGCAATCTTACTGTGGAATGTGGACAATACAAACCTGAGTTTTAGCACTGATCCATGAGTCTCCCCAAATATATATCCCATGGTTGCGAACAAGCACTGCTGTTGTTTTTGGGTAGGCTTCAATCTACAAATTGGGAAGAGAAGAACAACAAAGGCATATCACATGTGATTAGCAAAAAAAACCGTTCGTGGAAATCATCTGGCTTCCCAACATACATGTAACATATATATGGAGAACTAACATGAGGTAACATACAGCTTTAGCAAGAGAATCCGTGAGCTCAGATTCGTAGGCTGTGTTCTCAATTATGGGGACCACAAGTTCATCATAATAACCATGACCCTTGATTCCTTTTATCATTTCCATGTGAGTGATCTGCCATTTGTGGAGACAATCAGAAACAAATGAAAATGGGAAGAATAAATAAAAGGAGGAGGACCTTCACTGCAAAAGAGGAATTTCAACCATTTCTAAACTTGAGCTATGGAGAGAGGCTTTCAAACCAAGAGGGCTAATACCATTAGAGAGCTAATCATACCACCAAGAAGAACGTCTCATGCAAATCCTACTTCTCATTAATACAAACTTGATATGATCCTAGGTTGAAAATGGATGGCTATTTGGAACAATATAAATAATCTTTTCTCTACTTAATTGTCTAAAGTATGATAAAGAGAATCTTCTTCTTTCAAAAGAGTTCCTCCTGCCTAGAATTTAGCACTCCAAAAATAATCTTTTATGCCCAAGCAATGAGATGAGTTTTTACAAGTCAACTGCATGCCCTATTACCAATCTCAAACCCATTCAAAGACAAAATGATTACTAATAATTATGTATTATAATTTTGAATGTGCATTTTTTATCTCAAGACTCCTGACTCTAGAACAGCACAAAACATAAAGGCATCTATGCACATAACTTACTCGAAATTCCTTAGATAGAGGATTTATCATTGTTACAAGACAAGATTCGATCCCGTGGCTGTGGATAACGGCCCCAGCATCACGCATATCATATGCCTAGAAAGGAAGAAAAAGAAATGTATATCATTTGCTAATTTATGCAAAAATAATAATAATAATAATAATAATAATAATAGAAATAAATGCCACACAAGAATAGTAAGTTTATAAGGAGAAGGGCGTAAAGGCCTTCTCCACACATGTCCAATTCCAAACCTCCTACAGCGAGATTCTACAACAGTTTCCACAAAGGTGCTATGCCAACTTTCTCCTAATGCATTCGTTTCTAATCATATCTTGACTAGTGTGTCCACTCATCTAATGCAACATCCTCATCTTTGTCTTATTATCATTTTAAAAAAATTTAAAACCAATCCAATTCTGTGTTATTTTTTTCTCAAATTTTAAATAGCCTTGTCAGTGTTGTGTCTTGTTGCTAAAACTAATTAATTAAACACTAAAAAAGCTTGTTGATGGTGGGTCGGATAATGTCCTGACACCTGAACTTAATACCAAAATAGTGTGTTTTTTGCTTTAGCAGCTTTACATGTGGTAATTAATAGAGTGCAAACTAACCTTACCTTCAAGAAAAGTGGACCACAATCAGAACACTTGGGAGGCTTGTGTGGGTAAGGTTTGGGAGATGGAGCAGACAAGATTGATCCATCCTGGGATAACACATACATGTCCTCCGGTTCCATTCTTTCCTTCTGAACACCTGCACACATTTTTCAGCCCAAAAAAAACAAGGAAGAACAAAACAAACCAGTGATCAATACATAACAGAACTTCATCCCCTCCTGCACATAAAAACCATCTCAAATTCTTAACCACCAATGGAATTGAATCGAAATCCAGCACAATCACATTGATCATGTATCAAATAATAAGTAAATAAATAAAAACTCCAACAACAACAACTGCATAATGACTTGTTGCACTAGAAATAGATTGAAACTGGGGACAAATTTTACTTCTAATGCTTCAAACATGGGGTGCATAATTGATTTTGAGGTTTCCTATTTGGGGGAGAGTTTTACCAAACTATTGCCCCGACCTGAAATTGTGTCAGCAATTCCTAGAAAAAGTAACCCAAAAAAAAAACCCTCCAACAACATCATATGAGAATCTAGCATTGACCCAAAAACCATCCAACCCAAAACAACGACAAAAGCACGCAAAAATCTGAGCTTGGACACGATCAAATACACATAAATCAAAGAAAACACGCACAAAGTGGATATAAGCACAAAAAGTAATTGACACCCAGAAATGAAAATGAAAGTAGCAAGAACCAAAACAACAGGGTTAGGGGATTGTGCTGTTGAATACCAGAAGGGGACATGAGAATGAGTTGCTGAGGCCTGGGGATGGAGTCGTCGTGGACCTTGATGGTGATGCTCCCACCTGTCCCCGAAACCCATCCGAGATTGTAGAAGTGGCGGCAGAGTTCCGCCATCAGGGACCTTGTCTCCTTCACTGGCTTCCCTTCCAGATATGCCTGCGGCACCTTCGCCCAGTTCAGGGCAACCGCAGGTACTGCCGCCGCTGCTGCCGCCATGGATTCTTTCGAGAGAGAGGGAGAGAGAGTGTGCGTGCGGGAGCTTGGTTCAGTGAATTGAGCAGCTTGATTTGTTGGCTATCGGAGTCACAGTGTTGTGATGGAGAAAATTTTGGAATCTTTTTTTGTTTTCTTGTAATGGTGTTTGGATTTCGCTACTACTAATATGCTTGCTTTAATAAATATATATATAATATATATATATATACACACACACTTTAATATGCTTATTTAATACAAATTATGATACTTAATTTTAACTAAGTGTAACGTCTAAAGACTTTGTATGTAACTTACTGGAATAACTACTAGCTAAAACATTGATTACTCTACTACAAAGGACTTCACCACTAACTTTGTAATATCCTAAAACTTTGAGTCACTAGGAATGAATTCATATTAATTTTAAAGTAAAATTATAGTTACCATTATTTTAAACGTTAATCATTATTTACTTGATCCTTATATTTATAATTATTCAATACACATTTATATTAATTTGCTAATTATTATTACTAGTTATTTTATCTTATTTGTATCTTATGATACTACAATAAGCTACCTATGATGCATGCACATAGTAGTCATAAATTGTCTAATGGCACGTTACCATTTCCTTATTCTTTTCCACATGTATATTAAATTTTTCAAATGAAATTACTAGTTTTAAATGTTTCCATATTCTTTTCTACTTGTAGGCTATGCAGTACTTGATGATCTACATGTTTCTTTCAACTATTTTATATGAAGGTACAAAAGAAATAAATAAGGGGTAATTATGTTATTCACGCCACACACTACTGCGCCTTTGTTTCTCGAACTGAGGGGAGAAGAAGACAAAGGCTTGTTATGCAAAAGGGGGTCTGAGAGATGATGGGTTTGTGTTGAAGAAGAAGTGCGAGGTGGATGATGATGATGATGATGATGGGGGAACGCGGAGAGAGGAAGCGGCAACACCAACAGAGGGAGTGTCCTCATTTTTCTTTAAGGGAGGAGGGTGGGAGCTGGGGGCTGGATACGGGTTTTTTTTTTTTTTTTTT
>QANU01063901.1:163526-203720 GCA_003254905.1 Nissolia schottii
ATATTGTGTGTATGTGCGTGATATATATATATATATATATATATATATATATATATATATATATATATATATATATATATGTTATACATATCATGCAATATATTAAGTGTATTATGATAACTAGATATTTATATTAAGTTGCCTAGTATTTTCTTTAGAATAAATTATGTTATTTAGTATTATATTATCTAGTATTTCATTTATATCATTCTATCTAATATCTAGTATAATGCAATATATCTAGTATTTTCTTCATATTATGCTAACTAGTAGCACCAATTGAATAAGTCCATTGGGCTTTTATATTTACATACATTACATAAATGATGACACCAAATGAATAAGTTCACTATTCTTTTTCTACCTATGTAGCTACCAAGCCTTATGACCATGAATGAAATCACATTTGACTCAATACATATCCATTATTTTAATCAAACATGACAATGAATAGTTGCTAATTGAAAAATATTTAATACTCTTCAATGTTTTGTTTGAAATGTGAAAATCATGATCATACAAAAATTTAACTGCATAACCAATATATTCTCATGAAATAACAAGTTTTTATTTTTCCTACCTATAGGTCTTACGTGACTCTTGCTTCTTATATATATACAACGTGAATGTTACTGAAAGTGAAAATTTGAAACAAAGAAACAAAGCATGGAGCAGGCTTTAATGCTTCTTTCACTAAGAGCACATACATTGTACAAATGACAAAATGTATCATGCATGCATTTATGTCATATTGCATCATAAAGCCTATAAAAAAGGCTAACATTGTGCAGAGTATTGATATACTCAGTGAGTAAATATGTGTGAGGCAATTCTCTCGCCTTTGTTCTATGAGTATTCGTGACTAAGTAACAAGAGAAAAATATTTGTGAGGTATACGTACTTGTGAAACTTTTGAATCTAGAATGAAGAGTGATGTTTCACAGGATTTACCAGGAAATGACATGAGAGTCTCGACAACACCAGGTGAGTGATGGTTTTTCACGGCCTATTTTAACAGCCATTAATAATTATTTTCATGACTTATATTTTATTACAAGCAAATTTATAATATACCTTTATAATAATACTATTAAAAAATATTTTAGAATGTCTAAGGAAGTTCAATTTCAAAAATATTTTATGAAAAATATTTATGAACTCATGAAACATTTTATTTACATGTGGAATCATTTGATATTAAGTAAGACATTACGTGTGTTGCATGACTAATATTATGATTTTTAGAAATTATTATTGTAACATCCCGGATTCTCCCTTAGGAAAATTTTGCAAAATTTAGAGATTTTTGCCAATCAAGAGTTATAAAGGAAAATGATTATTGGACGGGGGAAAAAGTTTGCAAGATTTATTCACCTTAAACCTTGGATAAAGTCAGGGAGTTACGATCTCGCGGAACACCGCAGGGTCCATGCCCGTTTTCGGTCAAAACGGAGATCCGGTTGAGTGCCAAAGGGATCTGTGAAATATAAGCTGACGGAAATAAGTTCCCAGATACCTTGTTTTAGCACGCCATCCTGACCAGAAAAATTTGTAGATTGCGGATATGAGCATGGTTATCAAACTCGATAGTTTAATTAAACTCGTGGAGTATCCGTAAACTCGGATCGTAAACTTGTAAGAGTTTACCTATTATTAAAAAAATATTAAAAAATATTTTAAAAAATTATTATGCTACAAAAATATATTTAATAAAACTTGAAATCCATAAATACTTTTAACTCCATAACAAAACACTAATAAAGATGAAATATATGAGTTATAAGTTCAATTCATAGATAATACATAATACATATGTTTGAACCAGAACATATCCTCCTCCACATAAACTTAATGACAAGTAAAATCTATCAACACAAGAGAGAGGCGGTGTATTGAGCAACCAACATAGCAAATGTATATAAAGAACAATGTCACTCATTCTTGACAGAAGTAGTCTGCTTCGAGCCGACAGCAAAGAATTCAGTGATGAGTTCGAGGGGCATGCCCTTTGTTTCTCGAACCTTCAAGAACACAAATATCCAGGAGATGACACACACAACAACATAAATATCGAAGATACCAGCGAGTCCCATAATACTGAGCATCACAGGAAGCAAGTATGTGACGATGATGTCTCCAATCCAGAACACTAAAGTACAGATAGCGATGCAGAGGTCACACAACCTGGTGGAAAAGATCTCTGAGCAAATGATGAAATATATAAGATGGATTAGCGACAAAGCACGATGACACTACGGAGTATGATTGCATGCGCAGCTGTAAAAAAAAAAAAACTCACTTGTGATAAACTCGTGAATTCGGGAATAAACTCGCGATTTTATGCAAGTTTACACGAGTTTACCCACAAACGAGTTTACATGTGAGTCAACTCGATTTTACTACCTAAAAACTCATATGAGTTTACGAGTTAAGTCGCGATTTTGATAACAATATATATAACTAATCTAACCAATATAGAACTTTGACTCTGTAATCCTAGGGTTCACATGATATGTTAATTGGATAATAATGTAAAATATTTATACATAATATGCATAGAATGAAAACTCATAAACCCAAAATCCTAAACAGGGAATTGAAAAATTTATTGTTGGAAGAGTCATACTCATTTCAAAGACATTTATCGGGTCCCTATCCCAATTCCCAAGAAGCTAAAGGATCCTTGTTCATTCAACTCTATCCTCTTCTTCTTCACTCTCCGTTTGGCGCCATGTCTCGTGACCGTCTGGTGAAGGCGGTGAAGCAGTTCGTTGAGGTCCGCTACAAGCTCTTCTCCAACCGCTATGGCCAAGACATCCTCGACCTCCTCGACCTCCCCGTCAAGCTTGTCCTGTCCCCAATCACCTTCGCCTTCGACGTCGTCGGCTCCGCCCCTCGCGGCTTCGGCGTCCCCGAGCTCATCTCCAAGCTCTCCGCTGCTTCCGTCTTCGTCAGTACCCCCCATTCACTCCCCATTTTTCCCCTTCACCCTTTTTTATTTCAAAACAAAATTTGGTTTTTTTTTTGGGATAAATTATTGCTCTTTTTTGGCATTGCGTTATCTGGGTCATCTTAGAATTAGTTGTTTTTCTCAAATTCGTAAGCTTTTTGTGAAAATTATGCTACTTTGTTGATGCCCCACTTCTGGGCTAGTGGGTTTAGATGCTAATTCCTGTTGTTTTGGTTTCTTTTCTTTCTGCTAGATGGAATTTCAGAAGCTATTTTCTTTTTATCTCTTGTTTATAATATTAAATATTAGTTACAAAGTCAAAATGCCACTTTTTTTTTTTTTAATTATTATTATCATTCTGATTGTTGTTTTTTGGATTTTAAGAAGGAATTGGGGAAAACAAAATTATAAGAATGACACTTGGTTTTTGTTCTGTTTTCTGGTTGTAGGAGTTTTGACAATCATTTTGGTTAAACTTGTAATTTGGCCAGTTGGGTTATTGATTTTGACACTTGTGGGAATTGCATTGTCTTTAATCTCCACCTTGTTAGTTCCTTGGTTAGTTTTCATATTTTGGAAAAAAAAGTAAGAAAGAGAAGGATTGGTGAATGTTGCTGCATGGCTTGGTTGTAGGCGATTGCTACTTTGGGGACTTATGACATTGCATTAGAGCTGGGGAAGAAGGTGATATGTCAAAGGTGCTGTTTGGTGTTCCTTGATAAGTCTCTCACTTGAATTGACAATGCTTCTAAGTCTCTCATTTGACAATGTTTGTTGAGCTCCAACTAAATGTATGTCTCTACAACAGGAACTGTCAGACATGTAATGGATGGCAGGCCTTGCGGTGTACTATGTGCCGAGGAAGTGGAAGGGTGCACTATCAAGTGAAGAATTGCAATTTGAAGAGGTAAGTTCCTCATCATGTGGATAAATTTAGTGGTTATAGATAGTAGAAGAACAATGAAAATTGTGGTGTTTTTGGCACTCTTGTTGAAATGGTTAACAAATAATTCAGTAGTTCCACACACATTTAGATATGCAAAAATGTATTCTGTCATCATTAATTTCAAATTCTAGTTCTATTTGAATACTGTGATATTTGTCATTTTTGGTCATGCATGGTACTTATCTACCTGGCCAAGGAAACCTCTGAAGTGATCAACCATTGGCCACATATACAAAGTTTACATGGAATGGTACTCATTTAATTATTTTACACTAGTGAGTTATTCTAAAATGGTCTTTTAGAAGGCCCAGGGGTGGAGCTAGACCATATTTTTAGGGGAGGGGAGCAATTTTGGTCTCTCAAAGGTACGTCGGTCATTGCATTAGTCCTCCAAAATTTTTTGTTCTGAGATTAGTTCCTTAATACTTAAAAATATCACACATTAATCATTTTGTTTGTTCTCCAAAAGTACAACGATGACCCAATTTTTAATCATTAAGGGACTAATCAGCAACAAATTGTTTTGGAAGACTAATATGGTGACCGATATACTTTTGGATGGCCAAAATAGAGTTTTACTCATTAAATTTATGCACTTAATATATTATATCTCTTATAAAAGAAAAACACGCATTCCGCAATCAAAACTCAAGAGAGACATATTCACACATCATATTATCTTTGAAAACAATACTCTTTCTCAAATTTTTGAAGGAAATGGGCCAAGAGCTAGCATATTTATCTTTTTCTTCTTAGTTAGATAAACAATAAAAAATTAAAAGAGTGGGGTTAAAAACTAAAAAAGAGAGATGAAATTAGGTCAGGGTGCAACTAACAATTTACATTTTTTACTACAAGTATTCCCCCTCCCTCCCTCCCCCCAAATGATGCTCTGCCCCTAAGAAGGCCTCTTGTGGAAGACCCTGCTTACTGAATGTCATCAAAGTTGGAGGTTGACTGTATCCATCAAAGTTACACTGAATTAATATATAAATATTTGGAAATGCATAGAAAGTTTCTTTAGTGAAATTTAAAAATGATCTTGCTGATTTATATGAAATTGGATTTGTAAGTTTAACACAGTAAATTGTTTTTCACAGATAATTGTCCTCCATTTTGTTTCCATTGAGCGCATATATATATATATATATATATATATTCATTCAACTTACAGACACCTCATTTTCTGTTCTTTAATTTATTTACTTTTAGAGGAGAGAAAGCGACCGCTGAATCTGTAGCAGATGCCATTGCTGACAACCGGGCTGAGATAGTGCATCTACCATCCTCCTTGGATTTTCAGCAACCATTACCATCAAAAGAATGTCCAACTTGTGATGGAACTGTATGAACTAATTTCCCAATCATGTTTGTTTTTCATGAATAGGTTGAATCCAACTGAATCTGTAGTATTTCATACATAAGGTGCAAACCCCTCCACCCCTGCGCGTGCATGCATATAGAAGAGAAAATTATTAATTGGAAGCCGTACTGGAACATGTACTTTGATATTGATGGTTAGACTCATATGCTTTCTCTAGTAACAATGCTGCGCTCTGATTTTTGGTTGAACAATTTACCGATTGTACAGGGTGTAATGGGCTGTCCTGAGTGCAAAAACAAATTGCACGTTAGGATCTCTGCAGATGATGTGAGTTGTTTTGTTGATTCCGCTGTGCTTTGATCTTATTTTTTTCATTGTTAATTTTTACTGATTTGTACCTTCATCTTTAATTTTTTCATTGTTATGTGTTAAAGTTTAATAAGTCTTGCCATGTTTAAACAAGAGCCCTTTTATTTGTGCAGATTATGGAGCCCCCATGGACAGCTTATAATATCTTGAAAAAGATGGATTATCCTTATGAGGTCAGTATCAGTATTATTTCTAATCTAATCTGATCTATGCTAATGCTGATATCATTTTCATTCTAATTGAGAATATGATGTAGATACCTCTGATATAAAGCTGAAGTGATCCTTGATTGAACTGTCGGAGATTGGTGGTTCATAAAAAAAAGATTGACCCTAGTTTCATCCTTCTTTGATCTCTTAGGCAGCGTTTGATAAGCGTCTTGGGACGGATAATACGAAGACGATAGGGACAAAAAACCTATCTGGAGAAGGGGACGGAGACGAAAATCCTAAAATTGTCTCCATCCTAGGATAATTTTCAAGCCAATTTCTGTCCCTCCAAAATGGAGGGACGATAGAGATGCGTCTTTGAGACACAAACTTAAAATATTTTTTTCCACAAATGCCCCTTTAAAATTTTTATAGTTCATCTTTTTCCTTTTCACTTTTCATCAAATTGACCTAATCTTTTCGTTTTCTTCTATTTACACTACGCCCTCACCTGTGACATTTTCGATGCCCAGCCAAACCTTCATCTCTGTGTCGTCATACCTACCATCCACCCCTTCTACCACTCATTCACATATACCCATCACGCGTGAATAGTATCAATTTATGCGTGGAGTTACTCAATCTCACACGAAATAGTTGAACTTAGAGCAAATTAAATCATCAAAATTTTATCTAATAAGTACAAAATTCATACAAAAAGAATTGAACCTTCTATGAAATGTGCTTATTCTAATATTGATTCGAGGATATTGACAAAAGCCGTTGTCATTCAAATCAAGCACAAATCTCATCAATTTTATGATTTCCACATGTCTAGAGAGAATGGATGGAGTGCCCCATGGACAGTAGATGATAGACAAATTGGTTTGCTTGGATGAATGGAGAAGCATATGCCTCTTCTTCTTTGTGATTAGGGAGTGCTTGTGCGTTGATATGTGAGGAAGACACAGTTGTGGTTAGTTGCAGACGAGAGCAAATAACAAAAAAAAATGATATAAAATTAGGGATAAAAAGGACTTTGTCACATGTTTTTTCTGTCTCTATTGTCACTGTGTCTCCGTATTTTTTGTCCTGAGATGCTTACCAAACACTCTCTTAGATATTTCTTTTGTTATTCTCTTTTGTCTAAGTTCACATGGGCTGGGTGAAAGCATTGTTAGACAGACTTTTGTATAGCCCTCTGATATGTAGATTTTGTTTTTTGTAGCATGATCTGCAAAATACCTTTTAACTTATATAATTTATTTGAGCTTGAGGGAGGTTATGTTACCAGGACTTCCAGATACCTGATGTTAAGGTTTGAAAGATGCAGTTAGAAATTAGTGACTTTCTCTTATTCGATACTGATAGTAATTGTTAGGATAACGATGCAATTGATGCCTATACCTCAAAGTTACTTTCAGCTTACAGTATCCTTGAAAGTTGGTGTATAACTCTGCATTCATATTTTCATTTCCTTAGGTTTTTATCATGCATTGGGTGCATGTTTTTGTTAAATTTACATTTCACTCAAATTTTCATCTGTTAAACAGGGGTGTTGGAAGGGGACATAACATCCAATCTATTTCATTGGAGACTTCTCAATCTTGTTTGACATTGCTAATCTTTTTTATCTTTTATTTCCCAGCACATAACGCACAGCATGAAAGATCCCAGTATTGCTGCATTTTGGCTGCTAACCTTACCTCAGGTTATGGGTGGGTTTACCTATGATGATGAAGTGAAGCAGAAAATATGGTGGCAATACAAGGTTGTTGGTTCATATTCCTTCTTGTTGTTCAGTTTTAGTTCAACTCTTCATGAAATCCCCCCTCCCCCCTCTTCTTATTGCTTTTGATATGGCTATATTTTCCCTTTTTCATTTTCTTAGTTGCTATTGCTATATGCAACGCTTCATGTGCTCATTTCCTAGTAGTGACAGACTTGTGAGACTCACCGACTGAATTGTCCCTAAATATGTCTCTAACTGGAAATCATAATCTTAGGTGTTCTTTGGACAAAATACTGTCATTTGTATATCAATAACTACTTTGAATTTTAGATTGCCAAGGAAGATGGTGCAGAAAACAGTAATGAGCCATTTAAAACAATATTGGGCAGGATGAGCATCACACCTCTTTGACTATGTGATTTGTGCATTTGATTTATTCGGTCCACTCACACAACTAATCTTCACAGTTTTCAAAAGTTAACAAGGCTGATATGCAGCCTAAGTTGGCAATGTCTAATACATTTATGCTTTATAGCAGTTGGTCAACTTTATGTCTCTATTATATCTTTCTAAATAGTATTTTTGTGGTGAATTTAGGAGTCCATGAGGTATGATCAACTCCGAGATGAGGTGGCGAAGAGGAAACCAGGGTGGGAGTACCTGCAAGATGTAAGTTTCTTGTACTGCATATTTAATATCTGCTCACAGCTGTGGAGAACACATGCAGTGTAAAATATTGATACATAAAATTTGGGATTCCTTTAGTTGTTAAAGTAAATGGTATACTGTTTGTATTTTACTATTTTGTGGTAACAGAGATTTTTTTTTTTAATATTTAAAATTTGGGATTGTACTGTTATCACAGGCTTTGATATCTATTGATCCTGAACGTGCAAAGGATGACCCTGTCATAGTGAGAAATGTTCCTTACTTTAAGGCTAAGAAGGCACTGGAGGCAGAGGTTATGAAGCTTGATCCTCCACCAAGACCACCAAATTGGGGTGTCCGTACTCACTATCTTCATCTTACATCTGCTAGTTGTTCTTTTTTAATTTTCCTGATAATTCAGATTTGTCTATGCTTAAGTTATGGGTATAGTTTTTTCTCCCCTCCAAATTAGAATGTGCTTTTGATAAATTCATTTGTTGAATGTCTTATACTATCTCTAATCCTTTAGTATTTGATGGAACTATCATGTTAATGTTATAATGCATCAAAGGGTAATATTAAACTCAAGTCTTGGAATATTTCTATAAAAAAAACAAAAAATACAAGTTTTGAATGCCGTAGCTCGCCATACTTAACCCAAGCCAACTGGGGACTGACCTCTTCAGTTCTGTTTCTTTATCATTTCGTGTACACCCTATCCAATTTCCAGATGTTGAATGGGAGGAAGTCTTCCATTTCTTTATTTTTTTGGATAAGAAAAAGAGAGTTCTTCCATTATTTCCTTACTCTGTTCAAGGGCAAATCAGTGAGATAGACTTTTGCAATTGGCTTTGTGAGACTGGCTCAATTGCATGAAAATAAGGAAAATTCATGAGCATGCCAAATAAATGGCGATAGAGTATTCATAAGTAATGACTGAGTGCATGTTTAGCAACAACTTAATTTTGAAAATAATTGGTTTTTTTATTTCTTTCAAAAAGTTTTCTCAAGAAGCTTTTGATTATAAGTTGTTTTGAGTCCCTTCTCTCTCTCTGTAGTTTCTCTCTCTCTCTCTCTCTCTCTCTCTCTATATATATATATATATATATTTATCCATTGGAACTGAGACACAACTAACTGCAAAGAATAAGCAGGATCTGGACCTTCCATTGAGTGCATCATCTTGGAGTGAGGAGGATCTGAAAGACCCAGAAAAGTTCTATGAAATGACTGTTCTTCTTAATGCCCAAAGAGAAATTTCTGATAAGATCTTGGATGCGCAGTGGCAAACTAAATGGCGCCAGGAAAAGGTTGGTGATTTTTTTGCACTTCTATCTCCTCTTTGTTTGCCCATGTTGACATGATCAGCATTTCCGTGCATTAAAGTTCTGTCAGACAGCATGTATCATACAGTTGTTCTGTTTCGTGTCTGGAGCATGCCCTATGCTTTTGTTGTTAGCTCACAATTCACATCTCTTGTTTGTTTGCGTTGGCTTGTATGTGTGTGTGGGTGGTTCTGTGTGCATGTATTGGCTCGTTTGGATTGACTTACAGTAAAAGTGTTTTTTTAGTAGAGCATCTTTTTAATAAAACAAATAAAAAACACTTTTAAGTTGTATCCAAACACTCTTATAGAAGTACTTTTTATTATTAAAAAAAGGTACTTTATTTTTTTTTTTATAAAAAGAGTCAATCCAAACAAACCCTATGTGCGGTCGAGTGTGCATGTGTGTGTATATATATTCAGTTAGCTTTAAATATATATATCTGGTTTGTTGAATACCATCTTATTCTGGCGTATGTACTTTTGATCTTCAGTTGAATGAGATGTTGGAGGAAAAGGTGCAGCCATATATTCAGGATGTAGGCAATGGAGTTCTTTCTGAGCCTATTCTAGTAAAACCACAAAATCAAGAAAAGAAGGTATCTCTTTCTGTTTTTCTCTTAGTGTCTGTCTATCCAGGTTAACATTCAGATTATGCATATTGGATTTACTTATTGCTTCCAATTAACTACTACTATTTTCTGTTTATCAGATTGCCTTATATGGTACTTTTTAACTATGTGTTCTAGATCCCAATTTATACCAGTTTGATTGCTGTAGAGGTTTTACAAATTGTTCCGTGTAATCTTTTGCGTTTTCGAAATTTTTTTAGAAAGAAACGTAATCGAAGTTATATATAATATTTTGTACTATAAATTCCTATGTTTGACATTATCTGATGGCATTGCTGGTGTTTGGACACAATTCTAAAATGAACCTGTTTAGTTTCTATTTCTATTTCCTGTTTTCAGGATTTTGTGAAAGTAGTGAGAATAGGAAATAAAACCAAGAAGTGAGATTTTCTTATTTTTATTGTTTCCTTCACAAAATCCTGAAAAATAGAACACAGGAAATGGAAACCGAAATCAAACAAGCCGTTGTTACCACTATGATATGTTAGTAAGAGTGATGATGTGATTTTCTCAACTTGCGCAGATACAACGAAAACGGAGATGGTTCTTCTTCTAAAAAAAATGAGCAATTGCTACCGCTATGCTAGAGCATGCTTGGTTTTTGTCCATCATTTTTGTATCTTGTAACCTGTAACCATAATGCATTACATGCTGTTGAATTCTGTATTTGTTTTTCCCTTCTCCATTTGGCTGCTTGGGTTGTTCTCTTTTTGCATTACCGGAAGCCTTTTCATGAGGCTCTCATCATGTGGTTTAGGTTTATCATTCTGTAGAGGAAACAATTATTTGTGACACAAGAAATACACCTTTGTCGATAGGGAAGGCTTATGTAGACACCTTGTCACGTCTCATGCGCGTACATCATGAGACTCACTTTTGTATGTTCAACTAGCATTTTTGTGTCTAGAGATGCTAGATGTAACAAAACCTAAGCTGGTGTTACATCAAGGCTTGGTTTGGTAAAGTTTTTTGATAGAGATGTTCGAGCTTTGAAAAAGTATAAGCTAATTTTTTATATTTGGTAAATAAAAAGCAAAGTTGCTCTTCTTGTTGACTTTTATAAGCCAAGAGGTGCTCTTGAAAGTTCTTATACCTAACTTTTTAGGGTTGATGTAGGCTCGCTAAACATTAAAATATTAATATATTATCAGATTTTAATGGTTATTATTGTTCTCTTTAGTATTTATGTTTAATATAGTAATTTTAAATATAAAAATTATATATAAAATATATTTACCAAACACTACTCCTTATAACTTTTGTTTATTGAGTTATTTTCTCATTTTTTTACTAAACAACACTATTATGATTATTTTTGGAGTTAAAAAGTTTAACTACTTTCAAAAAGTTGTAACATTGTCAAATCAAGCCCTAACATGACGCTATGATGTATTATGTTGGTGATTCGCTAAGTTCAGGGTATTAGAAAAATATATATTCTTAATGTGATAATTTTGGTATTTTAGTTGCTGTTACACTGTTCTAAAGAGTAATCTTTCTTGACATGGTACAATATTTTTAAAAAACGGGAGCACCAAAATGAGGAGGTAAAATTTTGTATATGAGATGGGAAAAAAACAGTTAAAGAGATTTGGTTTAGTGGAAGGGATTAGTCTTCTATCATGTATTAATCATGTTTTCAAATCTAGGAGGTTCTCGTGTCCAAATGAACATAATTGACTCTAGTGAGAGATATCTTAATTGGTAAGTCAGAAACCAAAAAAACAAAAGGGACATGAAGTGGAAAAATTGAGTCCAAAATCAAAATGATAATTCATGTCTCTGATTATTATAGGGCTGTAGGGTCGCATCACTGGCGGTGGTACGTACTACATCAATGTCCTACTCCTAAAGTCCTGCCATTCCACTTGTGAGAGACAGAGAGCCTTTGGGTCATTGGATGCCTTTCTTGACTATGTGCTTGTGTACCTTGGCCATCCATATATTGCCATTTGTGAAACCCAAGTGATAATTTGTTTCACGTATTTAACGTGTTTAAGAAATATTATGAATCATTAATTTTAATTTATAAAATTAAAAATATAAAAATAAAGAAGTTAATGGATGATTATTTTCTTAGGGTAAATGTTAAATGTGTTTTATTATTATGAAAGTGTGTAGGTGTCTGTATATATATTCCGACGGTACTCTACGGGGGGGCACAGTGGCATCACTAACATTACCTCAACTTTGATGCATGTAATTAACTTCCGTTCATTGAAAGCAGGCTATGAGAGTCAATAATTAACAGAAAAAGAAAATATAAAAAAGAACAGTTGGTCTCCAAATCAATCAAAGAGGAGGTGAAATATTGACCCAGAAATGTTACTCCATCTGTTAATTTTTTGGTAGAATAAATTATTGGTTTAGCAATTATAAAACTGCTGCAATCATCACATAATATTTTGCATGTTTAAATATCTCTCTCTCTATATGCACAAAATAAATTAAATAATGGAACTGTATTGAAGTAAGAAATCTGGTGGGTGTTGGATGGGGTACGGTTAAGGACTAAAGACATGTGACTCTATCATAAATTGATGATTAAAGAGTATAGACAAGTGGCGTTTGCCCATTGAAGACTAATTAGTTTGGTCTAACACAAAATTATTAACACGTCTTTCTTTTCTCTATACCAACATTGTGGATTCCTCTCTAATCTTGGATAATGCATGCACCCATGATCCATGAACGACAACATAGGTAACAACATAACTAAACCCATCACACAAAGCGACATCACTAATCCCCCACCTTAATATTGTTAATCAGGTTATTCGTGTGCATAGAATACTCAAAGTTATAATAACGTACTTTCTTTTTGATAAATTCTTTTACATGTTTTTATGGATTTTGCTAAATAATAAATTTAATTCTTGGGGCATGAATGTAAATCTTCATCTAGTACATTTACTTCTTTGCAAAGTACAAAGTAGACTGTTATGTCGGCAGCAGTAGATTTTCGACAATCCAATTCCCCAGAAAAAACACATGCAATTGCCCCCAAATCCGCCAACCCAGGAAAAAAAAAAAGAGCTATCACCCACATTAAATTTAGTAGCATTTCTTAGGAGTAGTTACCCATCTATACCAAAGTGGTAGGGGAAAAAAAAGGAGAATTCTGAACTGAATGGAGACAATTGAAAATAGAAATGCTTCTCATGGTAACATGTTGGAATTCTGTCCATGGAGAATTAAATTTTTGAAAATGACATCATTAGAGAGTGTATCAAAATTTTATAAAAAAAAACACACCCTAAGTTTGGTGTTAAAACAACAACCAAAAAAATATCGTTGGAGTGTATACCAAATAACCATAACCTGCTTGGTTTAGCCCATTTATTTGAGCCAGATCAACTCATTAAACACTAATTTTTTTACTATTAGATGTTTGGTACACAACTACCTTGCCATAAGGTAAAAGAGGAGCAATATAAGTCCAATGTTTGTGATAAGGAGAAGAATGGTCGGCAGCATAAAGTTACATAGGGACAGAGAAAAAAAAAAAAAAGGTAGGGTATACGGAGATCACAATCACACTACGCTTAGTGTCGACTGCAGATGGTGGCTACGTTTGACAAATTGGACAGAGGACTCCGCTATAAAATGAGATAAGAATGACATGTATTTGTTTTTATCGGGGACAATCTTGCTCAGTAAGGCTGCTATCACAGTCAAAATTCTCTTTTTTAAATGTGTTTGTGACTTAGATTTAGGAGAAAAATGAAAAATTTAGAAAAATTTAATCATGATTTTTACGGTGGACTCAAACCTGAAGCCTCTGGTTACATTACCAGAGGTATCCTCATTAGTCATTTGGTTGATAAGCCAGATTTAGCTCTAAGAAGTATGCTCATTAGTCATTGCCATAATATTTTATCACCTTCACATGAACTACAATTCCTGAAAATGTTGCCAAATTCTCTTGAATTGACCGCAACACATCAAGCTTTGGCTTTAGGTCCACTAGGTATAAAAAAAAAATCTAAAGAGGTAACAGAAAAGAGATTGACATAGGCCATTATTAACAGAGATACTAGAAGAGTGTCATTCACCCAAACCAAAATCCACCTTAATTGGGTTAGCAGAGAGGGACATTCCATTGCAGAGAACAAATCTATATAAGGTTTATTGGACATAATCCATTCAGCAAGTTAGGTCAATAACAAAATCAAAGTAAATCAAAACCATAATCTAATTAGTTTGATAAAGTCATTAAATTTCATATAATTTGTGAGTATGCCTATCCACACACTGATGCAAAATCACCTCACATTGTCTATAATTTTTCACCATTTGATTATAACAAGTCTCATCTTAATAAAGGAAATGCATTCCTTCAAAATGTGCATTTAATAACTTTTCATAATTCCGTTGACTTGGATTTAATAGTTTGAGTACTAGAGGAAAATTCAAAGAAACAGAGAGTAATCGTGTAGGCTCCCAGAAGGGTCCACAACATTTTTCTCTATACGAAATCACTCAAATTTCAAACCACATAAAGTGGTATAGCTGATTCCTAAGCATATTCCATCACTCTCTCGAACATGTTCATATACAATTGTCTTGTCTATCCGATTTGAAATCCATTTCGATGCTATATGCTCGAACTTTTGGTGTGTCTTTCCTCTTTTTGTTGATCAATGTTTCCTCAAGACTTTTTCTTTTGGTTATGGTCATAATTTCATGTTTTGATTATTATGTCCCATTCCCAACAAAAAAAAAGGTAAGAACACAAGAGTCAAGAATTATGTAACTAAGGGACCCTTTTAACCCCATGCATTTATAAGATTTTGAACCTTTGGTCCTCTTTATCACTGCGTCGAACTCTTACTAGTCAATAATCAAAACTTAAAAGCAGGATAAAAAATTATTAAACTCTTTTCTAAGTATTTATCACTCCAGCAGTATGCATCAAGAGAGAAAATGCCTCTGAACTCATTTCACATGAAATGCCGTGTTAATTCACAACTCATTTATTATTGGATGAGATTTTAATGAGGTGTGGAGCTCGTTAAGATTTTATCTAATCGTAAATTATGAATTAACACGATATCTCATACTAAATGAGTTTAAATAATACAACTCATATATAAATAAAACTTGCTTAGAGTTCTCTCATCCCTTTTCTCTTCTTCTGATCTCCATTTTTTGAGTCTTTTTAAGGAGGGGTCTATCATCCTTTTTCCTTTGGTAACAACCCCACCACTCTTTCTTTTTTCGTTATTTAAGATTTTTCATTCGATAAGTGACTATAATCTTTTATCTGTAACATAATTATCCCCTTTGTGGTGTTTTGGTTTTCTCCTTTGTGGTGTATTTGTTCACCGTTTGTGATATTTCTTTTATAAAGAGTCTTATATATGGTGATGATATTCAGATCTATTGCGAAAGGAAGTGTTGTTTGGAAATTATATTTCTTAATCTATTTTGCAGGCTATACAAATAAATATGTATACTTGGTCTCACTTACATTTAATAATAAAAATAAAAAAAGAAATAATTCATACTAGTTACTAAGTTTAGGCCCTAATGAGTAAAAAAGTCACTCCGCCTAATTTTCTTAACCCTTTAGGATTTAATGGGAACCACTTACCGAGTATAAATAAGTGATGAAAGTTTTGGTTACTAACATATCAAAATCGAATAAGCAATCTCTTTCCCAATCTGAAGAGTTGTGTTGAAGCTCTACTAGGGAATACATAAATTTTGGTTGAGAAATGTTAATAACTATGAATCCAAACATCAATGGACAATATCAATTAACTCCTATATATTTAGAAATTCATGTGTACTTTTAGATCTAGTTTATTTATTTTCTTGATGATTTGACATGGATATTTTTGAGTTATATCAAACCAAGGTTTTCTAACAAGTTGCTTTTGGCGCGCATATACATGTGTGTGTGTATGTAGGTATGTATGACCCAACCTCTGTATACATAAGGAATTTTGGTCAAATTTTTTATTTTGATTAATCATTAATTGTTTATTTGATTAGGATTGTCAATGTATTGGTACATTAAGAATTGTGAGTCTATTTTAATCTTAAAGAATCTGTTGTATTTTGGAACATGAAGAATATATATTTGATTTTCTTTAATTTATTTATTTTTTGAATCCTCTTATAGCTTGGATTTGGATTCCGTTATCTATTAAAGATAGAAAATTTGAAATTAATTGATTGATTTTATCCTTAAGTTATATATCTTTATTTTGGAATTTGTTTATTAAGGATATGATAGAATCTTAAAGATTTTGAGAATATTTTGATATCAAATAAATTAAATCTTAGGATATGAAATATATAAATGTAATCTAGCTCCTATGGAAAGAATTTTGACAATAACTTTTATGATATTTTGAATTTGCTTGTGTTATTTGGATTCAATTATTTATAAGGAAACAAATTTTGAGATAAATTGACCAAGACAATATTTTACTAAAGTAGTTTCTATTGTTAAAGTTAGTTTATTTTAGAACATAAGGAAAACTCTGAGCGTGTGATTTTTCCTTATTCTATTTTGTGGGCTATATATATAAATACGTATAATCATATTAACTATTTTTATGACTTATATATATATATATATATATATGTTGATCTCACTTATGTTTAATAAAAAAAAGAAATAAATCGTACTACTTATTAGGTTTGGGCCCTAATGAGTAAACAGCCACTCTGCATAATTTTCTTGGCCCCTTAGGAGGCATGTGGTTCGCGGAATCTACCAGCTTTCTTGGTAATCTGAGCTTGTGAATGGTAGATTTTTTCGCTTAGTTCATAAAATGACATAAAATGAAAAAACATTCTCAAAATAGTTATATTCTCATGAATCAAAAAACACCAATTTCCCCCTATTTTTGATTCCACCCTCTCTCATGGGATTCTAACATTGCCATGAGAAATGAATGTTTCTGAAAATTCAAATAAACAAATTTACCCTCATTTAAAATTAAAAACTCAACTTTACCCTCCCATAATAATAATAAATAATATTTTTGGGAGTCGAGAAAATAATAATATTAAATAATAATAATAAATATTAAATAATTAATGATAATAATAATATTATTATTATTAGTATTAATAAATAATTAATAATAATAATAAATAGTAAAAATTATCAAAGTTAAATTAATAATGATAAATAATAATTTTATGGGAGTTGATAAAATAATTAATATTAAATAATAATAATAATAATAATAATAAATAAATAGTAAAAATAAAAATAATTATTATATTGAATAATTAGGTAATAATAATGATAACAATAATTAATAATTATCATTAAATAACTAATAATAGTATTAGTAATAATAAATAATTCATATTAATAATATGAATTAATAATAATAAATAATAATAATAATTAATTTTAAATAATTAATTAATATTAATAAATAACTAATAATAATAAATAATTAATAATAATAATAATATTTTTTAGAGTTGAGAAAATAACTATTAATTATATGTAAATTATATTTAAATATGAGTTTAATGTGTGTAATGATCAATTTTTTTTATTTGTTAGGGGTATTTTTGGTAAAACAAAAAATACTTTCAAGAATATTGGTGTCGACCAAACATATGAATGATTCATTCCTAGGCATATTTTACAAGATTTTCAGGAATATTATGAGTGAACCAAACACATTTAAAAGTCATTCATGGGATTAGCATTTCTAGGAATGCTAGTCTTGAGAATGTTATTCTTGAGAATATTTACTGATTTCGCAAACCACACAACCCCTTAGGGTTTAATGGGAATCACTTACCAAGTATAAATAGGTGAGGAGGGTTTTAGCCTCTAACACATCAAAATCAAATAAGCAGTCTCTTTCTCTATCTAAAGAGCTATGCTAAAGCCCTACTAAGGAATACAAAAATTTTGGTTGACGAATGCCAATAAATGCGAACCCAAACATCAATGGACAATATCAATAAACTCTTATATATTTAGGAATTCAGGTACTCTTTCACATCTAGTCTATTTATTTTTTTAATGATTTGACATGGATAGTTTTGGGTTATATCAAACCAAGGTTTTCTCACAGGGGCAATGTATTCTTCAAATTGTAGCACTTGTGGTGTTGGTTTCTGTAGTAAAAAATGTTTAGACATCAACAGTCTTCGGGTAAAAAGTAGAGTTACAAATCTTCTGTTAGTTTAGAAAAAGAGTATATTTACATCTTATTAGCATTAGTTATAATGTATCGTTTTTAATTTATAAGTGTCATTAGGCCTCCCTGTAAATGAAATTATTTTTTTTAAAAAAAGAAAGAAACTTGCTTAGAGTTAAACACGAGAAAAATTCTTGGTTGGTCATGTAGCGTCCAACTTTATATAGTTTAGAGATATTGCATTTTAATTTTACGTTGTAAGTCTTTCTTTCCAAAATGAAAACCCCCCCCTAAAATATCATTATCTGTGCAATAAGAAGCATGTGGAGGATGGTACTCCAAGACAACAACACCCAGAAATTCTCTTAACGAAAAGCAGTTTTCTTTGAGAAACTATTAATGATTACCCACTACAGTGGACCTAACCTCGTGCTTTCCTCATTATTTCGAAACGGATTCATGTCTCTTGAAATTTATATTGATGTAGAGATTACGTACGTACAGTTGTTGTTCTGGATTACCCACACGTCAACCCCAACGTGCCACTTTCTTATTGGTGGCACATTTTATTTATCTAAAATTCAGTTAATGGACAATGCCTACAAAAATTTGTTGTACAAACTTTTTTTTAATGTACATGTACAAATTTTTTTAAATAAACAAATCAAATAAAATAAAATTTATGTCGCATTAAATACAAAAAAATAATTGGTATATCCTCGGTTGCTTCTCACTCACAATTTAAGTTTGTGCACTCTCATAGGAAGGAGTAGGAATATGGAAATTCTAAGAGTAAATATAGTCATAGAGATGATGACATGTGTCAAGAAAAGAATATTCTAGGGAGTGAAAAGATGACTAATGTTACGGGCTAAAAGTCGGGTCCGAGAGCTTTAACCCTCTAAGAGGGAGAGGAGCTCACATTCTCTAAAGACCCGAAGGGCCCAACCCACTAAGGAGCAGAAGAGGCTCTCCACTTGGTCGGATCGGCCCAAAGAGAGAAGCTTCATGGGGCTTAGAGGAGGAGAAGGTCGTAAATCCAAAGACTCCGAACTCAGTCCGGCCCAGCAAGGCCAAGAGGAGGTAGCGGCAATCTCTCCTCCCCAGTCCGCAACCAACTCCTAGATAAGCGGGAAAAGATAAACCGGAGAGCGGATAAGCAAACCCCCCACTTTATCTCTATCTTACCTCTATCTTTGCACTCTAAGCTCATCTATAAAAGCACACGACCCCTTGGGTCACCAGGTACCTCTCATTCTCCTCTTAGAGAACTCTCCTAATCCCTATGCTTACTTGAGCGTCGGAGTGCCTTTGCAGGTACACCCCGCCACCGCACTCTCTCCGAAAGAAACCAGCTTGAAGCTTCCGTCCGAGCCTCCGAACCCGCTCGGGGAGCCTTCGCCCTCAGTCTTAGAGCTTCCATCAAGGCGCCTCCCTTACCGTTCAGGTAACCTCGTACCCCATACGAATTACTTGCGAACAACTAACATGTATAAGAAATAAAGAGTTCTAAAAGGTTTAAACCTACTATAAATGTAATTCTCTTCAATGAATGGAGCAAGCAAGAAAAATGTTCAACCATTTTGGTTATTGTCTTTTATTTTCATCTTTTAATTTACTTTTCTTAATTTTTCTCTAATAAACTCATTTTCAATCATACACAAACATTTCAAAATAAATATGCAAACTTTTGAACCTACTTGCACAAACATTTTAACAATAAAAAATAGAATAAGACAAAAATGAAAACGAACAAGAAGGAGAAGAAAATTTTGGTACTCATATACACAAACTTTTGAACAAACATACACAAATTTTTCTATCCACATACACAAACTTTTGAACAATAAAAAATAAATAATATGACAAATAAAAAGCGAATACAAAGAAGACAACTTTGATGTTCACATACACAAACTTTTGAATAAACATGCACAAATTCTCTTACAAACATACACAATTTTGAAGATCTAAAAATTAAAAAAAAATGATGGAAACAAAAACGAAAACGAAAACGAAAAAAACTTTGATGATCACATACACAAACTTTTGAATAAACATGCCAAAACTTTTGAACAATGAGAAACAAAAGAAATATGACGGAAACGAAAACAAAATCTCCGGGATCCATAACGTCTTGCAGAGAAGAAAAAAATGAAAGGAGAGTGGCGAAAAAGAGAAACAAAATAGAAAAGAATAAAATGAAAATTAAATTCACTTGGTAGGAGTTGGCTGAACTTTAGTTATACACACATTTTTGTTTTATTATTAGTGTTTTGTTAATGAGTCTCTTAAGGCACTTGTTAAGGTATAAAAAAATAATAAATTTAATAGAAAAATATAATTTTCTTTTTTGGTGTACTCAGGGTATCTAATGCTGACAATAGTAACTAATCTCCTCGCAATAATTGAGCTCAAGTGAAGTGATAAACTGTTGATCGAAAAATATTTTTCTATTCCCAGAAGTGATGATCGAACTATACCAACATGATTAAGATATAATGATTCATTTATAGCAGCAACTTTTTTTTATTAGAAAAGTATAATTTATAAGTGTTTAATACATTAAAAATATTAAAAGGTTTAAATTATTTAAGTTTCTTAAGGTGACCTAAGGTCCACACAATTGTTAACTAAACCCTTATTATTAAGCTACCTATACAACTAGTGTTCGAAAATACTTTGCAAGCATGAAAATCGATTGAGGTGTGGATGTTTTAGAAATGAGAAATCTTCACTTCTCCTCCTATTTATCATTAATATTTGTTGTCAACGACAGAAAATCAAACAAACTAAACATACAAATTATGCATTTTTTAAAAATGTTTTCAAAATAAGAAAAGATTACTAAAGGCAAATTCATGTTGATTCCACAGCAGCTTTATGATTTGTAATGCAAGTACCGATTTAATTTTAAGGGGAAAAAAACTATATAACAATTATTTTTTTGTAGGTGTATAAAATTAATTAGTTAGTAAATAATTTAAATAAAATCAACAAAAATGAATTCTCCCATGTTAAAATTGATTGTGACAAGAGAAAAATATACAAAAATTTAATCTAAATCTTATTAATTTTTTTTAAAAAAATTCACTTATTCAAAATTTTTGTGTTTTTATCTATTTTTATATGATTAAATATAAATAATTTCAATACAAAACTATCTATTTCCAAAACGAATCTATAAAGGTATCCAATGTTCTAACAAGATATAGCTTCCATTTCTACTATGCCAGAGTACAGTATGTGGTGGCTTTAACTTGAGATAACTTTATGGGGATATTGATATGAACTAATGCGTCCATGTTCTTAATTATATAAATAAGGTCCCTGCTGTTCCCATGCAGTGAAAGCTACATGGAGAAAGTGCTTCTACACTTTTAGGATGGTCCAACACCATGTCTACACATGGCACCTATTATATATTAATAATCTATTGTCGTGGAATGCATGGCTATCTCCCTATATAGGAAGAGGATGTAATTTGAAATAATAATTAATGATAATGATAATCAATTAATTTATTTTAAATAATTTTATTACATTTAATTAATGAGAAAGTTAAATAATTTTGAAATTAGATACTACAAATATTAGCAAAAGGGATTCAATTGAATATATTGATAAAATTTCACTACCCTAATTTTTATAAGAGTGTCGATACCTCTTTATATTTTAACGATCATGATTTATTTTTAAATTTAAAATAATAAATAATTAGAATTAATAAGATAAATGACTAAGTCTTAGTCACAAATAATTATAATATATCGATACCCTTCAATTTAATGAGATGCCTAAGTAAGATCTGTATTTTTTATTAATTACTCCATCTTTTCTTAGGATTTTTTATTGGTGTTTCAATCTATTTGTCTATTTTAAATATCAAGATATTATTTTTATGTATCTTTTTAAAGTAGGAATAAGATTTAATATTTAATATTTTTATTTATGTGACATCATATAATTAGATGATAACGTAAAACTCTTTTATTGTAGATAGTTATCAACTTAACTTATCATCTTGTACCGTTATTATATTAATTTTTTCAATATCTAAATAAACCCCAAATTAGCAAATACACTAAAATAGAGCCACCAGTTGACCGAGCTGCATGTTGATTTGAAATCAGTTCTCCAACCCGCGCGTTCTGGTTTCAAAACCATGGCAAATGCAAATAGAAATGGATAGAGCCATTTATATATATATATATATATATATATATATATANTATATATATATATATATATATATATATATATATATATTTTGAAAGAAAGAAAACCCAGCACATTATAATTGTGTAATGTATCGCAGTTTGAAAACAAGAACAGATTCTCCAAACTGTGACAACAATACATTATAGTAATGTATTGTTTTTTTAATTGTCATTCATTACAACATGATAACAATAACAACCACCCAAAAACCCTGATTTACTTTAATCTTTTATTATTTTAATTATTGAAACAAAACAATCATAGGGCAATCATGTTTCTATCAATTATATTGATCTAGGACGATGTTTAGCTTCTGAAACAAAAGAGATGATGAAGAAAAGAATTTGACGGTCCACTAATCAAACTCCAAGGGTAGACTGAAAATTAATCCTCCAAATACACAGATTTATACATAAAATCTCATGAGATAGATACTATTATCTCTTATGTCCAAAATAACAATAGTAAAATTAAACAAAATTCACAAATTATATATATCTATATATATAGATATAGAGAGAGAGAGAGAAAGAGAGAGAAGGAAAATAATTATGAGCATATAGAAGATTAATTACGTAGGCACAACTCAAATCTAAGTAATCAAATCAATTATTTACCCAAGAACTGTGGCCCCAATCAAAACGGCGACCGTATAAGCCAACATCCCTGGAGGAGTAACCGCCCGTGCAAACGACTTCCCGTTTGGCGTTGCTGGTGTCGTTTCGTTAGAAGACGACGACGATGCTGATGACGGCGTCGCTGCTGCGCCTCCCGGCGCCGTGGCAGGCGGGGAAGGTGCAACCGAAGGCGACGGCGACGGCGGCGATGGCGTGGCGGGAGCCGGACCGGTCGCCGGAGTGAGGTAAGTTGGTGCATTGGCGGGCGGCGAAGGTGAAATCGAAGGTCCTTGAGCTGAGCCTGGTGATAGTGATGGCGCTGTTCCGGTGCTGCCACGTGGCGTTAGTGCTGTTGCCGGAGGCTGAGAAGCAGGGGATCCTGGAGGGGTTTGGGTGTAGGGAGGTTGAGAAATTGGGGATGGTGATTTTGGAGGCGTTGGAGCAGTGTGTGGAGGTTGAGAAATTGGGGAGGAAGGGGTTTGTGGAGGAGAAGGGGTGTAGGGTGGTTGAGAAATTGGAGAAGGTGCTTTTGGAGGGGTTGGTTGTACATAGGGAGGCTGAGATGTTGGGGAGGAAGGGGTTTGAGGAGGAGAAGGTTGTACATAGGGTGGCTGAGAAACTGGAGAAGGTGTTTTTGGAGGTGTTGGTTGCACATAGGGAGGCTGAGAAATTGGGGAGGAAGGGGTTTGTGGAGGAGAAGGTTGTACATAGGGTGGCTGAGAAACCGGAGGTGTTTTTGGAGGTGTTGGTTGCACATAGGGAGGCTGAGACATTGGGGATGAAGGGGTTTGTGGAGGAGAAGGTTGTACATAGGGAGGCTGAGAAACTGGAGAAGGTGTTTTAGGAGGTGTCGGTTGCACATAGGGAGGCTGAGAAGTTGGGGGTGATGGGGTTTTGGGAGGGTGTGGGACATAGGGATGGTGATTGGCAGGGGAAGGACTGTAAGGAGAGGGAGTTTGTGGTGGTGTTGGAGCATTTGGGGGATACACTGGGGAAGGAGTTTTTGGAGGTGTTGGAACATATGGAGGTTGATTAACTGGAGAAGGAGCTTTTGGTGGCATTGGAACATAAGGAGGGTGATGAATGGGGGAAGGGTTTTTGGGAGGTGTTGGAACACTTGGAGGACTATAAGGAGGAGGAGAAGGAGCCTGTGGAGGTGTTGGGACATAAGGTGACGGAGTCTTTGGTGGGGTTGGAACACTTGGAGGGCTGTACACAGGAGGAGAAGGGGTTTGTGGTGGTGTTGGAACAACATAGGGTGGCGGCTTATTCACGGGAGATGGAGCCTTAGGTGGAATTGGAACATAGGGAGGGGAAGGTGATTTTGGAGGTGTTGGAACACCTGGAGGGCTGTACACAGGTGGAGAAGGGGTTCGTGGTGGCGTTGGAACAACATAAGGTGGATTAGGATGACCAGGGGAAGGTGATTTTGGAGGATAATAAGGTGGTGGCTCTCTCACTGCCAAGACCACCACAATCAGCTTCTCACCCTTCTCACAGTTGTCATCCTTGCCACTGATGAAGTAGAAAGGACCTGACCTATCAAACTGGAACTCACTCTCACCATCCTCGTACTTCTTGATTGGATCATCCTTCTTGCATTTCTCATACTCCTCCTTGCTCACCTCCAGCACTGAGTCTGATCCCTTGTTGTACTTGAATACTATAACATAAAAGAACAAACAAACAAACTCATCATTTCAATGAATATCAACCAATCGTGCAAAGCAATTGAGACATAGTAACATATACACATACCCAATGAGTCACTGACTTGAAACCTGTTCCTCTCAGCCCATTGATTGTAACTCTCATAAGGGTTCAAAACCCAACCATCTTTCCCACCAACATAGAATTTGTAGCCTTGGGAAAATGAAAGAAGACTAAAGAGAAGAACCAACAACAAGGGGCACATAGGCCTATGAAGAAGCTCCATTAATTGGTTGTGTGATAAAGGGGTGTGTATTGATGTATGTGTATATATAATATAAGTACATAAACTAGAAGAAAGTGATGGTATGAACACAGAGGTTCAGAAAAAAAGAAAACTTAGGTGAGATGGGTGTGAAGAGTCATGGAAGTGAAGGTAAGAGGGATAGAGATATAAAGGGGGAAACTTTTTTTTTTGTTTCCCTTTGGTTACCGTTGGCAGTGTGTGTGATGATGTTAATAATGTAATGGTAGTATGGTACTAATCAAGCGTGTGACTGAAGAGGGGCATTACGTGTGAGGAGCATACATGTGGCGAAATGATAGAGCTTATATTATTATTATAACGTTGAAAATTTAAGAAAGTTCATTTAATTTAGGGGATGCCATGGTCATATATAATGTTATTTGGATTGGAGTATAGACCCACATGGTGTGGGACTTGCCGACTCTGCCATCACTTTTCTCACAACAGTTTCTCAGTGTTTGTGTAAAATGGCATTGTTCTGTTTTGCTTGCTGCTGGAATTTTGATGACGGACCAGGTTCTGCCACCCGGGAGACTTGTAGTTGGATCTCTAGAAAATTTATGTACTCTTATCAAAAACAGTAAGGGAACCACCTTCATTCAATATTTCAAATTATTGATCTGTCTTTTTTAAAGTAGGCATCTTATGTTTACTTTTCATGTTTTGACGTGGCATCTTACATGTGTTATATGTGTGAGTAAAGAGATAAAAGAAAAAAATAATGATAAGAATAAAAGGCATAAGATCAATCAATCACTAATTTATGCTTGGGTCCGCAATGACCGGTAAACTTTGCATGGTTCATTTGAGAAAGAGTTGATCTTATATAATTTGTACTTATTTACGTGTAAAATACGATGTTAAAACTAGAATATTTAATATTGAATTAAATTAGAATGAGATCCAAATCTTAAAAAAATTTATTTAATGATTGATATGCATGTGTTAACACGAAATCTACCAATAATATATAATGTTATGTTTGAGTAAATTTTGGTCATAAAATGCAATTCCCTTTTCACAGGAGTGGGCACTACTACAATGATGAGTTCGCAGTGCGCATTGTATATGCATTTTGCTTGGATTAACTTTTCTGCTGATAGGCCTAATTATTGCATTCAGAGACGAATGTTGACCTTAGCCAAAGCCATAATAACTCCATATCTAATCTTGTAGTTGTAATTTAATTAGGAAGACTGGGAATTTCCATGTTTGAAAACGAAAACCATTATTGTTAGGTGTATAACGTATCCTATTTTAAATTAGCACATGATGGGACATGGATACTTTTTACTCTTAAAAAACTATGCTGCTTTTATATATATTACTATATCATAACGACCAAAACAAATGTCGATTTCAGGATTTAATGTTATATTGAAAGTACCCCTTGTTACCGTTAGTACTAATATAAAACACTGTCTACTTCGTAAATAGATACTAACCTATTCCTAGAGTTTTTATTTTATTTTATTAATTTTTGTTTTTTGGAATTCTTTTTAGTATGTCTTTAAAGTGTGTGTTTTAAGAATAAGTCTCGCTACACATATACTAAATATTATACACCATACATATATTCCATATTAAATACGTTTGGGCTCACTATGAATACTCACTCACACATGCAGCCACACTCCGCACTTAAACGCGCGTACACACGCGATTCGCATTTCTCAATTTTCATTTGCGTACATAAACTTTATAAGTATCTGTGCACAAACATTATATAGTAGAATGCACAAACATTATTCGCTTATGCACACAAACTTTTACATAAACTTTATGATACACAAACTTTATAAGCATTTGTGCACAAACTTTATAAGCATTTGTGCACAAACTTTGTAAGCATTTGTCAGACTCTTTGATACACAAACCTTTACATAAACTTTATGATACACAAACTTTATCAGACTCTTTGATACACAAACTTTATAAGCATTGTGCACAAACTTTATGTCGTAGAATGTACAAACATTACTCGTTTATCTTCACAAACCTTTACATGGATCATTCATTCCATAATTCATTAGACTATTTGATGCACAAACTTTGTAAGCATTAGTGCACTAACATTACTCGCTTATGTTCACAAACCTTTACATAGACCATACATTCCAAAATTTAATCTTTGATGCACAAACTTTATAAGCATCTGTGCACAAACTTAATGTGGTATAATGCACAAACATTACTCGCTTATGTTCACAGGTATAACATTTCACAAGTAATTGTTCACTCAGGCATCTGTAACAAGTAAACCACCATGGTTAAAGGTAGATCTCATCCATTTTAAAAATAAATCAACCTTTTATCATCTTAATTTCGTTTTAATCAACTTTCATATAATAGGAGGATGAAAATGAGAAGGATGATGGTGATAAAGATAACATAATCAGGATGAGAGGATGACGATGGGGGAAAACGATGACGGAAACAAGTTCGGAATTGGGGACACGTTGTTTATAATTTTAGAAGCTGTATGTTATACATATAATGATAATTAATTGCGTATACTTGGAGGGTGTATGTATAGGTGTACGCAATTTGAGTGTACACAAAGCATTTTTGTTTAAGAATATCTATCTGACTTGACATCATTCTAAGAGAGTAGACAACGAAAATTTCCCAAAATAAACCATAGAAAATGTCTAATTCTTTCAATAAACTAATTTAGAAGTTATTTCTAAAATAAATCAATTTTCATATAAAGAGAGTCAATTCTACGTAAGTTCGATTTAATTTTTTTTTTTAATAGTTGGAAGTTGATTTACATCGACTTCCATTTTTTTTTAATTGTAATATTATTGTCATTGATTTTGTTTCCTTCTTTGTCATATCTCTTATTTTGATTCCAAAGAAAATTAATTTGATTTGATCTAAAAAAAATCAACGCATAACTACTATGCTATTTTTCTTTCGAATTCGATTAACATTTAAATCAATTTAAAAAATTAATTTTAGATGCAATCACATTGATTTAATTATTATTTCTTTACCCGATAAAAAAAATCCTTTACTATCCATCACACCAACTCCCTTTATAGAAAAATTGATTTATTTTGAGAACAATTTTTAAATTGGTTCATTTGAGAAATCAAACATTTTTTATGTTTTATTTTGGAAAAATTTTCCAGCAGACAACATGTATGAATCATTTTCCAAAGAACAGATAATAATAGAAAGTAAACTCTGCAATCACTAGGAAATTCAAATTTCTATCTTCAGCCATATCTAGATGAGGGGTGGAAACAAGGAAAAGGCTAGCCCTTCAAGTTCATGAATAGGAAGTAACTCAAAATTTTTTTTTTTTTGGGTCAAACAATTAACACATAATTCAAAAGGTTGTTTTAGTGTCACACACCATTGTGGTGAAAAAAAAATGGAAAAACAAAAAGAAGACGTAAAAATTCATTAAAGCTCAATATAAATAAATACACATGGCTCCTATCTCAAACTTGGCACTTGGTCTTGCAAGTGTTCTCACACAGGCCCTGGCCCTGAGGCTGAGAGGAAAATGGATTGATGCACGATGCGGTGCACCTTCCATAACAATGCCTCGACGACCCGTCCGTGTCCTTCTCCCCGTGGAGCTCTGCCTGCGCCGACTCGCTGTGCATGCTCGATTGAACGAATTGTAGCGCCTGCTGTGCCGTCTCTGATCCCGCGCTGTCTCCGCCCTCCGCGCACCTCACTGTAATAACTACCGTCGCAACAATCAGGATTAATGATGCAACTTTGTAATTAGAAACCATTTTGATGATGATGATGATGATGATTATTGTCAAGGTTAATTGGGAACTATCTTAGATATATATATATATATATAGTGGTAACAAATGACGCCTATGGGAATGCCTAGCTAATTTCGGTTGGGAGGGAAAAAAGGGTAAATTTGTGGTCTTATTGTATTCTCTCTATCAATTATTTTGCTTAATTTGTAGCGTTCACACCGTTCTTTTCTCTCCTATGCATGGCTTCTCCCTCAAATCTCAATGGTATATATCGCCCCTCTATAAAATACAAGGAATTCAAGTTACTGGTAGTTTTAAAGCACTTGTTTTGAAAGAAGATATGGTTAATGTCATACAAATCTATGGATGTCAAGGTCTAAGTGAAGACATAATATTAAGTCCCACGATGTCTAAAGATAAAATGTATATAACACTTATAAGTTTAAGACAATTCTCTGCTTTAAACTAATTTTTGAGATTAAATTATATATATCACTTAATTATTAAATAGAAAGTAAAGATTATATCTCATTTCATAAATAATTTGCCTAACAATGAGGCGAATTACATACAATAATAACATCTTCTCCCTTCATAAATATATTATCTGTCTTTTGTTTCTTTCTTCCACTATTTTCGTCTTTCCCTCCCTCATCTCCACCATGCCCAGCCACCTTCATAAATAGATAGATAAAATATTACATAGTAACAAAATTCGATGAATACAGTTGTAAAAATATTAATATGGATTCTATAAAATATTGAATTGCAAAAATGCTTATGTGTAATTATTAAAGCATATTTCCAGCCATGCTAACTAACAAGCTATTGGACGAGTGATAAGCAGCTTGGTCCCTGTAAGAATGAGCATACATACGCGTTTGATTTTCAAAAAACGCACTTATCGAAAGAGAGAATAACCATCGATTTTTCATCTTTCAGAATTAGGACAGCAATGTCTTCCACAATTTTCCTAGTTTTCCTATGGAAAACAGATTTTCGCCATGCTCCTCTACCTCTATATGTGCGCGCAATACTGTTGAAACAAACAGCCACCAAATGGAGAGTTTCTTACTGTCTATTTATCTAAAGATGTAGTGTCTAGAATGCAATAAAAGAAGGAGGTAAAAAAAATTAGTTGCTGCACTTTCCTCAAAATGAAACCTTTTTTTTTTTCCCCTTCATAGTTAGTATGTATCATTACATTAGCAATGAAAAACCTCAACACGGGCAAAGACTGCACCCAAAGAGTTACCCATTCACCACACTCCACCGATACTCAACAACTTGGCACGTATAAAATGGGCCTCATAATGAAATGTTTAAGATGCAAAAGGGCAATTTCACCGCACATTTTGGTCTAGTTTTACATGTAGAGATGCATTTTATATTTGGAATCTATTTATTTTCAACCAATTTAGCAGAGGCACTGATTTAAACAACAAGTGGTTGCTGGTCTTTATCTTTGTCCCCGGAGAGATTCAGTTTAGTCCATTTGGCACGCCATGTGAAAAATAATAGAGCCCCAGTTTGACATGCCAGCCCACAAATCAAGCCAATCCATAATCCCTGTATCACATAATAAAGCAAATCCATGATCGTTAAGAAAAGAAAAAAAAAAACAACATAAAATGATTAAACTAACGAATAAAAAATGTCCTTTATAATTGTCTCTCACAATCAAGATGATGGTCCTTCTTGGCCTAAGAACAAACATAACCAATCTAATATGTGCAGTAGATAGATATTTTTACCTTGAATTGCAAATTGGTCTTAAATCCTAAGAAGCATGATATTGGCAAACCAATGAGATAAAAAGTTGCAAGGTTGACATAGGCAGCCAAGTGTTGCCAACCACATCCCCTAATCGCCCCTGCAGTGTCAAAGACAGCTTAACCCCTTAGGAATTTAGAGTTGAAGATCAACTTTTCTTACACATCTTAGGTTAAAGGGAAATAAAAAATGAGGAAATCAAACCTGATAAGACACCTTGGACCGCATCTAGTAGTATAGATATTGCAAGCAAGGGTGTGATTGAAGCAAACTCCTCTTTGATTTTAGGACTATTACTGAAGAGCTGAATCCAGATGTCATGGCCGAATACGAGTGCCAAAACAAAACAAAAACCAAGGAGAAGAGAGAGTTTGAGAGTCACAATCGTCGCGCGCTTTGCTTGATCCGGGTGGCCTGCTCCCAATTCATTGGAAACCCTTGTGCTATAAAAATTTTATTTCAACTTAATCCAATACATCAATTAGAATGCAGATTTAGAAGACGTGTAACAAAGCTAGCAAAGGAGAATATGTTCTATCAACTAACCTTGCAGCAGCACTGAGACCATAAGTGATCATGTAGGCAATGAATTCTGTGTTTGCACTGCAGATTTTGTATTGAATATTAAAAGAATGAATCATAAGGGCAAACACAATCAAGCTAGAAATAGAAATATAATGCCATTAGAATCATACCATATTGCAATCAAGGAAGTAGTTATTTGTGAGTCAGGCAATAGTCCAGCTAAGAAAACCAAAACTTCAAAAGCCCAATACTCCAAACTTGAATGGCATAAACAGAAGATTAGACTCATGGTAAAAGCATCTCACATTAAATTTCAACAACATTCTATCAATTTGAGTTCCACATAATGTTCAATCTAGAAGCTACATATTTAGCTTGTGATGATGCTGCTATCACCACTACTGCATATTTAGATTTTATAAGATCAATATATAAAAAAAAGGGGATTTTAGTATCTCATACCATACCATAGCTGCAGAGGGTAGAGCTAGTTTCAAGTTTGTCAATACATAATGGAATGACTTGGTTGAAAACCCTCCCCATGTCTGCTTGAACTTGTTTGCATGCATGACATACAAGGCCAACAATAGAGCTGATATCCATAGTGAAATGGAAGCTGCAACTGGAGCACCCTTAAAACTCATGCCTGTCCCATAAACCAAACCATATGCAATACCGGTATGAACCAACACCGGAAGAGCCGAGAGGACAACCAACGGTGCCACGGCCGATTGTGTCTGAAGAAACCTCAACATGTTTTGCAAGAGTCCGTATGCAATTAAGCCGGGGAAGAAGAACTTCATGTAAAGTGCAGCCATTCTGGCGATGTCGTGTGATTGATGAAGCAGGACTAGGATGTGTTCTGTGAAGAACCAAATGATGGAAATGAGGATGGAGAATACAAGAGACGTGATGCAAGAGGCTTGTAGGTGAATTCCCAGCATTTGGTATTCCTTTGCACCGAATCCTTGCCCACACAGTGTTTCCAGTGCCCCACTTAAACCAACCTAAGATAAACAAAATCGATCTTAAATATGCACAAACATTGATCAAGTTTGGAAATATGAAAGAAAAAATATTTGACATTTAGCCCAGAAAATTGCATCCTTGTTGCTAGTGAAATGTGTCAGTAAATGGAAGATCACTAGCAAGATGTATTATATGTGAAGAATTAATTCATTAATCACATATCCATATTTTTTTTTAATGAATATTGATACTGCTGGATAAGTTGCCAAACATTCATAGGCTACTAATTATATTTTAATAGCCGGTTAGATACTTATTGTAAGACTAATCACTAATAAATGTTACAATTGCTCACTTGGAGCACCTATTAGTATAACCATTAAGGGAAAAAAAGAAAAAGTGCATTAACAACCTGTAATCTATAAGTTTGTCACATATATAGGTTACTTTGAGAATCTCTGGCATTGGACTAAATATAACCATACAGTAAATAGTTATCCATAAATTACAACGTGTTATAGGCCCACTTTGATCAAAATCAAGTCAATTTAATTATATCCTTACAACTTTCTAAACAAAGAACTCTCTTCTTCAAAATAACATGATATCCAATCCTCTAAAAGGAACATTTCGTCCTTGTCCTAAAAAATCCTTACCATGACGGCCACGCCGGTGACACTGAACCATGAATTAGCGAGAGTGGCACCGGCTAGTTGAAGCTCACCAAGGTGACCAGCAAGCATGACAGAAACCAAAGTGACCAAGTAATAGAACATGTTAGTGAGAATCATCGGTAAGGAGAACAAGAGTTGATGCCTGGCCTCCTCCAAATCCAGCACTTTGTTCCACCAACATTGGACAACTTGGGGTCTCGTGTTATCATCTTCTTGTTCGTCTCCATCACCATGATCATGACCATGACCATGATCAGTTACCCCTAATAGAGGTGTTGCTGTGCCATGAGAACTGGCGGCACTTGCCAACATCTTCTGCTTATCCAAGTTCTCTTTCCTCACGTTTCCTCTGCTCCACTTGCTTTTTTGCTTTTATTTATGTTTTTATGTTTTCTCTTTTGGTGGGGATATATGCTGAACAAGCCGTTAAAATGGTTGGTCAGCCACAGAGACACGAGATACAATTCATTGGTTGCGGACGAGGAGATGAGCGGTTGGATTTGTTGTTTTTATATTTTAAGGGTAAAATAGTCAATAAAAAACATATCATGGGCAAAATTGGAAGAAACTTTTTTGATTAAAGTGTTATCTTCGATTCGTCTCCGTGTTCTAGTAAAATGAAGGTACAGAAAATACACTAATTTTTTGTCTTAAGTTATAAATTTTTGTTTTTGTCTTCATAATCAAATAGAATTTTGTGCCTTCATTTGTGTCATGTATCAATAATCAAACACAATATAAAATAATACTAAAATTGATTTCTTTAAAATTTTAAGCTGGTCGTATCACTTTATTAAAAAAAAATTAGCCAAATGCTTCAGTCAAATTCACATGTTACTCTAGATGTCTAATAGAGATTGCTTACATAAATGTTACGTGTCTTCTTTAAATATGTCACAATGTAACAACTTTCACGCAGGCGGTTGTATCTTAAGGAAAGAATAATATATCTTTTAAATCTGATAAAGGGCAATTTAATTGAATCTTTCAAGATTATTAATTTGACCTGAAAATTTTTGAGAAATTTATCTGTTATATAAAACCGTGTTATGCAGGGACAGTATATTATATATAGATGCTATTATATAGTGGGTCTGCTGAGATTTTGAGGATTAGGCTATCTCTGCAGCTGGAGCCTCGTTTTTTTATTTTGATTTAATAGTGGGTGGTGTAGGTTTGTTCCTAGCGTGTGCTGGTTTTGGATTCAGATTTTGTGGGTATTCTTCTTGAAGATTAATTTGTACGAGTTTAACGTTATTATTTAATTATGTATTCATACATGAATTAAATTAGTTAATTCTTCTTTTCGTTATTTTATAAGTCTTTTAAATAATAACACATAATTAGATGACAATATAAAACTCTTTATACTGTTACCGAATACAAATTAATCTATTTTTTCTTTTGTGCTGAGTTTTTGTTTGTTTCCTATTTTTATTTTAGCTGCAGTGCCGTGGAGTGGGGAGAATTTTATAATTTATGAAAAAAGGGAAACTTTAGTTATTTTATTGTTGTGTCATAATCTAGTCTATAAGTGAAAAGCTTAGGCAATAGGAATGAAATTAAAAGTTCAAACCTTCGTGTTATAATCTTAATTGACGAGTATTATTATAGGATAGAGATGAAGTATGGATAAAAGTGGAGAGATTTGAAGAGAATCTTTTTATCCACCATTTGACTTAAATTTGTGTTTTAAATTAGGGTCAATGTCTAACTTTATCTTTGAATGTTACATATGTATCCAATCTAATCCCTTCACTAAAAAAAAGAACTCTAGTCCTTAAATTTAACAATCGATAGACATGTTAGTCTTTCAATTCACGAGCTTTATAAAAAGATATTATAAGTAGTCCTTGAACTTTACAAAAATTTGTATTAAATAGTCTCTGATAATTGTAATGATCTAGAACTAGTTAAGGCATGTTTTGTAAAGTTTAAGGATAGAGAGATTAACAGGTTTAATGATTGTTAAGTAGTTCAAGAGCTAATGATTTTTTTTGTCCAAAGACTTAATTAAACACGTGTGTAAAATCTAGGGATGAAGTCAGACATTAACAATTTAAATTATTTGTTCATTTTTAATATCAAGAGTTATTTATATCCTTCTTATTTTGAATTTCATTTTTGTATTAATTAATGTTTGTTTATTAACAGATAGATCAACCTCAGATTTTAATTTTCATATAAGGATGGTTTATAAAATTAATTTAACTTTTATTGCTACCAAAGTTATTAATATATGATGAAGTATAAAAAAAAAATAGTTATTAATATATGTGTTAATTAACTTTATCAAGTGTATCGGGAGCCCTTCAACTATAAAAATATAATCTTTATTTTCACAAGACGAGATTTTCGGCATAAATCAAAGCCTACTTTTTGAGCCATAGTTAGTCATAAAGATCATACCTCTATAATAAAAAGGATTGGAGAGCATGAATCTTTGATCAAACATATTTCTGATGTACAGAACCCTCAACTAAGAGGCAAATACAGAGTATACTATATGTTTAGGTGCCCATTATCTTTCTATTTCTCATACTTTAAGAGAGCACAGGTTAATATAAGGAATCAGGTTTTTAGGAAGAAAGAGAGGTGTTTAGAAAGCCATAGATATTTAGAAGAAAGTTTTTTTTTTTTTATTTCTACAGATTTCAATGATCTTACAAGAAGAAGGATGCCTCAATTTAATTATAGAAAGAGACTTCCATAAAACGACAGACTAAGTAGATAAGCTCGAGTACAGGTACAAATTCACACTACATACGTATTTTACAGACAACTTTTTTAAAATAACTTTTCATAAAGTGGCTTTTAGTCTCTAAAATAGTGATGTATGAGTTCATGGCTACGAGAAAGATTTTGATCTTCCAAGTACTCTTCCTTGTCTTCTTCTTCTTCCATTTTTTCTTTCCAATAATTTTGAAGCAACTGATCTAGCCTGCTTTCTTTATACTTGGACCAAGGTGAATTTTGAGTCTTGCATAACTTCATCAAGTTTGTCTGGTTCATCCTTTGTTTCTGGTTCTCCAATTGGTCTAAAATCATTAGTCCCATATTCTCCTAGTGGATCCCATTCTAGAACACAAATAATATCTAGAGGTTTCAATCTTCTGCATGTGGAACTGATTTGAGGGTATTTAATATCAAATCCATTTATTTGGTGCAAATGAGAGATGAATTCCTCCTTGTAGAATGTGTGAGTGGCATCCCTCGTAAAGTATTTGAAGAAATAAGCCCCACAGTTTCTGACTTGATTTTGTGTCTAGGGAATCTTATTTTGAGGATGCTAAAAATATGGTCGATAAAGGACATATACAAAAACCAATTCTTTGGTTTGTTTGTCACCCATTTTCCATATGTTGAATCGGGACAATTCTTGTTCAAGGTCTCTCTTCCAGGTACAGATTGGCTAGTGCCATTCTAGAATATTCCATAGCAGGTTGCCCTTGTTCTCTAATTCATCCTCTAAGAAGGTTTTTATTTTGACGGTTGGAAACATGATACGATAGGTGTAAATCATTGTGACACACCATAAAAACCATCTATCAAATTCCAATAATGGTCTTCCCATAAGAAATGAGAAGATATTTAGATAAGGAGCTACAGGATTAAGCCCATGTTGATTAGGTTCAATCTTATTTTCTTGGGGAGAAATGGCTAAGTAACGGAACATCTGGGTTATGACAAACTCTTTTAAGTATGCTGGAGTTAGAGTCAGACTGGTGTTAAGTTTAGGAGAAAAAATTGGATTTGGTGGATTGGAACTTGAAGCCCCTGTGTTCATTAATATCAAAGGATAGGAATGGATAGTTATTGGTTTGGCTGTCCTGGAGACATAGTCTGGAATGAGATTTTGGGTTCCTTTAATATGCTTTACAAAGAAGTCATATTGAGAGAACTATTCTTTTAGGCTGAGAATTTGTGGATTTGGAGGCACTTTGTTTTTGAACTTAAGGATCCTAGGAAAAGATGAGATGTTTACTTGGACTTCAAAGTGATATCCTCATAGATGAAAGTCAAATTTTTGGATCCCATATTTTACTGTTAATGTATCCTTAAAGGTGGTGTGATAGTGAAGCTCTGCTGGTTTGAACTGTCCACTAGCATGACCATAGTAATATTTTTGTCCTTCTACTTCTTCTATCAAAACAGCTCCCTAGTATTGGTTACTAGCATCTGTCTGAAGAATCCTCTTCCCTTTTCCAAGAATTTTTAGGGCCAGTAGATTCTTAGCAGCTTGTTTCAGGAATTTTACACTTCTATTTGCTCTGATCCCCATGGAGGAGGGTTCTTCTTTAGTAATTTTGATAGCTTGGTCGTATATCTGGAGATTTGTGGAATGAAGTCTCTGATATAGTTGAGTATTCCCATAAATTGTTGTATTTATTTTGTGGTCAGTTTTTCATCAAGGAACTTAGGAAGTTCTTCAGCTATGTGAGGTTAAGGAACATATTTTCCATGGGAAAAATGCATTCCCAGGAAGTTAACTTCTTTTGTTCCAATCTGGGACTTTTTGGAAGATAACATTATTCCATGTTGATTGCAGATGCTGTAAAATTGGTTCAAAAGTTGTTTGTGGCTTTTTTCATCAGGTGAGAATAGGAGGATGTCATCTATGTAAATTAGAGCACTGTTGAGAAGTAGTTCAAAAATCTTGGTCATGGCTTTTTAGTGGTGGTTTAATTTTTAGATATATTTATTTAAATATATTAAATTAAGAATATATTTAAAAATAAAAAAATTACAGTTAAAAGTGAACTAATGAAGTAATAAAAATTATTTAGTAAAATCCGTGACAGAGCATTCTAAAGAAGACAAAGGATCTGATTCATCATTTGGAAAATGAGCCAAAAGTCATAGCAAAAGGAGGGGAGACTCTATAATGCAGTGGGTGTATTTTATTGACTTAGTTACTTTGTAACTCTAAAATAAGTTCATTAAAGAATGACTCTAGAGTAAATATATTTTCTAGTCCCAATATTTTAAAATAAACATTAGTTTAATTTTAAAAGAAAAAATTATATTAATTTCTTTATGCAGTGAAATTTCTGTTGGATTAATTTGGAACCAACTCTACATTCTCACCTCAATACAATAAGATAAATATTCATGAATCACGTTCATTTATAATGTCATTTTTTAAGTTTATATAAAATAATATGAGACTTTGACTTTAATCAAAACGTATAAGAATAAGTTTAAAGCATACATAACACCCAATAAATCTGTTTGATGATCTATGTTCATTCTATTAGGATAGCTAACTTAGAAATAACAATTTGTACTCTACTCACGGCAACTTAGTTCAACTTATAAGGTAAAAATCACTCTTTTATAGACAATTACTTGCACAAAAAATTACCTAAAATTACCCGTGTGTGTTAGGATAGGGTTAAGATTTTAATGAATTCACCCCAATCCCCCACCCCCACACACACATATATGGACAAGTCTATGTTATTGTTAAAGGATTGTTTAACACATATATGTGTGTATCTTAGTTTGATTTTTTTTTTCTATGTAAAAAACAAATTACAATGTTATGTTTTCTATTTGTAATGAATAAAAATTATAGTATTTAATTTAATTTATGGTTTTGTCATGTTAAAATGATTATCTTTGTTTAACTTTTATGAATTGTACAGTTGTTAATTTAAATATGTTATTATTATACACTAAAATAATTTTTTTTTGTAGTTAACACTTATATTTTGTAAACATAAAAATACTTTTTTTAAAAGTAACAAATAGGATAAGGTGGTTAGTGTTTGGATATTTTCTATGGGTAGGATTTCATTTGTAAAATTTACGAATAAAATAAGGTTAAAAAAAATTATATTCAATAAATTGATGGTAGAATTAGGGTTGAACTCTGTCCAATGCTATCCATTTTCATCCCTAAGCTAACCCAACATTCGTATTAAAAGAAAAATCGTATTAAAAAAGCAATATATGTAAGATAGAATCCCTTAATAACTTGATCAAAACAAGTTGCAACGTTCACCTATCCTACTCACTGTCATGCCAATGCTGCATGCCTGCATCTCTATTCTTGATTATGAAGTTTGCTGTAGCCTTTGCTGTCGGTGATTTATTTCACCCCTTTTTTTTGTTTTTTCTTAAATATGATTATTTGGTGCCAATTTTCCCTTTAATCTACTAGCATCTCCCAAGGTCCAACTACATGTAATTAAATTAACAAACTCCAGATAAAGTCACACACTTAAATACAATTATCAACAAACCATGATAACAGAGATAGAGGAATGATAAATGCATAGATATTAAATTAACGTTCCACACCATAAAATTAGCTCTCACAAAAGATTACACGTTCTCCGAAAGAGAGATGAGAGTCATGAAATAGTATAGAGTACAGGACCAGAAGGAAAACAAACATGATTGAAATGATAACTTATTTTCCATTGTAAGCAATTATATACTTGCAAAGATATTTATGCATTTTCATGGTGACATTTGGATGGCATATTGACAATGCCAAACAAACAAAGAAATATACAAAGTAGATGCAATTTGTTGGGCATGCTTAGAATTAATATTAGTGAGAATCACAAAGGGAAGGGAAGGAAACACCAACAATCAAAGAAAATAGCAAATAATGGAGTTGCATTACATGTCAATCTTTCTTTTCTTCAACCTTCTCTTCAATCTTTTCTACCTTGGCTTCTTTCACCTCCTTGGCTTCCTTCACCTTTGGCTTCCCCTTCTTTGGCTTCATGAAGCAAAAGCATGAGCAGCAGGGGCATTGGAACAAGAACTTCATTGCCTATTGCTAATTAGATCTCAAATTTCTTGAGACCTCTTTCTGCACCTTCTTTCTAATGTTTAGTAATAATGTTGGCTTTATTTAATTCCTCTCCTATTTCCTGTTTTCCTCCTACTTTTTTTTTATTTTTATTTATTATTCAGCGTTGTCCATTGGATTCCACTTCAATCACTTTCAATCAAGATGCCTAGCCTAATAATGACATCTTTAGAGTGATGAAGGTGGGTAGTGGGGATAGGGTAGCCATGTTGAAAATTGGGGTTATTATTAGTACCAATTGTTGTTGCTTCCCTTGTGGCTCAACTTGGCCAATGCTTGATGTACGTGAAAAAAGAGCACACCCCATGTCTTTGTTTTCTTTTGTCCATCAAAAAAGAGCCTCCTAAGCTGGCAAGCAATAGAGGTATAGTTTTATTTATCTCAAAAGGATGGTTCCAGATTTGAAACATTAGTCATACTTTGATAATGCTGAACCAAATTTCAAAGTGTTTATTTTATCACAACAATTTGTATTAGGAGTGCTTCACTACGGTTTGTGCTTTTTCTCATGTCACACTACACTCTTCTTTCACTCTGTTCCTTAATTATGTAGCGCAGATTCAATCATCACCCATAAGAATGAAAAACATTACACGGTTAGTAGCATATCACTTCATGTAAGCTCAAATATGAGAGGATTAATTAGTGGTAAATACACTTAGTTAATATATATATATATATATATATATATA
>QANU01063901.1:205364-230533 GCA_003254905.1 Nissolia schottii
TATATATATATATATATATATTCTCGGCGTATCTATACCCCTATTTTTCAAAAAAAAGTGTACCCCGTACCCATATCCATACCCGGTACCGACACGATACTCGTACCTGTATAACATAGGTTACAGACAAAATTCCTAGACCGAAAGCTCCAACCTAACAAGGTGGTCCACAGGAATAAGCAATAATATTCCAGGAAAAATAACATATTTGGATAAGTAACAAATTAGGGGTTAACTACCCTATCAAAAGTGTGGGATTCTCAGATCCACCTAACTAACTTTATCCCACGTAGCATGGCATACAAGTCACAGAGCGCAACAAACCCAAGCATAAAAGGCTAACTCGACTACAAACTAGAGGTAACATATCATTCACCCTAATTGACTCACCACATACACATCCTTAATTGAGCATCGAAGTGTCTTTGCAAGTACCCACCAGCGTCGTTCCTTCAAGCGAGAAGCACTCTCCAGAATTTTTTATCATCATCTGAGCAAACCAGGTTCCGCAATCTATGATAGGTAGTACTGTTTTATATCTCTAGTTTCGAACATTGGTATTGTTTATAGGAACCTTGATACTACTAATGTATCTCTTGAAACCCATTTTTTAGGAATAATGGTAGATGTGACACCAGAAAATGGAGTGGCAGGTAGAGTCGGCATTCTGAATGGAGCAGAAGACAACGAGAAAACACATTCCCACCATGCACCTCCCTCCCAACGTGACGAAAGCACTGCATTGCCCTTCGAGCATGAACATGATGAACGCCCAAAGCATCACACTCGACACCTATTAGCTTCTTAGATCAAGATTCTACATGATAATCGAGGTCCAATGAATATTCTCCGAAATATAGAGACACTCTTGCGATGACAAGAAGAGTGAATTCGGATCTTGGAGCATGAGAATCTTCGCAAGAAGCTCCGGTCCAAGAACTGAAGCCCAAGAAGACAGCTCTAAGGAGATTTCCTCCCTGTTGTCAGCAATCATCTCATGCGAGAGAAAACTTTCCTCACTGGAGACCGATACAACCTAGGGGAAGCCCATCCCGATGTCAGGCACCAACCCCCCAAACGAAGAATACACCACAGAGGGAATCCTCACGGCAAGGAGGAAGCCACCATTCTTATTCAAAGGGATCAATGGGATCCGTCTAAAGACCGCCCTTTTTGAAAAAATATCCAATAGACAATGACAGACCATTTTCTAACAAGATCCTTGGAGTCAAGCTGCCTAGAAATTACTAACCTTTGCAGACAACCAAGCCTTATGATGGGACCACAGGTCCCCTAGAACATTTCACCACATTTTGATCTCGGACTTGGCTAGTAGTAGTCCCAAATGTCATTCTTTGTCGTGCCTTTCCTACTATACCAAGATGGATGATCCTTATAACGGGTTGGACTCCAAAACTCCTCTGCATGTGTCCAAGGATGGGCGGGTGTACCTGCAAGGACTCCAATGCTGAAGTAAGCAGAGGTAGGTTTATGGAGTTGGCTAGATGATTGCTGGTGATGGGATTGTGACCCTGGATTTTCCTCTCAGACCGAAGATTTATCTGTGTGATTGGAATGTAGGGCCTTAACTCGGGAGTGAGTCCGTTCCAGTGTCGTGGACTTGAGGTCCATGATCTGTGGACTAGGATGGGTCATATGTTGGGTCTTTGGGCCTAGTCCATTACAGGTGCAACATCCCACTTTTTCCTTAAAGAGAATTTCGCGTAATAAAAAAAATACGAGCCAATTATTGAGAATGAAAAATTATATTATAAAATTTATTTTCTAAAAATATCAGTCAAAATAACGGTTTCGCAATCTCGCAGAATTTCGCGAGATCTAGACTGATTTTCGGTCATCGCCGGAATTTAAATACGTATCGGAGGTACTCGTAAAATACATTTTTACGAGAGAAAAATTATAAGTACCTTAGATTAATTTAAATTCCTCATTTTTAAGTTTTTGAATAATGTATTTTTATGTTTTGATAATTTTTACGATATCCGTTAATTTTTCGCCCACGTAATCGTACACGTACACGGACAGTTAACTACCAAACACGACCGAACACGTAACAATTTTTGAGTCAAAAATCTGCTCTCTCACGTTGCACACACACTGAAACACGGCAGCCCATTTTCAAAACCCATCACCAACTCTCTTACACTTCCTTACATCACCATATTCATGACCTCACCCTTCACTATTCACCCATCATCACCTTTATTTGATTTTAATTGAATTTTGCTCCAAAATTACTCTCCATAACCGAACCCCAATCTTCTCCCACTCCTCACTTCATCTTCTCCCATTCACTTTCTCTCATTTCTCATTTCTAAGAAGCATGACCACTAGCCACTTTGCATTCACCGTCAAACACATTTTCACTCTTGTTCCTTACTTTCTTCTAAGCCAAAAAACGAACACCACTTGAGCCACCACCCCATCATCTTTGTCTCCTCTTTTCTTCCCAAAATCACTAAGAAGAGCTCATCATCTTTTTCCCCCAAGCACCACACAAAACACTAGCCTCCATCTTCAAGCTTCCTCTTGGAGAAAGGTGGTCAAGAGCTTGGAGATTCAAGCACATTTGGAAACTTTTCCTCAACTCTCTTCACCTACACCAACACCTCTAGGAAGTGGGTAAAACTTGGCCTAATCACCACCTTGGTGATTTATGTGTGTGAGATGTTATTTTTATGTTTTTAGAAGCTTAAATTATTTTCTTGTGATTGTTGGAATATGGGTAACTCTTGGTGACTATCCTTCAATTGGCCTATAAATGTTTACATATGAATATTATTATGTATATGTTGCCTATGTTAATATTGTTTTCCTGGAAAACTGTTGGTGGTTGTCTATGATTTTGTCGGGATTTAAGTATGCTTAGGTTTAAGATATGAAAAGAAGGGGTTTGAGTAAGAACTATAGGCTGAGATTTTTATCATGAAAAACTAACATTATTTTTGGGTTCTACATGGAAAATCTAGTAGGGTTGTTGAGTTTTATGATTTTTGAAGCCCCCGACAATTTTCTCGAGCAAAATAGGTAAAAATGACGTTTTGAGGAAATGAGGGCAAAATGATAATTTTGGGTATTGGTATTGAAAATCTGGGTTTGTTTTCATGAAAAATGATTTTAGAGCTATCAAAAACCTTAGGGTAGAGTCTTGAGCCCTTCGGGGTTTTTGATAACTAAAATTATGAATGGATTTGTATTACGCTTCCTATGAGTTTGATGTGATTACTTATCTGTTACGCTATTGAACGCCTAAGTCTTGTAGACTCTATCGCTTGTGTATATATGTATATCTACTTGAACATGTATGCCTCATAATTTACGTTTTAATAAAGAAAGGAAAATTTTTTTAAATTAGTCCATATTTTCAGTAAGAAAAGATTTTCAAGCATAAATATGGGGCGAGAAGTATCCCAACCAAAGTAGTTAACAACCCTGTGAGCATTGCTTACGACTATAGCGTGAGCATTGCTTACGACTATAGCGTAAGCAGCAAGCAGGGGTGTTACAACAGGAGCACCCCAACTCGCACCACCTGGCTAAGCTACGCGACCCAAGATAGGTAAATCATATTGACCTCCTTTTAAGTTAATCAATATTACACACAAATTTTATAATTTGCGAAAATATAAATTAAATTTTTGAGATTTAATTAATATTAAATTTGATACCCTTATAGTGTTTGTGAAATATAACATAAAGCATCCCGATACATTATATTGAACAACCCTATAAACATGATACTAAGTATCCCTGGGAGCGTGTGGTTCGCATAATTAATTTTATTCCCGAGAATACTATTTCTAGGAATGTTAGTCCTAGGAAAAGCTTTCCCAGGAATATGGTTTAAAGGCGTTTGGTTTCACATTGAATTGTTAGCAACATTTCTAGGAATACAATATATTTTTCTAAAACTACCAATGACAAAACGATATATACCAGAGGTAGTTCAATATTGATCGTCTGTGGTCCAACGTCTCCTATGGTGGTTCGGCATCAACCGACGATTATCCGATGTCGGCTGGCGGTGGTTTGTCATTGATCGGTCAGCAGTGGTTGAATGTCAGCTAATAGCGATTGGATGTCGACAGAAGGTGGTCTAAATCGTAACAGCGGCTCAATCTCACCACCTTAGCCACGTCAACCTCCCTTACCGCTGCAACACTAAAAAGAGCATTGCAGCGATCCTTTGTGGATGGGTCATCACAGTCTGGCGTTAGTTGGAGGTGGTCTAGCATCGATAGATGGTGGTCCAGTATCCGCCGTGGTGGTCCAACGTCAGTGTAACATCCCGATTTTTTCCCTTACAAAGATTTCGCGTAATTAATAATTTATCGTAATTAAGGTGTACCCGAGACGGTTGTTTAGACTGGAAATTGAATTAAAAAGGTTCTTTAAACCCAAAATACCAGTCAAAATAATGGTTTCGTAAGCTCACGGAGATTTCGCAGGACTCGGATCGATTTTCGATCAATACCGAAATTTTGTCAGGTCCCAAAGGTATCCGTAAAATATACTCTTAAGGAGATATGTGCACGAATACCTTAACCTGACATACCCGTATCGCCGGGAAAATTAGTATATCGCGAATAGGTGTCCGGAATATAATATATAATATAAAACAATAATATAATAATAATAAAACACTAAAAGATCAAGCACAGTAAGGCGGTGCTTCATATATAGATATATGAGCCCACCGTGCCTTGTGCTTCACTTTCCTTCTTTGTTTCTGTTCTGTTTCGGTTCAGTTCGTGCACATCGCGGTAGCGCTGCCGGACTCCAGAAAAATCCTAGGAGCACACCATCGTGAGGAAAATATCCACATCAACTTTTCAGAACTCGCGTAGGAGGTAGGTAACCCTAAGCCCATTGTCTATGTGGTTCTTTATGTGATGTTATATGTGTATTTGAATGTATCTGATTTGAAAAATACTTTGTAGAAAATATAGAGAATAAGTTGTGAAAATGTTTTTGGTAGTTTTGATGTTAGAAAAACATGACTATAGCTGTTGGACCTGGAAAAGAGAAATGAAGTTATAGGTAGGGCTGTCAAAATGGGCCCTGTCTATTTACCAAGTTAAATGGACGGACTTTACATACAAAAATAGACTCGCGAAAACTTGAAAAAAAAATTAGACCGGCCTGTTTAAGCCCACCCGTTTAGGCCCGGCTCGTTTGGCCCACGGACTGGCCCGTGAGCCGGTGATTTTTTTATTTTTTTGAATTTTTTAGAATTTATTTTGGTTTTTTTTTAATTTTTTTAAAAAAATAAACGGGCTAGCGGCGCGACCCGTTTAGGCCCGCAGACTGACCATAAACGAGCCGGACCCTAAAAATATGCATATTTTTTACCTGACCCTTTTAGATTCGAGGGCCTAAATGGGCAGACCATGAACGGGCGAGCCCGCCCATTTTGACAGCCCTAGTTACTGGTGCGAGAACCTAGGGAAATAGCTGAAAAATCTCGCGGTGGACGAAGTATAACATGGTCATTCGAATGAATTCCCTTAGAGTCATTCGAATGAAAGAATTTTAAGGATTCATTCGAGTGACCAAACCCTGGGCAATCGAATGAAAGAATTCTCAGGATTCATTCGAATGACTAAACCTTAGTCATTCGAATACTCCCTAAAGAACTTGAGTTTTGAGCTTTTCTATGGGATCGAACAAGTACCGACACGTGTACGTTGTATATGAAAGCATGCATCATGAGGAATCGGTCGTCATATGACTTAGGACGACCGTAGATAACTAGAAGTCATCACCTAACGTTTAAGAAGATCATAACTGAACCCTAGGGAACGAGGATATGTTAAGAAGGTTCAGGCCACCGAGGGCTCTGAAGACCTTAAATAAAGTACGTAGTTATATGATTAGGATTATCCTTTTTCTTAGCACGTCCAAAGGACAAGCCCTTGGCAATCCTGTTAGGTGGATTAGGTTGCAATAGCCACAGGACTACGCCTGAAGAAATACCTACAGTTATACCAATAGAAGAAGAGAACAAGTATGTGTCTCCCCTGTGTATGGTTGTAAGTCAACATGCTAGGAAGGCAAAGTAGAGTCACGAAGGAAAAGAGAGAGTAGAGACAATATGAGTTTCCCCAGAAGGAAAGATGAAGTTATGTTACCTCGAGAAACAGAAAGCAAAGAGGGTTATACATCGCGGGTAGACGTCAGTCCTAGGGTGTACAAGCATCGCGTGTGGACGGTCCTAGGATGTATATGACCCCCAAGCATGAACGATGGTCCTAGGATGTAGATTACATTGCGTGTGGGCGTCAATCCTAGGGTGTAAATTGCATCGCGTGTGGGCGTCAGTCCTAGGGTGTGTAAGACATTGCGGGTGGACGGTCCTAGGGTGCACAATATGAAACATCCTAGCTAACTGTTTACCCGTACGTAGTAAACAAAGCTCACTAGGTTGTTGTCTACTTGGTCGGAATACCTTAGTCCATATTTATCTTTTGAAAGTAGTCATTGCTCATAAAATAAGGACCCGTTTTAAACTTGTACTTGTATCACATTAATAAAAATAGAGCCATGCGTTTGGAATAAACAAATATAATAACAAAGCGGATAGCATAATGAGAAATAGAACATATAATATACACTCAGTGGGTCCACCATACAAAGTCATATCACTGTATACATAATATGTACATAGATCAAAACATCAAATACATAATCCAGCATATACAGCATCAAAATACAAGGACTACTGGAACGCTACACAGTAAGCCCTTGGCAAAACATAGCACTCTATCTATCTCTTAGCCGCTCATGGCTCATCTGGCGGCTCTTCTGCATCTTCAAAATATGATTCATCCTCTTCTGTACCTGAAGTCATAAAACAGTGGGGAATGAGAACGGTAGGTTCTCAGTGGAAATAACCTTAGTTCCTGAGTCGTACATCAGATTATGTCGGACTTCAGGCCGCTCAGAGATCTCTAGTGAACATACATACTAATCAGCCTACTATTTATTATCTTGCCTATCTGAACGACTTTATCAGCATTAACATGTGACATGGGAACTATTCTTGCTTACTACATTCTCGTGCTGATTAACAGTTCGTGAATATACTTAACCGTCTCGAGCGTGCTCTTGACGGTACGGCATAACAGCAGAACTAAACATTCAGAGTAAGTAGATTGAACAACAGCATATATTCAGCATAACAGAATTAGCATACATTCAGCATAACAGAATTAGCAGACATTCAGCATGGCAGAATTAGCAGACATCCAACATAAACATGGCAGCAGTATCAGATTAAACATGTTCAACAGGTAGTAACAGAATAACAGCAGTTAACAGCATAACAGAATACAGCAGTATAACAGCATAGGTGTTATTCCCACCATAATAATGCCCTCTGTTGACACTAGTATGACGGAATAACCTCACACCCTCAGTATAGGCCGACACTGTCCTGACCTTACTGCGGTGGGCTTCCACCTGCCGTGTGCCCCTAGGGACCCCTCGACAGTGGGCTGGTATTGTACCCCCACCTAAGCTTGCCCCCGTACGACAATGCATAGGCGTGGTAACCGCACACCTCCAGGTATGCCATCTCGACACCACCTGTGGCGGGCTTCCATCTTCAGCATGTCTATCCGACCTACTGAAATGGGCTTGTCATATGGCTCTCGTGATCACGGCCTTTTCAGCATGGGCATATAGCCAATTTCAGCATTTGGGCATTTAGCCCTTTTTCATTATGTGGCATATAGCCATATTTCAGCAGTATTGGGCGTTGGCCCTATTTCAGCAGTATTGGGCATTGGCCCTGATTCAGCAGTTCAGTAATAATTCAGCCTTTGTGTACCTGCAGCATGACATACTTGTTCCCTATGGTTCATTTCAGCATCTTTATTTATCTCAGCATTATTTCTAACTCTTTCATTTAACTCAGCATAAAATACTACACATCACAGCATGCATCACTCGTAATTCATATACAGCATATAATTCGCAGATTTGCTAACAGCATGTCTTTCACACAATTCCGCATTAATCATGGTCATAAACAATCAGCATTCAAATATGTGCCTCAAGCTAGGTTCCATAACATTTCTGGTCTCAAGCCGCTCAGCGAAAGTTCCAGGTCGCTCAGCGGTTTGAGCTCTAGCGCTCAGCTCTTCACACATTTCCGCTCAGCGGTATGGGCCTTATCGCTCGGCGATAAGAGTCCTATCGCTCAGCGGTATCAAAATATCTCCACCGACCCTTATCTTTTAAGAAAAATATCTTTTAGACTTTCCACGTGGGCTGCAGACCGCTCAGCGGTGACCGACTTCCGCTCAGCGCTCTGCAGTGCACGTTCGCCGCTCAGCGGCGACAAAGGCCGCTCAGCGGTCACTGGACCAGAATTGAAAACCGAATGCATCTTTTTCTCCATTTTTCTTCCTTTGCTTCAATGGAACCCTACATGAGTTATGCACATAATTCACATACAATAATCTTATCTAATCAAGGTCACCAGACCCTCCAGAATTGTCTTCCTAAGTCCTAGCATAGTTTCTAACATGTTTCATCATAAATCCATAATTCACATACATGCACATACAAACACATAAACCTCTTGAAGCATCAAAGAGGCAAGGAACTAGAGTTACCCACTTCCTCAAGAGCTTGTCTTGATGATGGAAAGAATGAAATCAAGCTTGGTTTGCTTGCTTAGAACCTCCTTGACCTAACATGGAAAACTTGCATCATTAGAGAACTTGAACTTATGGAAGCTCGGTTTTTCACCAAGAGATGAAAACTCACCAACTACTCCTTGCTTGCCTTCTTTATGGACTTAAGAGTGAACTAGAGTGATGAAAACATAGATGAATGCTTGAACTTGGTGAGATTTTGGCTATGGAACTTAGGTTTTCCTCTTTGGAAACTTAGGAGATGAAATAAAAGAACTTGGTGCTTCTATGTGTGTGTTCGGGTGAGTGAGGCTGCCTTGGGGTTTTAGTGCCCTTGGCATGCTTCATTTTCCCATTTTGCCCTTAGGGTATTTAGGTTATTACCTATTCGTTAATTATTTATGTACGGACGTCCTAAAATTATTCCGGACATACCGTTGTACTCTAAAAATTCCCCTCATTAATTCTAAAATGTTACTTGACACATTCTTGGTTTATTTTCATATTAATATATTATACAGACTCCTATTGAGTCACAAGTAATTTCTAATAATGCCTAATTTCGATCCGAACGTCACCAGACGTCACCGAATCGCAAAAATCATTATTTTTAACTAATCTTACAGAGATAAAATTAATATTAGAATTTTATTCCATTTTATCTTACATTTCTCCTTATTTGGTATTTTTAATTTTGTTCTAAATAGTAGTTCAAATAGGGCGAAAAGTCGGGTTGTTACACAATACATCGGGTGTGGATGGCCCTAGGGTGTACGATACATCGCTTGTGGATGACAGTCATTGCAAGGTACCTACACCGCTTGTGGACAGAGGTCCTACGGTGTGCAAGGAAGTAAAGATATACGATACACTGCGGGTGGACAAAGGTCCTAGGGTGTATAAGAAAAGAAGATAAGCAAAAGGAGCAAGAAGGGGCAGTTGGGCAATTAGTACATGAGCACACAGGAGTTTCCCATGCATAGGATATATGTCGAACGTTACGATAGATTTCGATAACAAGACACCTCATGTGCAATAGTATGATAATACCCAATTAGTCAAGAATAGGAAGCAAGCCAATTTATACCTAAGTAATGCAAAGACTAGATTCCCTAATCACCTAGTAACTAGATAAAGTCATTCAGAGCCTAAACAAAGATAATAATCAGTAGGAGTTTAGCATGTATGAACACCTAGAGATCTCCTGAGTGGCTTGGAATATAACGGAGTAATGAAACGATAGGTAATGCTAGGGATCCCTTCTCACCCCCACTCCTTTATGGGTCCAAGCGTACAGAGCGAATGAATTGACGAGCGAGACATGTGGTAAACGACGGACGGCCGCAAAAGGACAACTCCAGAACTAGAACAAAAGGGATTACGTTGGCATTAGGACGATAGATATTTTGTATAATGATCCATGACTTCTATAACTTTGTGTGTAAATACCTACTACTATGCCAATGTGTAATTCTGTGTTGGACCTTGGTTGTAATTATATGCACCTACTCTTCCTATTCTATTTCGGTTATCACTTAACTTGCTTAAGACACTAGCGTTTGTTATATATGTTTCATCGATCACGCACGGCTCCTAGATTACAAACTGATAAAGTAAAATAATGATTTACAAAATGGTTCATATTTTCGCATAAGTAATATTTGTAAGGTAAAAAGTAGGGGCTAAAAGTAACCCAACCAAAGCAGCAAACAACCTAGTAAGCATTGTTTATGACTATAGCATAAGCAGTTAGCTAGGGTGTTTCATCAATTGACAGTGGTTTGACGTCAGTCGACAGTGGTTTGACTTCGGTTAATTGTGATCCTGCATCAGCCGATGGTGGTCCGACATTGGTAGCGACTCAGGGTCGATTGGCGGTGGCTCAACATTGATCGGTCGATGATGGTCCGTTGTTGCCCAAAGGTGGTCCGATGTTGACTGCAGCGATTCGATATCAGTTGACGGAGGTCTGGCATTGGTCGGTGGTGGTTGGTAGTGGTCAGCGATGGTCGGTCAGCAGTCATTGGCGGTGGTTTGGTGATGATGATGGTTGTCAAGGGTATAAAGTTTGGGGGCAAATTAGTCTTATATACTTCACAATATTCCATTCCCATGGAAATTCAACATTCTCATGGAAAGGGTGAGATTGAAAATGGGGCAAATTTCATTCCCAAGAATGCAAGACATCGCTGAATGTTTTTTTAAACCTTGAACAAAACATAGAAATATTACATTCCAATGATCACACTCCCAAAAATGTAAAAATATTTTGCAAACCACATGCCCCTTATTAGTGATTACAACTTGAGGATATCGTGTTTAATATCACTTAAATCCACGATTAAAATTAAGATGGGTTTTCCAAATTTTTGGCGATATTGGCTTCTATTGTCGGCCTACTATAAATTCATCTCTTAAAGACAGAATGTATGTGCCATTAAAAAGAAAAACGAAAAAAAAAAGAGTGGGGGCCGAAGTAACATGCTTGGGCATTTCCTTTAATCTTCTACGGGCCTCAGTATCCTCCTTTACCCGTAACCACACCCCAAAAGAGGGATTCAACTAAATATGAGCAGAAAAAGAAACCAAAAAAAATATAAAAACAAATCCTTAACGTGGAGAAAAGCAGTGTATTGGGCTAGCTTTCTTGCCCCATACGATAATCTAGCCTCCTCTACAGTTCAAATTCAATTTTGTTTGGACCAAGAATATATACAAGTTAGCCGAAAGAAAAATAAAGTGAAAGGAAAAGCATTTATGCCATTTTTCACCTTTTTTTTCCTTTTCTTTTCTGGTCCTTGTAGATGGAAAAGCTTGGGGACGGAATTTGGATTACTCATACTTGTTCATCTCACATTTTGCACACAATTTGCATGCTTCCTTACTAAGAGTAATTAATCCAAAGTTCACTGACTATTACTGCAAAGAGCAAACTATAAACTACTGCAAAAACTCAAAAAAAAATGTATTAGTAACTAACTAAACATTTGATATTGATTCTCTCTTAATTGTTAATAATGTCTCATTGGGAAAACAGTGAATATCTGGAGGGAAAAAAATCACCATAATAATAATAATAAGTTTATTTGTGATTGTTAAATTATCAAGTTAACTCGTAGTTAAACTTTTATGAGTTTATGATTCTACTACACCAAACAAGTTAATACTCATGTAACTCTCTTTTTAGTAAACTTGTACAAGTTTAAGTAAAATTTCAATTTTACTAGTAAGTTTATGAGTTAAAATCTACTTACGAGTTTATAAGTTTATCTCAAAATATATAGGTTTGGTAACTTTGTTAGATACTTAGTTGACTTTGTTTATGTTAGATAATATCTATGAAGTTTATTAAGCCAATTTTTATATTTATCATAATTGAGTTATGTTTTATTGAACTATAAAATAATACATGTACAGAATAAAGTATGACATATCAACTAAGTGTCATGCATTAAGGTATATTTTATGATATTTATTTCATTTCTTTTATTTTAAAATTAACATTATTCGATGTCAATTATAAATATAACATTTAATCATGTTTAATTCCTAATTACATTACTTATAACATATTTTTTTACGTATATAAACTCTTACGAGTTTACAATTTGAGTTTGTTAAAATTTCACGAGTTTACTTAAATTCTAAAGTTTGAAAACCTTGAGTTTTTCTATGCTCACTTGATTTAGTAGGAATAAATTCACATCAAAATAGAATAAAATTTGTATATAATTGTATGAAAATCTTTTACATGGACAAGGCATTAAAATTAAATATTGTAGATATTCTCATAGAAATATTTTTAGGGTTAAATAAGTTTTTAAACCCTAAAAAATCACAAATTTTAGTTTTTGTCCTTAATAAATAATTTTTGGGTATCAGTCCCTAATAAATTCACTTTTTCTGTTTTTTGTCCATATCGTTAATTTGGTCTATTAACTGCTTACATGGCGGACAAAGATCAAAGTCAGTTCTACTTATGTGGCACCCCATTAATTATCCACGTGGCATACGAAATTGCTTAAAATATTTAGTCCCTAATAAATCGCAAATTTTGGTTTTAACAAATCACAAATTTTGGTTTTAGTCCTTAATAAATTGAAATTTTTAGTTTTAACCACTAATAATTTTTTGAATTGTTTTTTGTCCTACCATTAGCTTGATTCGCTAACTGTTAACATGACAGTTAACTTAGACATATCACTCTCTCCACTCGACATTTTGAATCCATGTGGCTAGTGTCATGTGACTTACATGTGTCTCATAACCCAAACCCACAAGAAACCCATAAACCAACCCATCATTGTCCGAATACCAACTTAACCCATTTCACTAACCCAAAGACTCATTTTACCATGTTTCATCTTTATCTTTCTCATTTCCCACATCACTACCAGTTGTCACCACTACCACCAGACTCAAGACTCAACACTCAACAAAACTACATTGTCACCTCTCATCTCCCCTTTTTTTTTCCATTTCCCCCACCATCAACACATCGTCCCACCTTAACTCACACCCACCTGCAACCCCGACCACTAAATCTTCACCCACATCCCTTCCAACTATCAAAATCCCAAAACCCTATAGCCAAAACCTTTACATTTCAAGATAAAATTGCAAAATAACAATCAAAATAAAATTCAACATAAGTCACAACAAAACTTGGAATCAAAGTCAAGGACAAAACCACTATGCCACTACTGCCATGTTCTCATTTCCATTGTCGCTAAACAACCACTGTAGGCCACATGGTTGCGACATAGTGTTGCTGAGCAATTTTCAGCAACATTTTGAGCAATGTTAAGGACGGGGTTGTATAACTCATGGTCAAGGAGGCGAGTCGTAGGGTTGATGTTGAGGTCCTAACTGCGGTAACGACGCAGTGATTCCTCATAGATTTGAGGATTGATAGTTGTTTCCTGAGGGATGAACAACAATGACTTGTGGTAGTGGAGAAGTGAATTAAGGTGTCATTGCAGATGTCGTCGCCCCTTGCCTCACAAAAGATGTCATTGAGGAAGATGCAGCATTTGTGGTTTTTGCCTCAACAACGTTTTTTTTTTTTACGGGGAGTTGCAGGTGGTGGTGTGGTGGTCAAAGTATAGAACCGTGATGGTAGATGAGGGATGGTGAGCGGTGGTCATGGGGAACAGAAGGGGGTGATGGGAGATAAGAGGAGACAAGAGAGAAGGGGTGATTGTTGTTGTTTTTTTTTTTTTTTGCATAATTGACTAAATTAATGATAGGGGTGAAATACAAAAATTAAAACTTTTTGCAAACTAAAACCAGTTATTTTTTATTAAGGGTTAGATCCAAAATTTGCAATTTATTAGGCATTAAAATCAAAATTTATGATTTATTGAGAGCTATAAACTTATTTAAGCAATTTTTTATAACACGTGGATAAGTAAAGTGTCACATAAGCTGACTTTGACTTTCGTCCATCACGTCAGTACTTAACAGATCAAGCTGACGGTAGAAACAAAAAACAAAAAAAATAAATTTATTAGGGACTAACACAAGAAAACTATATTCATTAAGAGCTAAGATTAAAATTTATAATTTATTAAGGATTAAAAATCTATTTTACCCATATTTTTATTAAAGAATCTTAAGTAACGATCAAAGCGGTTGAGGGTCTTAATTTCTCCTTAACAAAATGAAAAGAAGAGACTGAAAAAAACTGCCTAAGAAAGTTGGAATTCGTGCCAAACCAGCAAAGTCAATACGCAGCCGCAATTTTGGGCCTAATCCGAGTATGTAGTTGATGAATCCATCCATTCATCCATTTCTCACATAAAGCCAACGTCCACTTGGAGGCAAAGTACGTTCATTATTAAATTGGTCACGTGCACTTTGATTACTTATAAACCAAGTTATTTTGTTAAGCCTCTTGGGTTGTACAAGTGCCTTTGTGTTAAGTGACACACTATTAGAGTGAAGTGAAGTTGTGTACAGTTCAAGCGTGAGACAATTGAGATTGCGTGATAATGTTTTATAATGTTTTCTTCATTAATCAAACAAACAGAAAACGAGAATAAATTAATCAATTTCATAGATCATTAATCGGTCTCTGCATTTTAACTTATTCAATGAGATCTTAAGCTAGCCGGGTCGATATTAGGCCTGAATTATTTCTATAATAGGCACAAATTAGAGTTTAACCAACAATCACATGTGGGCGTTTATGAACCACATCCAAGGCCCTTCTTCATTCATTAAAGTAACATTGGACTAGGAAGTTGACTATTATTGGCATTATAGAATGTCCTTTTAATCCATTCGTTATGTACAACATTTTAGATGTCTAGGGATTGATGTATAAATAATTGATAATTTTATTATATTTTTTTGTTTTTTTATTCAACAGAAATGTTAAAGAGAAATTACAACCTCTCATGGAGAATCCATATAGTTGTTGATAAGAAGAGGATGAGGTCCAACAGGCGGCTCATCAAGGACAACTAAAGATCACTCATGACCTAAAGCATCCTTCTTAATTAAAAAAATTAATGCAAGCATTAGCTTCGCGAAGAGTGTGGCTCAACGAGATCTCCCAATTCTTAGCAAAGCAATCCTTAATGTTAGTTTAAAATTGCAGCCATTCACAAGCCGAATAATCTCTTGAGAATCAGTTTCACACTAAAGAGGACGGACACCGCGATCGATGCCAAGTAATCCGAAGGCCATGCAATAGAGCCAGCAATGAAGAATGCCGCCGAAACGATTTGAATTTACCGGCAACGAAGAATGGCACAACAATCACAGAAAATGTTGGCACTTATTCAGAGTCACACTAAGTTTCCATAACCATGACCCAAGAGTTAGGGACACTGGATGTAGGGGGATGAGATGGTCGCTGATTGCAAAGCCACCAATGCGCTGACGAAATTGAATTTTTTTCTTTTTAGAAATATAATGGATGTAATAAATATTAATTATTATACACCGATAATGTAAAACAGTTTTACACTGTCGTTTAATTATGTGTTGCCACATAAGTACAAGTGATTAAGTCTTACTCTCATTACTTCAAAATCTCTCTTACAACAAGTGATGGTTAGATAAGGGTATAAAACTTCTTTACCTGAACAATGCACAAAATGTTATAATCTCTTAATAATATATGTGAGTTTTCTTTACTAAATTTATCAATAAGATAACTGAAAGTTTTCATAATACATAGTTTTTCACATTTTCTTACAACCAATTATTTAATTTACTAGCAATAATGCTATTGAAAATTTCAAAATATTTATACGTGATTTTCTTATATCTCCCAACAATATAAAATAAATAAATAAATAAATAAATGCCAATAACAGTAATGCATGTGATACAAAAGGCCAAATTGAGAGGCACAATTTTCTTGTTTGAGGACAACCAAGCACCACTATCATCATCTTTTTCCTCCCACAGTGCCTTTGCCTCAGCAGAGCCATCACAAAATTCAGAATGGCAGATTTTAAGGGGCAAATCTTCCAAGACAATGCATATACTAATTATATAATATTGTAGCTTTTGTACTCATAATATATATAACCTGAAATAAGCTATTGGAAGCTCAATTTATATTTATTGCAACCATGAAAAAATGTGGTGTATTAATTGCCTGAGTAATGTCAACGATCTTTTTAAAAGGAGGAGCGTGTGAAAAAGGGGTTATGATGGATGTGTCTATTGTGGGCGGTGCCATCATGCTCAAGTGTATAGAGTATAATAAAATCCTGGTCTTTTTTATAAGCTTGCTTGCCAAGATTTATCATGGTCAACTTTTGTCCTAGAAAAAAAAGGTTGTAAAATGAAAAAGAAGGTAAAAAAAAAATAAAGTGAGCAAGTTACAAGCCAAAATAGCATAATGAGCATCATTAATCTTTGTTGAAATTACTTGATCTATGATAAAAACAACTTAGTATCACAATATTTGACTTGAGTTTAACAACTTGAATTAGTTTTTAGAAAATAGTAACTTAACTTACTTAAAGAATATATAAAATAATTTGATTGAATAACATTTTAATTGTAAAATTTATTTTATTAGTGTATATCAATTTTTTTTATGTCTTGAATTTTGATGCAGTGAAAAAAAAATATTAATACAATTTTATCGCATTTCTAATACATATGACATTTTATATTATCATTCGATTAAATCTTGTTATATAGACATGAATAATTGACTCTCTCACTTACTACTTAAATAACCACGCATATAAAATAATTTAATTAAATGACAACATAAAATTAGTTCATACAAAATTAATCTCATATTTCAATTATATTATATTTAAATATAATTAAATTCAAATAATAATGAATTATATAATTTAAATAATAACACGGAGAGATAGGAAGTTTCTCATATTTAAACGAAAAAAGAAAGAAAAAAACGTTGAACATCATATCAATGTTCATATTCACACAATCGCACCTGTGCTATGACTTACGTGAAAGAATCAAAATATTGATTAGAAAATAAAATAATGATAATGAGTTTGTAGTTTAAAAAGAAGAAAGAAGCGGGCAGCAGTTAAACTCTAACTATATTTAAATAATTAAAATAATATACGTATAAGTACGTGTGAACATGCAAAAACAGTCAAAAAAACTCTCCAAAATCCGAACAAACTTGTTTTGTCCTATAGGCAAAATCTCTTCTGTCAGGCATGAAGATCAGTTGAAGACAAATAAAGCAGAAATGTCCTGAACATTAATAATAATAATAAGGTCTCATTATTCATTAATGGCTCACTCCTCAGCGTTCGGTGCTGCTTTTTGAAAAATTCAAACCTTGTTTTATCAAAAGTGGGGGGAATTAAGCTTAAATTGAGGCTTTAATTAACCCACTCCATGGTGTTAGCAATAATACTATTGGAGTTGGACCCGTAGACAATTAACCTCCCAAAAGTCTTCTCAAACTTCAATTAATTATGGTATTATTTGCGCGTCTTATTATTCTCTCCTCGTATTAGTTGTCAAATCTCTGACTTATTGGCTAGAGTTAGATGCAAAACAAGCACGCTAAGTATTTTTTTTTTATGTAAGGCATATGGAGATATTATTTTTTAGGTTGCTTGCTCGGTATCTAAGGCTTAACCTTGACTAATCCGGGTCGACCCGGGTCACGCACCTGGCTATGGCGGGTGAGTCTCCCAGCGGGGATAACTGCGTACACAAGGTCTCGAACTCGGGACCTTGCTTAAGCAATACCAAGCCGCTTACTACTTGGACCAACTCCCCGTTAGTGCATATGGAGATATTATGAACATTTATGATAATATATTCTTAAAAGCATTCCTAATATTATTCTCTCTTTTTTAAGGTTATCTGCCCGGTATCCAAGGCTTAGCTTTGATCCGAAATATCATTATTTTTAAACATAATTATCTTTCAATTTAAATAAAGAATTTGCATATTAAAATAGTTATTTTTGAGAATAAAAAAAAGTTAAAATTTTAAAAATAAATTTTGAGGTCAAATTAAGATAAATAAAAAATAAGCAAATCTAAATATTAAGCTTATATAATACTTCGGTGGATAAATAAAAAATTTTGATTTTTTGTTTTTGTGCTTAATAAATTAGTAGATCACGATGGTATGTCCAAAATACTTTTAGGACATCTGTACACATACCGCTAACGACCAAATACAACTGAACACGAGCCAAAATACAAGAACACATAGGGCATGGGAGCACAGCACATACACGACACATACACACACTCAAACACCGGCCACACAAATGTGGTCAAGGGCAAGAGGATTTGGTCAAAGAAAAGGGTCCACAAGTCAAACAAGCTTATCCCTTAATCATGTTTATCTTATTTCTTTTTCATTTAAATTTTGGGCCAAAATTGGCCAAGAGCTCACGACCTGCTTGCCTATAAATAGGCAGGCCATTGGCCTTAAAAACTCAAGATATAGCTCTCCTAAGTTTAGTAGTGTCACGTGTTCGTTCATCGCTCGCACTCTACAGCAGTGTTACACTTTTCCCTCATATTTCCCCTTAAGAAACCGTGATCCTCACCACCCTATTCTCTCAAATTTTCCTTGGTTTCCTATAGGGAAACCCTAGCTTATGTACACTAGGATATCATTCATGGCAAGTCAAGAAAGCGTTGAAAACAACAGGGCTTCCGGGACTTCGACAACAAGCCATTGTTATCAAGATTGAGAAATTGTCTACAAGTGGGTAATCCAATTTCCCACTGTCTATGTGGCATGTTTGTGATAGTTTATGTTAGGTTTATGTGGATTGTAGGTGAAACTAACTTCAATCACCTCTTGGTGGTCTTAGGGTTGTTTATGTGATGTTATGCTTGATTATGCTATAATATGTTGCATGCATGTGCTCTATGATGTTTTAGAAGAGAGATATATAGTTTTGGTGGATGGAAACTTGGGATGGAAGCCCTAAGAGGTGGGCATGGAAGTGGCTTGGAGGAAAGGTGAAAGAAAAGAAAACTAGCAAAGTTGTGACCTAGTTTTCACGCCCAGGGCGTTGAGCGACCAAAGAGGTCCGCTGAGCGGCCTGAGGCTGAGATCATAGTGCAACTATGGTAGGGTAATTGAGCAACCTGAGTGTTCCCAAGGGCCGCTAAGCGACTAGAGAATGTCCCCAAGTGTGAGTAATCAAGCTTTAAGGATACGCGTGAACATAAAGGGTGTTGAGGAGCAATGGGTAAGATATGGGTTTAGAGCAAATAGGTCTTGAGGGTCTGAGTCAGAGAAAACAAGTACTAGACCAAATGTAACGTGTATATCCTCATAAAAATGACTATGGAACTGTGTGTTGTAATTTTGTAACATGCATCATGAGGACTCGGTGGTCATTAGTGCTTTAGGATGACTGTAGATAACTAGAAAGCAAGCACCTAATGTTTTAAAGATCATAACTGAATCCTAGGGAAAAAGTGATGTCTCAAGAAGGTTTCGGCCACAAAGGGTCCGGTATACCTTGAGGAACGTACATGGCTATGTGATTAGGGTTATCCCCTTTTTTGGCACATCTACAGACAAGCCCCTCGCCAGTCCGGCAAGATGGATTGGTTAATGATTTGAGCGCAGGCTTAAACCTGATCTTATGGCAAAGCTGAGATGAAAAGACGTCACAACGAATCTAAAACGCCAAGAGCGTATAAAGGGCCCAAAGAGATGTTAAGGATGTACGAGTCCACTCCTGGTAGCGTTGAGAGCACCGACCCTTAGCCATCCCACTAGGTGGATGGTTATTCTTATTGATTATTGATGGATTATGCTAGATGCATTCGTGGTTCGCTACCACTCAGGTTATAGTGCTGCCTGGTCGTCATCAATATGGAAGTTAGAAGCAAGTTGTAACCGAAGGGGGCGACGGTCCCACGTTATACAAAGGTGAAAGGACATGATGTAACAAGAAGGACGCTGCCTCCGAGCACGTAAGAGAACCCCCTGACCCCCATGCACAAGTTTGTGCTATGTGTATGTATGTAGCTATATGTATGTATACGATAAGATCAGGAAACTAAGGTTTCACTAGACAATCCCCATAAGACTAAGAGAGTAGGGGTTATACGATACATTACCCAATCCGGTATGATTAATAAGCACGATAAGTTCTTACTAGATGAAATATGAAGACTAGATTTCGATCACCTAGCTAGTAATGTAGATAAAGCTGCTCGGGATTAGAAAGACATAAAATAAGTAGGACATTTAGTATGTATGACACTTAGAGACCTTCTGAGCGGCCTGGATCATAATCGAGTTAAAGAAAAGCTATCTTACACTAAGGGTTTCTACTGAGGACGCAGTGTTCTCACCCCCACTCGTTTATAACTCCAAGAACCCCCAATGACTTCTCTACCGGGCAGCAGGCGGAAGATTTTAGGAGCCAATTTATGGATTGACCCCATCACCGAGGTCATCACGGAGGCGTACACCTATCTGCCATCTCATGCTTGGGATGCCCCTCTACCAATTCTAGCACCTTCCTCAAACCTGTCCATGGGCCCGGATGAATTGCCTACTATGTCTACCTCGGTCGACGAAGGTGAACCTGCCCCATATGAGAAGGATGTTGAAGTGGACCCAAACTACCTACGCCCTGAGTATCTACCTCGTCCTTTCAAGTGTGGACCTCACAAGCAGGTTGTTCCCCCGATCCTATAGCCATTGGCACCTCGGACACACGATCATGAAGCAAGACCATCCACGCGCTGACTTGGGTTATTCACAGTCCTAGAATCCCCTAGAGAATCGGATGATGAAGACAACTCGCCCATCTACACCTCCCCTGAGGAGGAAGAAGAGGGGAAAAAGAAGAGGAAGACCCAGAGGAAAAGCAAGAGGAGCCTTGATTACCTACTCATCGAAACCCCAGCACAGTTAGGAAGCCCCTGTGAACCGTTTTATACGGGCCAAATGAGTAATATCCCGTTAGCCCTAGTTGTGTACCTGTAATGTAATGACCTGTAATTACTATTTGCTAATCTATGTAGAATATGTATGTGCTATTGTAAATGTTATGTTGTAAATGGACCGTGTATGTTAAAGAATAGTTGCCTACTTTGCTTAATGGTATATAAATGTTGCGAGAACGTCTAAGCCCAAGGCTCTAACGCTTGTATTATGTGCTATTCTACGCATGGCTCATACATTCTGTATTACACAAGCCATTGTTGCCAGCAGAGAGCAAAAGTTAATTGATTCTGGATCGAAAGGGCAAAGGGATGAAAAGTGGTGGTGCAGGTGGAAGACGTTGTTGCAGTGGTGGGATTGGAGGAGGTGGAAGTACCGGGCTTAGGTTTGACACCAGCGGTGGCTTTGGAAGAAGCAGAGGTGTTAGTGGTGGGGTAGGCAGTGGCGGAGGTGGAGTGGAGCTGGTGGTGGTCTTGGTGCTGGATTTTGTGTTTCAAAGTGATCAAGGGTTTCTTTATTGAAAACATGAGGAAAAAAGAGAGAACAAAGAGTTTTTATTTGGGTAAAAATATTTGTTTAAGAGATGTCACCAACTACAGCTAAATAACAACAAACCGCCACAAACTTTTAACCATCGTGGTGCCTAAAGTGAACCGTTAGGAGATGCCGAATCTCAATTTGATAGGAGCAATAGACTGCCGCTATTTACCTATTTTCTGGTAGTGATATAAGAAACCTTTCTTACTAAATAAATTTGTTCTTTGATGTTCAAACTTCAAATGTAGAGGGGGGAAAAAAGCATTATTATAAAATATATATTGTAGTAGTTGGTTAATTTTCCTTCTTCTATCTATGTCGTCTTGAAAGGGAGTTGTTAGAATCGATTGAAAGAAATCACGTGAGGACGTGGCGAAGGCAGGAGTGGGTTGGCCAGCTGAAGTAGCAAGTCAAATCACACAGCAACCTTAATTAATTAATAATTAATTAATTTAATAAAAAATATAATTAATATAAAATTAATATAAATCCCATTGGGCCAGCCATTCCCCCGTGACGTTCGCCTTCAGTACCACCGCTCACATCTGTTTCCATTCACCACCTCTCTTCCCAGCGCGTATATTCCACCGCTTCCGACATTTCAATGTTTTTATTATTATTTTTTACGAGATGTTTTTATAATTCTAAAAATTGAGATTGTAATTGAAAGAAAAAAAAGAAGCTATCGTGTCATAATATAAAATTAAGTGATTATATCCTTATTTTACTACTAAGGTGTTAGTGTTTAAATAATGATTTAATACTTATTTTTTAAAAATACATTTATAGTCCTTATAAAATTAAAGATTTTGGTATTTGGTCATTGAAAAAATTTATAGGCGTAGTTAGAAGGAGACGTTAAGTGCACCATTCGGAGCAATGCATTATCCACTAGATTAACATTACTTTCTGCAACATTTTATGCAATCATATTTATTATTATAATTTTTTTATTTTTTTAAAAGAAATCCTAATTTAAAGAGTCCCTATGACTCTTCCACACGCACACTCTCATTTCATCTGAATAATGTGAGAGAATTTTGCTAACATTTTCCTTTTTGTTTTTTGTTGATAAAATGCCATATATTCTATAAATTTTAAAAAAATTTCAAGGACCAAATATAAAATTTTTAATTTTATAAGAACTAAAAATACATTTAATTCTAAAATATATATTATGTATTTCCACTTTAGTTAAAGATGAAAATAGGTTAGACCACTTCTACTAACCGGCAAAATTATCAAAAAGGTCCTTCATATTATGGTAAAAGATGGCCAAAGATTTCTTTTCTTTTCTTTTGGTTGATAATCTAAGATGTCCAAAAATACACCTTAATTAGTTTTTGCAGTGAAGGATTAATAAACTCTATACTCTTTCAAAGAGAGATTAGAACAAATAAGCACAAAGCAATGTAACACATGGGAATTTATAATAGTCTTAATTAGGAGTGATTTAAATAAAATAAATCAACAAGGATAGTTTAAAGCTGGGATGAATCCAAAAAATATATAAGGGTAAATTTATATAGTGTTATCAAATAAATATTATAATATATTATTAAATAATTATATATATATATATCGATATATATAAAAAGAAATTATTTTTAAATTATAAAATTAGTCAATATAAAAATTTTTGTTGTCAAATTTTTTAATAATTCTCTTATTTTATAAGTTAAAAGACTTTAACAAAAACAAAACAATTTCATTTTATTTATGAGTTTACTTTTAACATTATTCATACATGAAAAATGACAATTAATAGTAACATTTTAAATGAAAAAAGTCAACACCAAATAAATAAAACAATACATTAAAAAATATTACAAATTATTCTTATAAACAATCGGTACATATAACTCAGAGATTGACATAAAATCAATTTGATAATGTTAAGTTTGTATGATAATTAGTGAAGTTAACGGGACAAAATGGTTCTACTAATTCACATTGATAATTGAAACATAATTTTGTATATTCTTCAACATGACTGCAAATAGAGATAAACACTTTATAATTTATTGTGGTTAAATTTGTCATTAAACTTTTGTAATTGAGTGCAAACGGAGGAAAGATTAAAGTAAAAGTGTAAAACTTATAAGAAAGTCTATAGGATGGGATGAACATTTTAGCTAATTAAAATTTAAATGAGTAAAAAAAGAAAAACTAAAATTATTGGGAGTAGAAGGAGGGACCAAGAAGTTAGTAGTTTGCATTACATATGAAATTTACCACTAGTCTATCACAATTTTGATGTTATTAGTGTACATAAAGTACTATATATAAATATATATATATATATATATATATATATATGTAAGTGTATAGATTTTGGGGGCACAATCCCTATGAACTCTCCTTTGAATTCGTCCTTGGTCTAAAGTATAAATAGATAGATTCAAGATTCGTAAGCTTGATATGAAATATGTGAGCTTGTTGATAGTAATGGAGAATAATTTGATATTAGACCTAAAAAGGTGAATGGTTCCAACATTCCAACAAGGCCCCTTTGGAGATTTTTCTCTATTATGAGCTGATGAATGGAAAAAAATTTGTTTTTTTTGTGGTTCTAAATAAAACAATTTTCAACATTATGAGTGATTTTTTTTTTTTAACAATTGTATGAGTTTTGATCCTGAAATTACTAAAGGGATGACAATTTCAATTTTATTTTTCAAAACAAGATGGCGGCTGATAGGTACTAAAGTCGCCAATTATAGTGGCGATTTCAATGCCTATCTCATTTGTTGCACCTGTCTTGCTTGGCCTGCCGTACACTTGTGCCTTGGTCCTGAAATCGCCATTAACACCAGTGATTTCATGTATATCCCTCCATACCTTTGTAATTTTTTTTTTGCCATATTATTGTATTAATGATTTTTCTAAACCATATTAAAGTACAAACCCTTGAATGGATACTATGTTATTCGATACATTGATTTTTATGGGAAACAATAGGTCAACCGAAAACAAAAAAATATGACGGAAACGTAAACGAAGATGGAGAAGAAAAATTGTACGTTCACATGAACAAACTTTTAAACAATAACGCACAAACTTTTCTATACATATGCACAAATATTTGATCAACTAGATATGCACAAACGTTTGAACAACCATCCACAAACTTTTCTATATACATTCACAAACTTTTGAAAAACAAAAAACGACGAATATGATGGAAAAGAAAATGAAAATTCTTGGATTCACAAAAAATAAGATGGAAATAAACAAAAAATGAAGGGAGATTGGGGAAGAAGAGAGAGAGAAAAAAAAAGAAAAAGTATTAAAGAGAGTGAATTGTATAACAGTTAACAGATTTTGATTTGTACGCATAGCATTTATATTTTTTCCCAAACTATATTTTTTTTATAAATCAAAAACAACATACAATATAATTTTTAAGGTAGTGTTTGAATATTTTTGTCCGGAGATAAAAACGACGGGGTTTTTAACATGTTTGAAGAAGAAAATACAGACAAAAAAAAACCCTTCAAACTATCCCACGACAAATTTATTCGTAATATATGTCGAAGTTCATATTTATAAAAAAAGGGGGGGGGG
>QANU01063901.1:230764-269720 GCA_003254905.1 Nissolia schottii
CTATGTTTAATTGTAAAATAATAGTTATGCATGATTTTATCCTCTGATAGTCAAACAAATAAACAGCTAGCAAGACTTTTTCTCTAATTTATGGTTATACGTCATTATCCATCCCTGCGATGGAAGCAATAGTCCATATTTCCTGGATTTCTGATCAACCATAAGAAGAAATTGCCCACAGATTGTCATCGGTCGTGAACCATCCAATACTCATTTCAACCATATGATGTGCATATATTCAATTAAACATCGTTTATTTTTAATGCAAAGTTTAAGGAACTTGTAATGCAATGTTGCAAGGTCATCTATGAACCAAAATTATCAAGAACTTGTAATACAAATCTATTTCTATTATATGTCCACCGTGTGTCCACGCCCATAATGGTGGGAATTGGGGATCGTTGAATTGAACATTGAATATTGAATATGACGGAGAAAAAAAAAAGAATATTGAAGAAAGAAAAAGAAAACCCTCTTGTTCATTTTTTCTGCTCCATGGACTCACCCACCCCACGACAAACAAGAAGTCCAATCCAAGTGCCCAATCAACCAACTCTCTTCCCCCTTCCAAAGAGAGAGACAAAAAATTAGGTGCCCCTTTTGACATTTATTTGAGAGAGAGGCAGAGGAGCATGGTCATAACTCAGGATTAGTAACAGTTTAGTTACTAACTACGCGCCTATGTTTTTGTATCTTTTTTATTTCCTACTCAAACGTACGTTTTCGAATAAATTAACTCGTGCCCTCTCATAGTTCTATACTAAACAATATTTCGATTATTCATTTTGTAAAATATTGTTTAATGTAAAAAAAAATTCAATTAAGTTTTAGTAATTAAGTATTTGGTTTAGTTAGGGTTAAAATATAAAACTTTTGTAATTAAATTTTAATAATTAAGTGTGTAGTTTATTTAGAGTTGAGATATATGAATTCTGCAATTAAATTTTTAGTAAAATGACTCAATTAATTTATAAATAATTATTTTTTAAAATTTTATATTAAATATAATCATTGATGTGTTAAATTATTATTATTATTAGCTAAATTATTATTATTATTATTAGCTCATGTAAGTTCTGGTACGGTACTCATAAAATTGCTTTGGATACGATAAAAAGGCCATTTCTTAAATGTTTAGTTAATTCGATTCTGCAGAATGTGTACGAAGAGCTTTATGGTTAGAGATATATCTCTTTCAATGAATTTAAACTCTCGAATGGATTAATTATTGTTTCTAGTAATGAATACTTTTATTGAGAATAAAAATAAAAAGGAATTTAGTTACTATGGGGAGAAAAAAAATTTAGTTAAAGCCACTATGATTGGTCTAATGAGGGGTTTAAGTAGTATGTATGAGGTTCTAGGTACAAAATCTCATTGTGATTAGTGTAATTTTTGAAATAAAAAAAATTGAGTTAAAGATAAAGTTCATTTTGATCTTTAAAATTAAAATTATATAGGATAACATTTTAGCCTTTATTTTTAAAAAAGTATACTTACAAATCTATTATCTATCTTCTATTAATCTATTAATTATTAATATATAAAATTTGAATTATTCCACTTTATGGGTTATACAAGTGTCAACACTACAACAAAAAATTTTCCTCAAAAAAATATTACATTAAAGTCAACCTCCTTTATGGGTTATAGACTGGACCATTAAGGCCCATCCTGTAACCTAAACCCGAAGGTCTGCGGATCAACCTGACCCAAGTTATCACCCCGCCAACGATCGGAGAGATTCTCGGCCGGTGATATCCTTCCTCCGAAGAGCAACGCTCCACGATCCTTGGAGGCCAACTCAATGGAAAGATCCTCGGAATAGCGACATTCACGACCACCACTCAGGTATTTAAACCTAAGCAGCACACTAGGTACACCTAGAACTCATTTCCCCCTTGAATATTCCACTATTGGTTTGAACCTTCACTGAGTTGAGCGTCGAAGTCCTTGCAGGTACCCGTCCCGGCGACCCCGAACCCGCAGAGGAGCTCCAGGATCCAAATTATACATTTTTGGTACACCAATATTTGATTACAAATTCTATCTCTTTAGCTTTTCATTTTGGGTTATCTATAATTTACTTTTTTTGGTGTACTGTTGTGTTAATTGGTGTCATTAACAAAAGTCATGTTTGTATACAAATAATTAATAAAAAAATTTGTCTACAATTAGAAACAAAAATTGTTGTCCCTTAAGAATAAAATTTAAAATTAAAATTATTTAATTATATAGATAATTAATCCTAACATATAATTATTCTTATGTTTGTTAGTGTGTGTATATATAAATTTATTATTTTACTCATGTCAATTAACTACCTAAAAATCATATATCTCTAAGTATGTTTTGATTAAAAAAAAAATAATTCTTCGTACATTAGTTTTTTTCATCACATAATTATTTATATTGTTTGTATATTAACAAGTATAATTCAGTTATTGCATGATTAATGACATAATTTAAATAAAATTCATATTTTTTTCTTACTATATTTAATATCTTAAATTTAGACCATACAAACTTTTACGCAACATCGATAAATCTTGAGTAAAATATACTCAACTTCACTCTATTTGTGAAAGATACACTCCCACTCCCCTTAGTTTAAAGGTATACGTGTTGTGTGTGTGTGTGTATAGAGAGAGAGGAGAAAGAGAGAGATAAATAGATAGATAAATATATTTATTGTTATATTTTGTGCATTTGAGTGGTATAGACTTTAGTTAAAATGTTAATCTTTGTAGGGTAAAAAAATAGGAAAATTTCCAAAAATAAAACATAAAATTTAGCTTATTCCTACAATGAACCAATTTAAAGGTTGTTCTCAAAATACACCAATTTTCCTGTAAAAGGATTCGATTTCAATCGACTCCCGTTTAAATAATAATTTTTTTATTTATTTGGAAGTCGATTTAGATCTACTTCCATTTTTTTTAAAATAGGAGTCAGTTTCATTCGACTCCTACAGAAGTCTGTTGAGATCGACTCCTTTGTAACATAATTACTTCGGTTTAAACTGAATCCTTCACAATTCAATTTTGCAGCAGCATCCACGCCGCTCCAGTTGTCCAATTCACACGCCGACATGCCTCAAGGGAGGTGATAAGTGCCAAATTTACACAATTTCGACCTATTGAAATGACACTTATTTGCTTAGGTTTTAAAGAATTATCTAATGAATTCCCCATATTTTGTATGTTTTTAATATATTTTGCAAGATGGATGCAGGCATAAATAATTAGGAATAATCCTATAAAGAATGAAGCAAAAGGACAAAAGCGGAAAAGAGCTTAAAAGAAGAAATCAGCAAGGACCGCTCAGCGGTATAGAAGGCTTGCTCAGCGCACAAACGACAAACAGCGCTCAGCGGAAGTACCCTGGCCGCTGAGCGATTGTACCTTCGAGCTACTTGCAGCCGGCGCATTAAATGTGCCAGGCTGGCACCAGCTGGATTGCGGCGTCGCCCCTGCAAAAGCTACCGGCGCATTTATGAAGCCGCGTATAATGATTGCACCGCTCAACGATATAGCGCCGTCGCTCAGCGATAAAGCGTTAACCGCTCAGCAGAGGTACCAAAACCGCTGAGCGAAGGACCCCAATTTTCGCCTATAAATAGAGGAGGTCGGGCCACATTCGAAACCATCTAAAAAACCATCCAATCCTCCCTCCACTCTTCATTTCTTTTACACATTTCTTATACTCAAAAGCTTAGTTTAGGTTAGGAACAAAGAGGAGGCTTGTGAAGGAGCCGGGAGATCGAGGAAGCTCGGCGAACCGCTGTCATGATGGCGTGATTACGTGTCATGGTAAGCATCTAAACCTTGTCTCCGAGATACTCTTGTAAGATGGATTCCTAATCCTCTTTTTGTTGGGATTTTGATCATTATTGTAGTTTGCTTGTATCTATATAACTATTGCATATGAATCTATCTATTTCCTATGATTCGCTTGAATGATTTTATGCTTAATGCTAGCTTTGTTTAGTATTTTGCTTCTTGATTTGGGACTTAGTTATATGAACAGGAGTTATATTAATGAAGTCATAACCAAGTTAAGATCAATATTGCTATGCTAAGCTAGATTCTAGACTTGAACATTGTGAACAAACAGTTACAATCATTAGAGTCGGATCTAAATCATTTCATCTAATCTTGTTGCCATAACCGGAATAAAGATTAGCCGTTTTAACATCTGGAATAACTCTGGCATACTTTGTTAAAGTTTGTGTAAGAAATTAACAAATTTAACAAGGGAAACCTGTGATCTTGTCATGCGCGAAAGTGATGACAAGATAAGAACTGGTGGCGGGCAATCAATGAAATGATAATTCTGTGTAATAAGTAACTGGATACATGAGACTATATTATGATTAAAATTCCCAACAAGCTCCGGAACTACCTCTGATTTGTTACCTATTTACTTTTATGTTGTTTATTTATTTAGTTAACTATCAACTTTATCAAATCCTTCACTCCATTGTTTAATTAACTAAACTCAAGAACGGTATTTTTGCAACTCTCTGTGGATTCGACTATACCCGACTATACTGCAATTGGATCTCTTGTGGATCTGAAAGCCGTAAAGTAGGTATATATTTAATTTGAACGACAAAAGCACAGATAAGCTTTCTACGAAATTGACACAATTGTGACAAAACCTAAGTTGTGTCAAGATTAGAGAAAGTGTTTAAATTGGCTTTCATCAGGAGGAAAATATAATGTCCCTAGAGATCGACGCCACAATGCAATAGATAGATAGTTTAGGGTTTTGGTTGTTTACATTATTTTGTAACTTTAATGTAACTTTATGTAACTTTGGATTTTTTTAATGTACCTTTATGTATGTTACCTTATTATGCGACTCATTTCGTTGACTTTGTTATTTCTTTATGACTAATTTGTTTAGGTATGAATAAAAAATAAACTTACTAACAACAACTTAATAAAAAAATGACATAATAAGTAACAAGCCATCGATAAATTTTTTTCATAAACACTTTAATAACATAAAACAATACATAACAAGCCATCCATAGCAACCATGACACTATACCACTAGCCGCTATCATTTATATGTAGGCACACATGTCTCATGTGCCCAGGCTGATGACGCATGCCACAATGTCTTACCCTATCAAGTTCAACTTTGTTTATCTCGTTCAGAATACAGTTAGAGACAGGATGACCTTCATTGCTACGTCTCATTATCAGATTTGGCAAGATGATAGGTCCACTTGGATGAGGCCACAAATGCTCATCAAGAAGGGGTTTGAATTGTCCCATATACACGTGAACAACATGCTCCATACTATAAACAAGATGAACATAGCTAGCCCAATCAAGTCATGTCTGATGGCATGTTGCAACTCCACGGCAACAAGGAAAGTGTAATGCCTGAAATGCTCTACAATCATAGGTTTCATTACCTAAGTCGACTCAAAAGGACATTTGCCTAAATACCCTAGTCCAGTCACACACTAACACCTCATAAGTCATGTCATCCTGACTTATCGATCTCACATGCATTTTTCTCTGAGATGACTACTAGATTCAATCTCGTTTGACAAGCACTCATAGAACTTTTTTCTTGCCCTTAGCTGAGCTTGTGTGCTCTGCCCTCTATCATAGAACGTCTTCACCAACTTATAGCAAGTGGTCTAGATTATGGTCGTGATAAGAAGAGATTGTGCCTCTTTTAGCACATTATTCCAACATGCTAACATATTTTTGGTCATGTTTCCAAAACACCACCCTTCATTACCATGTTGAGCCCACTATTCAAGCAGGGTCCTGTTAATCCACTCACCCATCATCGGATCATTATCAGTTAGCACACTTATCCAGTGGAGATACCTAGAACGTGACTGACTATACACCATGTTCTTTAGTTCTTTCTTTGCTTCATTGTCCATGAAGTGAGTGTTTTTAATGCTAGGTGAATTGTATAAAATGCATGATACGCTCCTAGAGCATGCCAATCATTCTCTTCATCTTGTAGGGCTGCGGTGATAGAGGCATGTCTGTCCAATAAAAATGTTAAGATCATAGCAATTAATAATATATAGAAGGACAAGTAAAGTAATTGAAAATGTTAAGAACATGATAATTAATAACAAGTACAAGAACAAAAAATATTACCTATCCGAACAAAAAATATTACCTATCCGATATAACAAGAATACCTAGCTGGGGTGTTACATGTTCTCAGACATGCTTCAAGAAAGACCATGCCTCCTTTGTCTCCCCCTCAAAAATTGCAAATGCGATAGGGATAATTTGACCTTTCCCATCTTGATCAATTGCGTCATCAGCAGTACTCCATCGTACTTCCCATACAAATGTGTGCCATCAATTGAAATGAATGGTTTTCAATACTTAAATTCCTCAATGCATGCTAGAAATGTCCAAAACGTTTGTGAGAACATCACATCGTCAGTACGAATTAGACCATTGTCAATATATGGCACAATTTGTAAATGCACAATCGAACCTGCCATAATTCCATGTACAAAACAATTAATAATAGATACAATGACAATCAAGTAGTCAATGAAAGAAAATTAGTGAAGCTATTAAAGAGATTAATGACAAAGAGATAAACATATATCACAACATAATCAATAACAAGAAAAAGGACAAATTATATTACCTAGCACGTAATGCTGTAAACCCAACAAAAATGTAGGGAGTTTATTGTATGATTCTTCCCAATTGCCATATACAATAGCAATTGCCCTTTGCTTCCCAAGTTAACACGTGTTGTATGATGGCATCAAGTTCAAATCCTTTTGAACATCTCTACCTACAATGCTTTAAAGGTTGTATCTGGATTAGCTTCTACAATTGAACGTATGATTACACATATAATCTTTGAATCTAGCTACAGGTGACTCTTTTGTAAACTAAAAAAGAGACAAGTATGTTCATTAGTAACCTTCCTCACCTCCCACATTTGAGACTTTTCCCTTAGAGTCACCCGAATTGACCAGGGACATCCTTGTTCTGCCATGGTACACCCCGTACCAAAATTTTCCTTCCCCAAACTCAAGGACTTTGTGTTGCACGCCTCTGTGGAGGTTGTAGTTTTTAACAGCAAACAACACGGTTTCCTTGTTTGGGAACAGTTGACCCGTATACATTTCATTACTGGCTCCTGATCCTAATCCCGGTGTTGCTACTATTGCTGATACTGATCCCAAACCTTTGTCATGATGCTGAGACTGAGGCTGAGTAGTGTAGTAATTAGGGAGATGGTAAGGCTGAGGTTGAGGTTGCAACTGAGGTTGAGCCTGATAGTAACTTAGTATACCTCGTAGAGGTATTGGTTTTGGCTGCACCACATCATCATCACCACAGTCGTCATCACCACCACCACCATAGTCATCATTACCATAGTAGTCACCGCCTGACATTGGATGAGGGACATCCCTGGCAAGATATACAAGGCTTGGAGACAGTTCATGTGTTTTCGGTGGTTTTTGGTATTACTGTCGATAATAAATAATCGACAAGTCCACCTTGCTTCAGGGTCTCAATTTGAGAAACTGAAACGATTCTTCTTGTGGAATCTAAGAAACATAATTATTATAGTGCCCAAGAAATGTATCCCTTGTGTCGATGCACTGTTCATGTCAGATAGCATTAGAGTTGTTAGTTTAAGACTTTTATGAATATAAACTCAAGTTTTCAGTTCTAAAGTGATGTGTAAAAATAATAATGTTAGAACACTTGAGTATGAATGTCAATTTATGGCTTTTGTAAGTATACAATCAAGTTTTAGTTCTAGAGTGATGTGCTTGACAGTAAATGTATAAAAACTTGAAGGAATCAGTAATGTATAGAATTACTCGATAGTTTGAACTGTCAATGCCAATGTGTGACTTTTGTATGCAACTTAATTGTTAGAACCAAGTTCTAGTTCCAGAGTTAGTAACACGATAGCAATTATTATGAACTTGATAATCAAGAGTTGCTTTTGTGGTGTTTGTTCATTTAAGTTTCAGTTCCAGAGTTACGAGTACAAGGACTTATGAATAGAAACTTGAATTATAAGAAATGACACCTGAATGACATGTTTGATATGACAAAATTACAAGTAAAGATGAAAAAGAAAAAAGCTAAGGTGTTTAATCCTAAAAAGGGAAAAGAAAATGTGAAGTTGAGGATGTGTACTTGGTTTTTCTTGTGTTCTGAGTAGCCATTGGAGGTGTGAGGGCGAGTGTATGAGAATATTTGCAAGTGTGTAATCCTAAGAACTTGTTAAAAAATATGTCTGATGGGTTCTATTTATATAGAAACTTGAGCCTTGACAACTACATAACTGCTTTATGGCACTTTCGCGTCATGGCACTTGAATTTGAATTCTGGTGCTCTGAGTTTTGATGGTTACATAATTGCTTTCTGGCGCCCCTTGTGTCATTAGTCTTGAATTTGAATTTTGGGTGCCAAATGATGCTTCTTGACAAGAAACCCTCAAAACGCAGTGCTTTAATTATCCATGTGTCTTCAGTCCAACAAGCCAATTGTCATATTGTCAGCCCTCAGATCTTCTAGTAACTATCATGATCTTCATAACCTTGATCCGTGTCAAGCCTTGGACCCTTGGATAAAAATATAACTGTCATCCATATTCACGTCATCATGCCACGTGTCGCGTTATGGACCTTTGGATCACAAGTAACTTTCATCCCTCGCGACCGGGTTTTTATAACCAATCAGTCATGCATTTTTTCAAAGACTTAGAATTTTTCTAAGTTCTTCATAACACTAAGGTACTGTGACCTTTATATTCCATTAGTCCTCCACTTTAGGACTGGGTGCCCTTGGCATTGTCATGACCTATAATGTCGAGACCAATCCGTCATGGGGAAAATGAATTTTTAGTATAACAGCGTGATAAGCAATCAGAGGAGGGGAGGGATTGGTGTTCAGCGCAAACGACAGATTGACATTGGAGACACCAGAACTTGAGCGAACACCTTCAAGCTCAACAAGGAGCTCAATGTTGTTGAGTACGTTGCTAAACCGATTCTACATATGAAACATGCACCTAACGTGGTCGTCCTTCTTAATTTCAAATGAACAAAACTTTAGGACGTGACTAACGCCAATAGGCATCTTATATAACACTCTCTTATCGATCCTACACTCCCCCAAACTCTTCCATTATAATGGATTGGAGTTGTGAAAAAGTAACAATTAGGTATACAATTACCCAAGATTGTTGTGAGGAATAAAAACTAATTTCGTCTTCTTTTTTTTTCTCTTTCTATTATAAAACACTAACATCTCTATTAACTCCTCACTCTTTTTTTTCCTCTAACTTACACAAAAACCACATTGACACTACAAATGAGCGTGCAACACTATTTATAAATTTAACTTTAGACACTTTACAAAGGATTCAATTGAAATCGACCCCTATTAAATTTTTTTTCTTAAACAAGAATCGATTAAAATCAACTCTCTTTATAGAAAAATTAATTTATTTTAAGAATAACTTTTAAATTAGTTCAACGTAAGAATAAACTAATTTTGATGTTTTATTTTGGAAAATTTTCCCAAAAAAAAAAATACATCTTATATAATGATGTGTATATATATATATATATATATTTATTTATTTTTTTTATTATTTTTTTTTGTTTTTGAAGAAGAAAGGCCACGTGTTTTTAAGTCAGCAACTGAGACTTTTGCTGTTGCTGCTTGTCCCCTCAACGTTTGTTCGTAAAAAAACCCAAAGTCCAATGCAGAAAATTTTGTAACACAAGTCAGCTCCTTCATCCTCATTGTCAAATCATCCTCTCTATGACCTACGCATCAAATATTATTATAATATGTAGATTAATATAAAAGCTTTTTTTTTTCCTATCATTATTCAAAGTATGAGTTTAATTGTTATTTATTTATCGTTTAATTATGTAAATATTTTTTATATTGTTATCCTATTAAATTTTATTACATAAATAAAAATTATTAATTTTTTATCACATTACTTAAAGGTCATGAATGTAAAATAATTTAATTAATAATAGTGTAAAAAATTTTACATTATCAATATATAGTAATTAAACTCTTAAAATATTTATATAGTTATTTTATCATTTACTATTTCAGCATGTAAAAATTAAGTTTTTACAATAATTATTATAAAATAAATATTATGCAATTATATGATCATTATTAAAAAAATTAATAGTAATTATTTTCACTTTTTAACATTATTTATTAGTATTTAAAATTTACTAAATATGATTTATTTTATTCGAGCCTAATCAATTTTATTTACAAGATTAAGTAATTAAAACACGCCCAAAAATAGTTAAAGCACTTAAATTATGGTTCTATCAAATCATAAAATGTGACATGGTACTAACTCACATTATACTTTAACTATGAAGTTAGAGCTTGATCATCACTTATAAAAATAAAAAAAATATTTTATGAGCATTGTTATTGACAGTAGACATTGAGTGCATAAAAAAAATGTTACTTCTATTATTTAGAATTATAAATTTTCAATTAATTTAAAACGGTGTAGTTGTATTTTACGTTAAAGTTAATGCATTATTTTTAATTTGTGAATGTTGATAAAGTGTTTTGAGAATAAAAACAATTTTCTTGTAAAAAAATTATATATATTATATAAAATTGAATATTAAGTAGTATTCAACATATAAATATATTGAAATTAGTTTTTTATATTTTATAGATTCTCACTAAAGATAAAGAACTTTCCTTTTCTGTCTTGCATTGAGCTAGGACTTGTGCTACATCTCTCTCTCCTCTCTGTTGATTTGATATTTCTGCTATCTTTGTCTTCCTCTAGATTCTATCAATCACTGTTTTGGGTTGAAAATCAGAGACACAGCTATTAACCCCTTTGAAAAATACAACAACAATTAGATCTTGGAAGAGTGAGAGGGGAAGAAAGAATAAATAGAGAGAAAAAAAATGTCGTTTCTGGTTTGGAAAATGAAGCAGACCCGTTTGACAAAAGTTCGCTGAGGTTAGGTTCACAGGGCACTGTTGTTGTCGCTGGCTACTACTCCCCCCCTCCTTTTTCTTTATTCTTCTCCTCCTTCAAACTCTGAGAGCTTAATAAATTTCGAACCTTTTTCCTCTGGTTTCTGCCATCACCACAGGTAAACAAAAGGTTTCATTTTTATGTGAAAAGGCCTTTCTGGGTTTGATGTTTAGCGAGTGTTAGGGATTTTCATGCTAAAGGGTCACTGTTGAGTTGAGTTTCTGAGAAAAATAAGTCATGGGGTTTGGTTTTTTGGGTCAAAGATCTTAATTTTTTTCTTTTCTTTTCTCAAGTGGGGACTGAGGGGATCTCAACACACACCGGCTCTATTCCTTGTTGTATCTATTGATTATTGTCTCTCTCACTTTCTTTCTTTTTTTAATGGACACTGTTGATTGCTTCGTTCACAAGCTGTTTGCCATATGGTCCCTCTCATACTTCCTATAGTGTTTGGGGATTTGGGATAGAAGTTTCTTCATTTGAAGCGTCCTATCTCTCTTTCTCCAAGGTTTTAAATTTCCTTTCAGATTAAGGGTTTTTTTTTCCCTTCACCGTTCCAGATCTCTTTGTTCTTGGGATTTGTTATTTTTTGGTGGGGATTGGTGATCTGAATCTTTTACTTGAAGCTGGTGTTTGGTATTTTTTCCTTGGCAAGGTGCAAGTTGCTTGCTGCAATTTGAAGGGTTGAGAAATTCTGGAGCTGTGATTTAAGGTTTGTTCGCAGTGATATTAGCTTCTTCTCTGTGTGTATGGGAGCTTAGCCTTGATTTTTTTGAGCTGAAAATTTCAGTTTTTGTTTCAGCAATGGTGTTGCTCAGATGCTTCTCTGTGACACTTCTGCAGTGGTGTTTCTTGGCTTGCTCACTTTGCTTGTCTGTGGGTCTTGGCAACCAGGCCCCATCCTGTGACCCCAATGATTCATCAGCACTGAAGGAATTTGCAGGCAACCTCACAAATGGTGGCTTTATCATCACAGCATGGTCTAATGATGTTTTCTGCTGCAACTGGAGGGGGGTTATCTGTGATAATGTGACTGATGTTGTTGGTGGAGCAGCTGCTAGCAGAGTTACCAAGTTGATCTTGCCCGGAATGAGTCTCAATGGGACAATTTCACCTTCTTTAGCACAGCTAGATCAGCTCATTCTGCTGAATCTTTCATTCAACCATCTTGGAGGTAGATTGCCTGTGGAGTTCTCCAAGCTGAAGCAGTTGAGAGTCCTTGATCTGAGCCACAACATGCTGTCGGGACCGGTTGCCGGCACACTTTCCGGTTTGCAATCCATTGAAGTATTGAATGTCTCTAGCAATTTTCTTGCTGAAGACCTCTTCCAGCTTGGGGTGTTCCCTAACCTTCTTGCTCTCAACATGAGTAACAATTCATTCACTGGCAGGTTCAATTCCAAACTTTGCAGTTTCTCAAAGGGTCTTCACACCCTTGATTTGTCTGCAAATCATTTTGTTGGTGGTCTTGAAGGCTTGGAGAATTGCACCACATCTCTCCAGCAGTTGCATTTGGATTCCAATTCATTTAGTGGCCCTCTTCCTGATTCCTTGTATTCAATGTCATCCTTGGAGCAACTCTCAGTCTCTGCCAACAATTTATCTGGCCAGCTAAGCAGCCAACTGAGTAAGCTCGCTAGCCTTAAAGCTTTTGTGGTTTCTGGGAACCACTTTTCTGGGGAACTCCCAAATGTGTTTGGGAACCTTTTGAACCTAGAACAACTAGTAGCTCACTCCAATTCATTTAGAGGACCATTGCCTTCTACCTTGGCTTTGTGCTCAAAGCTTAAGGTGCTTGATCTTCGAAATAATTCTTTGTCGGGTCATATTGATCTTAATTTCACTGGCTTGTCCAATCTTAGCACACTTGACCTTGCTACTAATCATTTTAATGGCTACCTTCCAAATTCCTTGTCATATTGCCATGAATTGAAAGTTTTAAGCCTTGCTAGGAATGGTTTAACTGGTCCTGTCCCTGAAAGCTATGCCAACCTCACTTCACTTTCTTTTGTGTCAATCTCAAATAACAGCTTAGAGGACTTATCTGGGTCCCTGACTGTTCTGCAGCAGTGCAAAAATCTCACCACTCTTATCCTCTTTAGGAATTTTCATGGTGAGGAAATTCCACAAAGTTTAACATTAGGTTTTGAGAACCTTATGGTTTTGGCACTTGGGAATTGTGGTCTTAAAGGCCGTATTCCGTCTTGGCTATCAAGTATCAGGAAATTGGGAGTCCTTGATTTGTCTTGGAACAATTTGAATGGCAGTATTCCTCCTTGGATTGGTCATATGGACAGTTTGTTCTACTTGGATTTCTCAAATAATTCTCTGACAGGAGAAATACCAAAAAGCTTAACAGAGTTGAGGGGCCTCGTGTCCGCCAATAGTAGTAGACCAAATCTCACTGCACCTGCAGCTATTCCTCTCTTTGTTAAGAGAAACAAGAGTGCTAGTGGGCTGCAATATAACCAGGCCTCAAGTTTCCCCCCTTCAATACTCTTGAGCAATAACATGTTAAGTGGAGATATATGGGCTGAAATCGGTCAATTGAAAGATCTGCATGTCTTGGATTTAAGCAGGAACAACATCACCGGTACCATTCCTAGCACTATTTCAGAGATGAAGAACTTGGAAACATTAGATTTATCTTATAATGATCTCTATGGAACAATCCCTCCATCATTTAACAGCCTCACGTTCTTGTCGAAGTTCAGCGTGGCATATAATCGCTTGCAAGGACCAATTCCAACTGGCGGGCAGTTTTTAAGCTTCCCCAATTCAAGTTTTGAGGGCAACTTGGGGCTTTGTGGGACCATTGATACTCCTTGCAATGGTGTCAAAAATATGGGTTTAAGGCCCAATACTTCTTCTGGCTCTGCGAGAAAACGCGCCAATGTACTTGGCATAACAATCAGCATAGGGATAGGGCTTGCACTGCTGCTTGCAATTATTCTGCTGAAGTTATCAAAGAGGGATGGGGATAAACCAGTTGATAATTTTGATGAGGAACTCAGCAGTAGGCGGCCACACAGGTTATCTGAAGCACTTGTTTCCTCAAAGTTGGTGCTTTTTCAGAATTCAGATTGCAAGGATCTAACAGTTGCAGATTTGTTAAGATCCACAAACAATTTCAACCAAGCAAATATTGTTGGTTGTGGTGGGTTTGGTCTTGTCTACAAGGCAAGTCTTCCAAATGGCACGAAAGCAGCTGTGAAGAGACTTTCCGGGGACTGTGGCCAGATGGAACGCGAATTCCAAGCTGAAGTAGAGGCCCTCTCAAGAGCTCAGCACAAGAACCTTGTTGCTCTCAAAGGTTATTGCAGGCATGGTAATGACAGATTGCTAATTTACTCATACTTGGAGAATGGAAGCTTGGACTATTGGCTGCACGAGTGTGTGGATGGGAATTCAGCTCTAAAATGGGATGTAAGGCTCAAGATTGCGCAAGGCGCAGCTCGTGGATTAGCTTACTTGCACAAAGGGTGTGAGCCATACATAGTGCATCGAGATGTTAAATCCAGCAACATACTGTTGGATGATAAGTTTGAAGCTCATTTGGCCGACTTCGGTCTCTCAAGGCTACTTCAACCTTACGACACTCATGTTACAACAGACTTGGTTGGAACATTAGGATATATTCCTCCAGAATATAGCCAGACTCTGACAGCAACCTTCAGGGGCGACGTTTACAGCTTCGGCGTGGTTCTTCTCGAGCTTCTCACCAGTAGAAGGCCTGTGGAAGTCATCAAGGGTAAAAACTGCAGGAATCTGGTGTCTTGGGTGTTCCAGCTGAAATATGAGAATAAGGAGCAAGAAATCTTTGACCCAGCCATTTGGCAGAAGGAGCATGAGAAACAGCTATTGGAGGTGCTTGCCATTGCTTGTAAATGTCTGGACCAAGATCCAAGGATGAGGCCCAGCATTGAAGCGGTTGTTTCATGGCTTGATAGTGTAAGATTTGATGGCTCTCAACAGTGATTTTAGTTTTTGCATTAATGCTTATAAGGGGTTTGGTTGGTGTTATATCATTGACAAATACATTTTGTAAAGCAAGCTTGTTTGTATGAAAGGTGGAATGTTTCTTAATACAGCTACTGCCTTATGTGTTTCTCTCTAGTCCTTTAGTAACATTATACTGATAGGTGTAATCTGTATAAAATGATAATTTTGGCTGAGATAATTATCTTGCAAAATATGAATACGCAGCTTTTTTTTTTTTTTCGTTCCCTTTGTAAATTAAGGCACGTTGGATGTGTTTTTAATGCTGTATCGTAGTCCTAGTCATACACTGTGCCATGCATTTATGTATGGTGAATATGACAAGAAAGACTTCAAATCCTTCCAAATTTTGGTTTACTGATTCCTGTCTAAATCAAATGAGTTCTGGATAGTTTGTTCTGCTCCTGATTGTATATTAAGATTCACATTGTGTGGCTACAATTTGTGGATTGTGCTTGGACCTAAAAGGTGTGCAGGGACCATATCCTTTTCTTAACGACAGTTGATAACTGATTAATACTTTCTCTTTTTTAATTGTGTTTTTGCAAATCACAATAACCGGGGGAAACAATTCCAAAAGGCCTAACAAATTGTATCAACAAGGCACCCTATCTAAGGCACATTCGGCATTAGTTTGGAAACAACTTGCCTATCTATAAGAGAGAAAATAGTTCCAAATTCAGCATTTATAACTCATGTTTTTGTCTATCTATATAGTCTGAGTAATTTAGTTTAAGACACGTGCTTACCTTTGCTTTCATGGGTATTTATCATGTGATGCATTCTGAAGTGTCATCTAAAGCTGTCTAGTTCTTATTGGTTATATATTTTCAGACCTAGTTGGCTTCTTAGTAGGTTCTATGTTTTTCTATTGTAACCAGATTATTGCTTGAGAAGAAAAAAGAAGCCTTACCTATATAAATTGCTAGTTGGGCCTCTTGTCTTCCAATGCTGAAAGTTCATTTCATTATCCTATTTTGGAGCCAAATTCTATTATTTGTTTTAACCTCTTTTCAATTCTGGGTTTTATTTGGTAAACATGTCACCCTTCTTTGTGCTATGTGACTCTGCCTTATTTATATATATTGGAATCCACTGCAGGATCATATATCCAGATGAAAAATTGTTTTCTGCTTATGACAAGCGGATTCCTTGCTCCTTTTTTCTCATTGCCACCAAAGTTTATCTAAACCAATAGTCTATTTATAGCCTTGGATTAGGGAATACCATAAATGGCTGTGCGACTTAGCTTACATTTACATTTATTGTTGTGTACTAAGTTTCTATTTGCATGATATGTTGCTTTCTAACCTATAGTGCAAAAGAGCTAGAATAACATTTTTTTTCTTTCCGTTAAGAATAACATTCTATCTTTAGTTTACCATTTAGTTTTAATTTAATTTATTTTATCTTTAGTTTTAAGTTTATTTCAATTCTTTATTGACGTTTGCGACCATCTTCTTTATATATATAAACAACTCTCTCATACGATTCATTTCAATTTAGCTAACATTAATCCAAAGCGTTTTGATAATGTTTTCCTTGTGAGAAATGAGAATTGTAAGCGATTTATTATACTTCAAATTTGTGGACATAGTTTTAGGAGGGGGGAAAAAACCTTACGTTGACAACTTTTTTTAATTTCATTTGTGTATGCATACATTGACTACTTTGTTTAATAGAAATTGGTCATGGTACTATCCCTTCACTTGTGAAAAAAGAAAAGGGTTGAACATTTCTTAGTGGTTGAAAGGGAGGATGGGCAAAACAAATCTCTAAACGTGGGGTGGGCAATACAAATATGAGTGGAATATGCACTGAGATTTATCAACTGGCCAAAACATCCGTAAATCCCATCAAACAACATTGTTGATGTGCAATCCCACTGCCATCTCTATAATTATATACTTGGCAGTGTCCTTTCCAATGTTGAAACTCATCCTTTGCTATATTTACTTTAATTGGAAAGAACTTGCTGCTGAACACCCAAATCTAAAGTGGCTTTCTAAATAGAAAAGATTTTTCTATTTTGTACGCACTATCATTATTTAAAACTAAAATGACTCGAGTCAAGTTGGCGTAATATGATAGTAAAAGAGTAAATCTTTATATTCGTCTTTAGGGTTATTATTGTCAATCATGTTTGTTCTCAAGTTATTGAAATGATCATATTAGTTTTTTATGTTACCAAAAACTTGTCAGGTTAATCCTTGGAAGGAACTAATTTGATCGATGTTGAATAATTAATTTAACCGACGTTTAACAACTTCAGGGACTAATATGATCATTTTTATAACATAAAGATGAACTTGACTGATATTGACAACTTCAAGGACGAATTTAAAAGTTTACTCTGTAAAAATAAAATTCTCTCAATATTATTTTTTTATTTATAAGACTGAAATTTGAGACATTACTTAATATATATATATATGTGTGTGTGTATATATAAATGTTGAACCAATTGACAGACTAAGAAATTGGTAATGAATTTCTATGGTTGAAAAGCAGGCAGCTTGAAATTTTATATTGGAACAAAAAGTTTTGATTAAACCTAAAACCCCATGAAACCAACCATAAAGTTGCAATAGCATTTAATTATGTGCTTAAGCTTTTTTGGCAGCTGAGGCTCTTCCCTATGTTTCTATGACAAATTTGGGTGTGAACTCACCTAATTAATACGCTAGCCAATAGAAATTGGGTGGCAATTAAACATATTGCAAAGCAATTTATCTCTTCCATGTATGGTGACCCATAGTGCCTTATATTTTAAGGTATGCTTTAGGCCTAAAAAAATATATGTAAATGATGTTGGTCAAGTCATCATTTAGAAAAAAGTAAAAGCAGCATATTAGCATTTGAAATTGATTAAAATTTATGTTAGCTAGAATGAATGATGATAAGGAATGAGGAAATGTTCTTCTCTGCTTTGATGTGTCGTTGAAAATAGAGGTATGGGAGAAAGAAAAATAGTTGATAATGAACAGAAGGGTGAAAGGTGGAGACACAAATTCTTGGGATCAATTAATTACTATTAATTACTAAGTATGGAGAAAAAGAAAGCACTACTTTCGTCTACTAATACATAATACACGTCGCTTTTTATTTAAAAATTTGTCTAAAAAGAATATCATCATACCTTTGAATCAATAAAGTGAAAATGAAACTCATCACCATTTTAAAGATTTAATTTTGAGATCACTCATTACCATTTTAAAGATTTAATTTTGAGATCTTCACTTATTCTCTAAAGTAACATCCCTCCCTTTAGAGGATCCAAATTCTTTTACTTTATTAAGGTAATGGTGAAATATCTTATGTCACCTTGTTTATCGTGACTTCGAGATGTTCGGATAGATAAGGACTAGTTTTGTTATTGAATTGTCTTCTGTTTTGGGCCTAGCAGAAAGGCTTACACACCATACAATATTTATCTTTTATATGGTCCAAATTTGTGGGCTCAACTTGTGGCCTCGTAACATTTTCTGGGCCTCTTCGGTATTCGCAGCACAAAGAAAAGAAACAAGCAAAACCAAACAACAAACAACGAAACAACCTACCCTGTATCTATATACTATCATTTGCATTTTGAAAAAGAATGAAATTCTGAAACAACTACCTTTACCATGAGCAGGGGAGATTATTGCATAAAAACAAATTTACAACCTCACCTTTATGTACACCCTCACAATAATGGTTAGGAAGAACAAATACTTCATGAAACTATCGGGTTTCAGTGTCTGGCATATCGCAGACATTGATACACGAAGACACTTATCCGACATATGTGTCACTGTCGGAGGGTTGGAGGGTTGTGACAGTGTTGGTGGCGCTGTCGGCGGAGAGGTGTGACAATGCTGGCGGTGTTGTCGATGCCGTTGCTCCATAATGTGGTGCGATATACATGGAGTAGTCTTTATCGGTCTGCAAAGCTTGGATGCATTTTGCAAGATAAACAATCAATGAAGGATGAAAAGCAAGACCAATTAGCCACATATAATCAGAGCCAACGAAGGTATTAGTACAAAGAAATTGAGATAATGACAATGGGTTTGAAGTAATGAAAATTCAGAGTTGAAGGGTAAGATGAAAAAATGAACTCACCCAATTGAGTGTAAGAAAATCGGATGTGGAGCCAAAACGCTCCTAAATCACCAAAATTACTCAAATGGAGGAATGCAACTTACCAAAAGTCAAGGAAGCAAGTGGCAAATATATTTAAGAGGGAACAGGGAAGCAAATCAAGAATTGTGCTTTGGGTACACCAACCGTTTGGCACCTTCAGATTAGGAGAGAATATATTGCCTTTATTTTTGTTTATAACTTTTAGGCTAAAATAGTACTTTGGTCATTCAGTTATATTGAAAATGTCACTTTGGTACCACTATCATTTTGGTCGTGAATGATTGTTCTTTTTTGGATATAACGGCAGGACCAAAGTAGGGGTAAAATTTTTTAATATGAGATTTAGTGAGATAATTTATAAAAATGTGATGAAAAATTATTAATTGTTGAAATGTGGTAGTAGCATGTAATTCGCCTAGCTTGTAGGCGAATTATGATTCAAAGCAATAAAATAATATACTATTCTGACACGCTGTCTTATCAAGACAAAATTTGTCCTTTAAGTCTGACATAATTCGCCTACCCCTTGGGTGAATTATGCAAAAGCGAAATAAAATAATATATTCTCTTGATTTTGTAAAAAAACGTAAATAATAATGATGATGGTGATGGTGATGGTGATGGTGATGATGATGATGATAGTAGTAGAAGTAGTAGCAGTAGTAATAATAATAATAATAATAATAATAATAATAATAATAGATCATTAGTGTTAATAGTAATTAGCTTACAAATACACAAGATTCTCATGAAGAGGCAAATAGAGCACACTTAATAACAACAACAACAACAACAACAACAACAACAACAACAAACAATAACAACAATAAAAAAACAATTTTTTTAGACAGTTTTTGAGCAGTGCAATTGTGAATTGGGAATTGATTGAATTTATAGATATTTTTTTAGACAAAATCGCCTAGTATAAGAGTGAATTATATGTGGTAAAGTATAATTAGATGGCAAAAAAGGAATATATTTCCTTGCTTTATGTTCTTCCACAAAACCAGGAGAATATATTATTTTATTATGCTATGACATAATTCGCCTAAGGGATAGGCAAATTAGGATGAACTTAAAGGACAAAATCTGTCTTGATGTGACAACATGTTAGGAGAGTGTGTTATTTTATTACGTTGAACCATAAATTACTTAAGAGCTGGGCGAATTACATGCCACTACCACATTTTAATAATTAATAATTTTGCACCACAATTTAACAATAATCATTTGTTTGTCGTATATTAAAGTGGATTTCTCCCAATGTTGCATTTTAGCCAAAAATTTATCCAAATAACAAGAAGTTTCATGTAATTTGTGTTATATTTTATGTGTTTGCGTACTAAATATAAACCGATTAAAGATACAATATATCACGTGTTGTACACCATCATGAAGCATAATATAATACTGACTTGAAGACTTATTTTATATGTCAGTGGAGTTGTTTGGCAACTTTAAGAAATAGTGTATTAACATCACTTAACCAAAATAAGGAAAGGTATTTATTATTATTATTATTATTAATTTTAATTTTAGTTTTAAGTCATATTTTTTTTCTAAATTAATATACTTTATATTCAAATTTTATAACCCTGCATTACCCAAAAAAAATTGTATAATATTGTGCATCGCGCGAGTTCATATAACTAATCTATTATAATATGGAATGAATATGTATTGGTATAGTCTCATCCTAAAATAAATATAAATAACTCAATTCTTAAAGGAATATCCAATGTGACCAACACACTAATTCCTTCTCGCTAACTTCCATTCTGAAGTGGCTAAGAAACTCCAAGTAGGCGCGGTACTGAAACTACTTGCAAGGGGCCACACAAGAACAATTTAATCAAAGTCTGACTGCGCACACAAAGAAAGGCAAGGAAAGATAAATTTATAATATTTTTTATGGAAATCAATTTTTTTCTTCTTCTGTTGCTCAACTTGGGAAATCAAATTTATAATATTAATTTCTGAAGTCCCTTTTAGGTAGGGAGCATTTTACTATCCAAAACGTCAACAAAACCGCACCTTAAAATAATCCAAGGCACCAAATGAAAACATGCTCAATTAAGTTCAAGATAAGTCACCTAAAAACAACTCTTTTTTTCCCATGCAACACACACTTTATGACTAATTAAAACAAGCACAAAAAACACAATTGATTCTGAACTTGTACAACTTTAAATAGCTCCACAAAGCTCCCCATTTCTGCACACTACTCTTTCTCTTGAATTCTTTGTCTTTTGCAAACTACTCTCAAGAAAACCACACTCTTCAACTCGGCCAAAACTTGTTGCAGCGTTACTAAAGCTAGCATAAACACAATATCATGGTAAGAGTGCCTCCGCCCTTCATTACAAAATATCCCAACATTCTAACATATGTAATTTCTCTGTTTACATTCCTATGTATCATGGTAATTAAGGGTGCCTCACAAATTTTCAGGATCTTATATATGCCAAACAAACCTTGCTATTGAAGGAAGCTAAGAATGTATTCAAGAAACTAATTACTGAGGATCCAATGGAGAGTTTGCGCATGGTTGACTTTATTCAAAGGGTCGGCATTGAGCACCACTTTGAAGAGGAGATTGAAGATGCACTTCAGAAGCAGCATTTGACTGTGACCACTGATCCCATTGATTTTGTCCAAAGCCCTCAACTTTGTGAAGTCGCACTTGCATTCCGTTTAATGAGGCAAGGAGGTCATTGCATTAATGCAGGTAATTGGAATCCTCAATGTTAACATATTTTTCTATTTTAATAGTTAAGATATTTATCTATTTTATCTTTCTTATCTGAACAGTTAAGATATTTGTCCACATTAAGTTTTAACTTGATTGATTTTTATCATTATTATTGGAATCAATTGTTATATGTAACAAGCCTATAAATAGGCATACCATACATACACATTCCAAAATATAATATATAATACAATCCTTATTTTTCCTAGTTTCTCTCTTGTAGTGTGCCTCAATCCACGTTCACCCATGATGATATAATACTACTCATTCTGCCCAATATTAAATGTCACTTTTGACACAAATACATAGTATAGGAACAAAATTAAAAAAACATTTAATACTTACTTAATCTAATCAAATGACATTTAACGTTAGAAGTCTAATGTTGGACTGCAGGGGTAATAGTTTAGATTATTATCAAAGACAAGTCACATATTATTGTGTACTATTTTCTTTTCATCAATTATGCATAAACCTGATTTTTATTGTAAGAGATATACTAATAACAAATTATCAACTATTTAATATGGATGTGCAGATATATTTGACAACATAAAGATTAACCAAAGGAAGTTGAGAGAAGCATGTAGTGAAGATGTGAAGGGACTCATTGCTATGTATGAAGCAACCCAACTAAGCATCGAAGGAGAAGATAGTCTTGACAATGCAGGGCGCCTAAGCTGTGAGCTTCTCCATTCATGGCTATCAAGGCATCAAGACCATCATGAAGCTGCATATGTTGCAAGTGCTCTTCAGCATCCACTTCATCATGGCCTGTACAGATTCATGGATAAGAGCATCCTCCTAAGCGATTTCAAGGCCAATATTAATGAATGGACCGAATGTTTAGAGGAGCTAGCAGAGGTCAATTCCTGCATTGTTAGGCTCATGAACCAAAATGAAATGATTCAAGTTTCAAAGTAAGTTTAATCATAACTAGCTTAGATGTTGAATTTTTAGTTATTTAAATTAGCAACCGCTAACACATTCCCTCTAATAGATGGTGGAAAAACCTTGGAATTGCCAAAGAGGTGAAGTTTGCAACGTATCAACCTCTTAAATGGTACATGTGGCCCATGGCATGCTTCACGGATCCAAGCTTTTCAGACCAAAGGATTCAACTAACAAAACCTGTCTCTCTGATCTACGTTATCGATGACATTTTCGATATTCACGGGACATTAGATCAACTTACTCTATTTATAGATGCTGTTAATAGGTATCCAAAACATGGACATGGAAGCAAATATGAAACTTTATTTTCTATTTCCTCAATTTCTATTCTAATGCTTACACCAAATTGATTTCTCAATTCAGATGGGAATTGACCGGGACAGAGCAACTTCCAGAATTCATGAAAAATTGCTTAATTGCTCTCTATGAAACTACCAATGATTTCGCGGAAAAGGTTTACAAAAAGCATGGATTAAACCCAATAGATACCCTTAAAAAAGCGGTAATGAGTCCATTCATTTTATTATGTTAATTATGTTTGCATTCAATAAAGGAATTTCTTGAAATGAGATAAGAAAATCTAACATTTGCATGAATTTAATTAACAGTGGGTGCAACTATTAAATGCCTTCTTAGAAGAGGCGCATTGGTTGAATTCCAGTCATTTACCAAAGGCAGAGACGTACTTAGACAATGGAATTGTGAGCACTGGAGTGCATGTGGTGCTTGTCCATGCATTCTTCCTCATGGATCAGTGTATAACAAAAGACATTGTTGCAATTTTGGACGGCTTTCCAAGCATTATATATTCAGTGGCAAAAATTCTTCGTCTTTGTGATGATTTAGAAGGGGCTAAGGTAAAATTTAGGTCTCTTCTAAAATTTGTCTGATTTAAGGCAAAATGTTAATCACTTTCTAACGTGTATTATGAATCAATTGTTAATGCAGAGCGAAGATCAAAATGGTCTCGATGGGTCATACCTTGATTGCTATATGAATGAACACCCAGACGTTTCAACTGAAGACGCACAAAGACATGTAACCGAGATGATTTCAAGGGAATGGAAACGTCTCAATGGAGAACTCTTGACCGCAGATTCATTCCCATCATCATTTAAGAATTTCTGCCTCAATGCTGCTCGAATGGTACCTCTAATGTACCATTACCGTAGTAACCCAAGCCTCTCTAACCTGAAAGAACAAGTCAAGTCGTTGGTTAATGTTGGTCCTAGACACATGTAGAAGAATAATTTGTTTGTTCATATGTTGTTTTTATTTAATTTGATCTGTCACGCTCCAACTTAGGACGTGACCACACGTAGGGCTACTGCCCTACAGAAGCACTGACGTGGCATACTAAAATGTGTAATAAATGCAATGATAAATAAATGATGCATGCTTCTTTAATTAATAACTGAAAACTAATTAATAATTGGAACTGTTTGCATAATATTTGAATTGAAATATGAATGAGTTACAAAGTAATAATGTTTAAAAAAGAAGTTCATAAAACTACCATGGATCCTGCCCTAGGTGTCTGGAGCACAACTACTAAAAGGTTTTGGTAGTCCCCACTGTGAAGTGGAGCTTACCACTGACATTGGATCTTCGTTGCTACTGGACGAGGGGGACGTCCTTACTATCCTCAGTCGAATCTGAAAATGGTTTGATAGAGGGGTGAGTTGTCAAATCAGTGGTGGGTACCTCGATACCACACAAACAACATGTACTGCATATAATTGCATATAAATACATACATGTGTATTGAAGGAACTGACATGGTGAATAAAGCATATAACTGGATAACTGAAATAGCTGATAAAACTAAAGTAACTGAACAACTGAATATAACTGAATAATTGGAGTAAACTGAATATAACTGAAGAACTTATAACTGGAAAGTAAAATTGTGTGTATGTCCACGTACCTGGTGGAGGAGCACAATTCAAGGGATCCGCAGCTCGACCTTACTTTACCAGGAATATTTCTGGGTGGTTCTAGTAAGCACGCAACCCGGATACCTACGAGGGTAGCATACTCTAAGTCTGAGGAGCCTTGCGCTTAGGGGTCTGGTAGGGCACACATGCCATAACTAAGGATCCTTGCGCTCTAGTCGGGCACGCATGCTGTGGAGCCTTGCGCTCATATCTATCTATTGCTGGGTCTGGGTTACGAGATTGTAGGACCTCGTATTGTTCTAAATCATTTATCCTAGAATCTACTGTTCGTGAAATCTTTTAAGGAACTACCTTTCAATAAGGCCTAAGGCTACTGATTATGACAAGTGTGTCCTATTTAACTAATCTTTGCTTATTTGCCCGACTTAAGGACTATGGTCCCAGACTTAGAACAAGTTTCCCAGGTAAGAGAGGTGTTTTACAACAGACATCTTAAGTATCAAGTCTTGCCTTAGCCAATATATTTTCTTGATCATGCATGGCTCATAATTTAGAAAGAAAAGGAATAATGTTTCAAAACAGTCCATATTTTCGAGTAAGAAATATTTGCGAAGCTAAAAGTAGGGACTAGAAGTAACCCAACCAAAGCAGATAACAACTCTGTGAACATTGCTTACGACTATAGCGTGGGCAGTGGTGTTACAGTTGGCACCTGGAAAGCCAACAAAACCACCATCATAAGGACATCGTGGAACTGGTGAAAAATAGCATCTATATAGACCATATATGTATTCCGCTACAAACTATGTAACTTTGTTTTAAGCTCTGGTTCACTCTAACTACAATTCAAATAAGCTTATAGCTCTTTCATTCACATGTACTCAAGGTAACGCTCGAAATGTTGAATGAACTCAGTTAAATTGTACCCGTTATGGATGTATTTTCCAATTTGCATGTTTAGTGCCTCACACCTAGACATTCTCCAGATACTAACAAAGAACTTCCCTCTCATGTAAGCACTAGCCCACATAGCTCTCCTCTTGTACAAAGCATGAATCCATGTGTTGTCTTCTAACACAAACTCTACAACAACGACTCTCCACTGTTGTTCAAACTCAATAATCTCTAAATCTCCCATCATACATTTCCTAAAAGCTGTAGTGAACTTCACTTTGCCCACATGAGAGTTTGAATTACACAGCAAGTGCCGGCGACATAAGCAGTGATGGGCTTCCGGAAACACTGTTTGAATTGCATTTCTCATAGCCAAATATCCATCAGTAATCACTGACTTAGGAGCTTTCCTCTTCATTGCCTCCAAAAATTGAAGCAACAACCAAACATAGGTTTCCTCAGTCTCATTGGCAAGGACGGCACATCCAAAGATAAATTGTGTTGCGATGGTTATTGACACCAGAAAATACAACTATCGGCGACTTGTACTTGTTCCTACCATAGGTTGCATCAAACCCTAAAACATCTCCAAAAACATGGTAATCAAGTTGGCATGTTCCATTGCACCAAAATAAATGTTTTGATTTACCTTCCCCATCAATAGTGTGCCTTAAAAACATCATTGGATATTTCGATAGAAGAGAGCGTAAATGCTTAAATGCACCTTTTGCGTCCCCGTCTTGAAATCTTCTTTGCTTCATGACTTGGTTATACATGTCCTTTATATCATAATTTACCATGAGGCAGCTTCCTAACCATAGCAACAAAACCATATATGATAAGTACAGTAACTCTAACACTCAACTAAGTATTCATGTGATCAACATCTCCTTCATGCATGACCCTCTCTGACCTAAGCATGCCTTTAAGCTTGTCATCTAACAAATCATGACTATGATTGTCATCAAAACCACTAACATATCAACAACCAATGGCCACATCAACGTGTACACACATTCTTACCATGCATCCACATCTAGTGTGTTTTTTAGGCTCCTTCTTTGGCTGTGAGCAACATTCTACATCGTTATTGTTCCATTTTCCCTCCCAAGAGCGTAGTAAAGTTTGCCAAATCACCTCTCCTTTAGCGTTGTGACCAACCTTTGAATTCCTCATAGAAAACCCTTTCACTCTGGCATAATGATTGTAAAAATCATAGGCCGCATTCAAATCACTAAAATAAATCTTCCTAACATCATCAAACGTCAGTGAATTAAACTCTATATTGTCAAAGCAGCCTATCCCATGGACAAAGATTGACATCATAGGTTCACTATTTTCATCAACGTTTGAACCATCTACCCCATTATGCCCTGCCAACAAGTCCTCCATTACCTAGATATAACAACTTCAAAAGCACCAACAACACCACCAAACAAGAAACTAGATAAATACAACAACAATACCAATAAAATCATGCACACTCTCATAGAAATGACTCATTCAATCCCTACCCAAATGATCAACCAACAACAACAAACTAGACAAATACATCACCAAGAACTTGATGAACCCAGTAAAATACAACAAACACTTGTTTGATCAAGCCTTGTTTAATCAGGACATTGACCACTCAATCGATCAAGCTAAATATCAAAGAAAATAGCAAACTAAATGCTATCAAAACAAGGACATTGACGGCTTAATTGATCAAGCTAAACAACCCTAAATATACATATTGGCTGCTTCTAAAAAAAAAACAAACATAAAAAACTAGCAAATGATTAACAATAAAATAGAATAGATCAAAATGAGGGAGGGAGCACATCCATCAAAGGATCTCACTTACCTTCTCCTTACACAACACGTCGCACCAACCTACAGAAGACGCAATTCCAGCCACACCCACTTCTCGCGTGATCTCCTTCAACTCGACAGGATTCATACACTTCTCCTTTGATTTCCTTCAGATTTAATGCTCGATGGGAATGGGGGCATTGGTCGGTGACACGATCTCCGCCCAATCAACTGCCATGCGCAACCCAAAATCAATGCGCATTGGGAAACTCTTCCAACGTTCCTCATGTCTCCAAGATCCTTCAGATCTGCAATGATTTTCAACATTAAACTTACTTAACGATCTAATAACAGTGCCAAACAAGAAATAAAGTATAATAAATTTTTTATTTTTTCGCAAACCCTGCCTAAATTGTTTTAAGTTTACACTTTCAAATCCAGAACATTTTGCTCGTTAAACTAACCCGATCAAGGTTAGAAGCTTCCTATGAAAATCTCCATATATTTTGAAAGGGATTTGATAAATATTAAAAAATTAGTAGTTTAATATCGATAAAAATATTAATATATTATTATAAATATTTAATTTTATACTCATATAAATCGTGTCCGTGTCTTATAAAATTTTAAAATTAATATGTTGCTATGTCATATCATGTCCTGTGTCTATTTCAAAGTCGGTGCTTCTTAGGTTCTATTAATTTTATCCAAGATACGCTCGGTTATTTATGAACTCCATCAATTTTATTATGAATGTGTTTAAAGATAAAATTGTAAACTTGTCTATCAAGTATGTCAGTAAGTAGTATTGTACCCAACAAATATCCTTGAAATTTCATTGCCTCAAATTTCTAATATTTAATATTTATTTTTGTAAGCAGAAAAATAATTTTATATGAAATTATAGCGGCTGAAATTACATGTTAATGTTCATCAACCCACAAATTAAGGGAAGAGCAAAATAATACTAGGAGGATCTAAGTAGTTTCTGTCATTTAAGTTTCTACACAACCAACATACATACATAAATATGGTTTAGCTGTCCTTAGAACACTTGTTAAGAAACTTAAAAGAAAATGGATTGAGATTTTCAATACTTTTATTACATTAAATATTCACATTTTTTGTTTTGCATATATATACACTCACACACACATGTCCATCCAAAAGCCTTTCGATGTGTTGCAAGCAACACAACATGGAATACAAATCACCCTTTCACCGCTTAATTCTATTATATATCAATCAATTTGACTACTCTTAGATATATAGATTGAATAACCAAAAATAAATAAGCGAGCAAGTGAAGTGAAAGTAACATGGCTACGCCTACAATGTTGAAAACACTTATCGTGAGCATGGTTATCAAACTCGCGAGTTTAAATAAATTCGTGGAGCTTCCGTAAACTCGGATCGCAAACTAGGATCGTAAACTCGTACGAGTTTACCTATTATTAAAAAATATTAAAAAAATATTTTAAAAAAATTATTATGCTACAAAAATATATTTAATAAAACTTGAAATTCATAAATACATTTATATCCATAACAAAACACAAATAAAGATGAAATATATGAGTTCTAAGTTCAATTCATACATAATACATGTAACATAATACATAGTATTGACTACTGAACATCACAAGAAGCGAATTTGTGACGATGATGTCTTCAATATAGAACACTAAAGCACAAATAGCAATGCAGAGGTCACACACCCTGATGGGAAAGATCCCTGAGCAAAGGATGAAATACATACGACGGATTAGCGACGAAGCACAAGCAACGTCGGAGCACAACGGAGCACGNCAAGGCGGTGGAGGAGGCAGATTTGGTGAGAGGGAGTGCCAAGGACACTATGGATGGAGCCTAGAAGGCATCTCAAGAAGGTTGGACAGAACGGCAACAGTGATGATCACGGCAAAGAGCGGTGAAAAAGATAAATTAAGTAGCATGTCCTATTTACTCATGTGGTATTTGAGAAACTAGGGTTAAACATAATTATGATCAGTATATTAGTTCAATTGATTATCTAATCATTATAATCAGCGTGTTTAATTAAACTTTAAATGTATATTTTATTTTTAGAAGAGGTGTGCTTTTTTTTTTCTTCCATGTATTTGTACGGTTATGATCATATAATCATACGAGAAATATTGATTTTAAATATTATTCTAAAAATATGATTTTAACTAAAAAAAATTAACCCAAGCTCTTACATGCGCAACGAAGATACCTCTGCTCTTGCTAGCGCAACGGTGCGATAATCTTTAAGGGGTGCGATAATATATGGCGAATAAGAGGTGAAAGAGGAGGTGATGCAGAGAAGATAGTGGGACCCAAATGAAAGAAGAGGAGACAATAGTAGAATAAGAGAGGTAGAGGAACTATGCGACCATAGAGGAAAGAGGAAGAAAATTAGGATTCAAGTTTGATATTAGGTCATGCACATTAGATTAAGATTTTATTTAATTCTGAATAATCACGAATTATGAATTGGGGTTTCCTTATTAATCTTCATTAATATTATGGGTATTCCGAAATTGCTACCACCGTATACATACACAAGGACGAACATGTGCACAAATTTTTTTATATATGTAACTCAAATAAAATCAATTATGTACTGCATTAAATAGCCAAAAATAATTGTCACACTTTCTTTTGCTCTTCACTCACACTTGAAGTGGGTGGACTCATTCTCTATTATACACAAATATTTCAAAACAAATGTATAAATTTTTATGCTCAGTACACAAACTTTTCAACAAGCATAAACAAAAATAATACAAAAATACAAACGAAAGGAAATGAAAAAAAACTTTGGTGCTCACATACACAAACTTTTGAACAACCATAAACAAACAATATGACGGAATCGAAAACGAATACAAAGAGAAAAAGAAAACTTTGATGCTCACATACACAAACTTTTGAATAAGCACGCACACACTTTTATACATGCATGCACAAAACTTTAGAGCAATCAGCAATAAAAAAATGACGGAAACGAAAAAAAAAAAGAAAAAGATGAAGAGTAAAATTTTGGTGCTCACAAATACAAATTTTTGAACAAGCATGCATAAACTTTTCTACAAAAATAAACAAACTTTTTAATAAGTATGCACAAAACGTTGGTGCTTATATACACAAACCTTTGGACAAGCTATGCAAAAACTTTTCTTCAAAAATACATAAACTTTTAAACACTCAAAAATAAAAAATATGACAGAAATGAACATGACACTCTGGGATTTATAACGTCTTACAAAAAGTAAAAAAACGAACAAAAAAGATTAATAAAGTGGCGGATAAGAGAAAAAAAATAAAGAAGAAGAAAAATGAATAAAAAAGAGCGTGTGGTGTAACAACCCGACTTTTTCTTCCGTTAAAATGGCACATAATAAATAATTAAAAATATAATAAGAAGGAAAAGGTGAGATAAAAATGAAATAAAATTTAAATATTAATTTTATTTCTGTAATATTAATTAAAAATAATAATTCTGCGATCTCGTGGCGTCCGGTGACTTTTGGATCGAAATTAGGGTTTTACTGTAATTTAATCACGACTCACAGGAGTCTGTGAAATATATTCATATGAAAATAAATTCAAGAATATTCCAACTAACATTTAAATATTAACAAGGAAAATTAATAGGTCATAACGGTATGTCCGGAATATTTTTAGGATTTTCGTACATAAATAGTTAATGAGCGAACATGATCGAAAACACACCGGGATCACAATATGTGTGGCCAAAGGCCCAAAACCCCCACGGCACCCTATCTTCCACGAGAAAAACACACACACACCCGAAGACACACACATACATGCACCAACGTTTCATTTTCTTCTCCTAAGCTCTCAAGACCTCAAAGCTCCAAATCCCCCAAAGTTCAATCATCATCCTTCATCACCTTAAATCACTCTTAAATTCATCAAGGAGACAAGCAAGTGGCAAGGCTAAGAGTTCTCTTCACTTGGAAGAAAGGAAACCAAGTTCCATAACTTTAAAATCTCCATAACCTAGGTTTCTAGTTTTCTTGGCCAAGAAGCTTTCAAGCAAGCAATCAAGCTTCAAGTTTATCCTTTTCCATCACCAACAAGCTCTTTAGGAAGTGGGTAACTTTAGTTTAACACCTCTTTGGTGATTATGTTTGGTTGGATGTTCTTATGCATGTGTATGTATGTTTCCATGCTTGTATGTGTAATTATGTTAGAAGTTTGGTTAGGCTTAGGAAGATGATTCTGAAGGGTCTTGTGACCTGGATTAGATAAGATTGTTATTTCCATGGAAGCCAAGGAGAGAAAATGGAAGAAATGGTGAATTCAGTTTTCAGGTCTCGCAAAGGGGCCGCTGAGCGGAGTCTCAGGCACCGCTGAGCGAGCCGAAGCCTACGTGAAAAGTCAAAAAGATATTTTTTTAGAAGGCGGTGGAGAAGATTCGGGAAGGTGGCAGCCGCTGGGTGATGAGGTCACTACCGCTGAGCGATAAGACCTCTATCGCTGGGCGCGAAGGCTTAAACCGCTGAGCGAACATCGGTTTTCGCTGAGCGGCTTGAGGCTAGAAAATCTTATGGAACCCTCTTGAGGCTCATAGTACAACATTTATTACCATATCTATGATTAATAACTGAATTGTATGAACGTACATGCTGTATGTGAGGAAAATGCTCTGAACATGCGTATTACGTGTAGTCTGTAGTAAAATCTATAACATTTCATGCATTCATGATAAACCTAGTTCAAAGGCACTAGAATTAACTCTGAGATAAGTAAAGATTCTGAAATGAACCATAGGGAACAAGTATGCCATGCTGCAGGTACAGAAATGCTGAAATGCTGAAAAAGGACCAGTGCCCAATGCTGAAAAAGGGCCAATGCCCAATGCTGAACAAGGGCAAATGCCCAATGCTGATAAAGGCTATATGCCACATGCTGAAAAGGCCGTGATCACGTGAGCCAAACTATGATCCCACTTCAGGAGGTCAAGGCATCCTGAATGTGGAAGCCCGCCACAGGTGGTGTCGATATGGCATACCTAGAGGTGTGCGATTACCACACCTTTGCATTGTCGAAAGGGGGCAAGCTTAGGTGGGGGTACAATATCCGCCCACTGTCGAAGGGTCCCGAGGGGGCACACGGCAGGTGGAAGCCCACCGCAGGAAGGTCTAGACAATGTCGGCCTACACTGAGGGTGCGAGGTTATTCCGTCATACTAATGTTAACAGAGGACATTACTATGGTGGGAATAACACATATTCCAGAGCAGGTTTATGCTGTCATATTATGTTATGCACATGTACATTCTGTTAGGCATGTTTATTCCGATGATTCTGTCATGTTTATGCTGATGACTCTGCTAGACATATTCTGATGATTCTGTTATACTGAATGTATTCTGAATGTATTCTGTTATGCATTCTGATTATTCTAGATGTATAGTTCTGCTGTTATGTCCGTACCGTCAAGAGCACGCTCGAGACGGTTATGTATACTCACGGAATGTTAATCAGCACGAGGACGTAGTAAGCAAGAATAGTTCCCTATCACATAGTAATGTAGATAAAGCTGTTCAGATAGGCCAGACAATAAATAGTAGGCTATTTAGTATGTATGTTCACTTAGAGATCTCTGAGCGGCCTGAAGTCCGACATAATCTGATACAAGACTCAGGAACTAAAGTTATTTCAACTAAGAACATACCGTTCTCATCCCCACTGTTTTATGACTTCAGGTACAGAAGATGAATCTTATTTTGAGGATGTAAACGAGCCGCCAGCTGAGCCATGAGAGGCTAAGAGATAGATAGATGTTTACATTTTTGCAAAGGGCATACTGAGTAGTATTCTGGTAGTCCTTGTATTTTGATGTGATATATTCTGACTTATGTATTCAGTACTGCAGTTTATGTACATGTGATGTATATCTTACTTACTGTATATATATAGTTATGTGATTTTGTCTGATGGACCACCTGGATATGTATTGGATGTTTTACTATCTTATAATTATACGTTTTGTTATATTGTTTATTCTGACGCATGGCTCTATTTTAATAATTATGCAATGTAAATGAAAAGTTTAAAATCGGTCCTTATTTTCTTAAACAACTATTTTCGAAAGATAACAATGGACTAAGGTATTCCGATCAGATAGAAAATAACCTAGTGAGCTTTGTTTACTGCGTACGGGTAAACAGTTAGCTAGGGTGTTTCATGTGGGAAAGTACGAATAAGAAGAAAGAAAATAAATATTAAATACCATGTATAAAAGATGGATGCAATTACGGTATACACACAACATTTTGGTTAATCTTTTTTCACTTTATGTTTTTTTTAAATTAATATTAAAATAAAATATATGTAAAGTTATTAAAAAAAAGGAGTTTATTCTATATCTATTATATTTAGGCAGTTTCTAAGGTTCACTTGAGTAGTTTGGGTGAATTATTCACTAAGTTAAATTGAACTCTTCGATTTAAAACTATGTACACCTAACTTCAGATGATGTAAAATAAAATAAAACATTAATGAACCTTAAATTATTTGTACACTTTAGCAGCTCCCCCAAACAACCAATCATATCCAATTCATCGTCATCCCCACCCTCACCCTCTCCTCTGCCACTAGCCCCTCACCTTTCCACCTCGGCACCAACTTACCACCACCCACTCTGACTACTGACTTCCCTTCTCATCGACTCTGCCCACACTCCGCCTATGATTCGTTGTTACTCTCTTTTCCCTACTTTTCACCTCCATTTATTTCACTCACTTAAAAGTTATGGAAACATCTCTACCCCTTAAATCCAAAAAGTATAAATGCGTTGTCTCTGGTACTGCTCCTTGGGCTTCATTTCTTCTTGTGACTATATCATGAACACACACGCATATGTCGACCATTTAATCTAAGTCTGACTGCGCACACAAAGAAAGGCAAGGAAAGATAAATTTATAATATTTTTTTATGGAAATCAATTCTTTTCTTCTTCTGTTGCTCAACGTGGGAAATCAAATTTATAATATTAATTTCCGAAGTCCCTTTTAGGGAGCATTTTGCTATCCAAAAAGTCAACAAAACTGCACCTTAAAATAATCCAAGGCACCAAATGAAAACATGCTCAATTAAGTTCAAGATAAGTCACCTAAAAACAACTCTTTTTTCCATGCAACACACACTTTATGACTTCAATTAAAACAAGCACAAAAAACACAGTTGATTCTAAACTTGTGCAACTTTAAATAGCTCCACAAAGCCCCCCCATTTCCGCACACTACTCTTTCTCTTGAATTCTTTGTCTTTTGCAAACTACTCTCAAGTAAACCACACTCTTCAACTCGGCCAAAACTTGTTGCTGCGTTACTAAAGCTAGCATAAACACAATATCATGGTAAGAGTGCCTCCGCCCTTCATTACAAAATATCCCAACATTCTAATATATGTAATTTCTCTGTTTACATTCCTATGTATCATGGTAATTAAGGGTGCCTCACAATTTTTCAGGATCTTATATATGCCAAACAAACCTTGCTATTGAAGGAAGCTAAGAATGTATTCAAGAAACTAATTACTGAGGATCCAATGGAGAGTTTGCGCATGGTTGACTTTATTCAAAGGGTCGGCATTGAGCACCACTTTGAAGAGGAGATTGAAGATGCACTTCAGAAGCAGCATTTGACTGTGACCACTGATCCCATTGATTTTGTCCAAAGCCATCAACTTTGTGAAGTCGCACTTGCATTCCGTTTATTGAGGCAAGGAGGTTATTGCATTAATGCAGGTAATTGGAATCCTCAATGTTAAGATATTTTTCTATCTGAACAGTTAAGATATTTGTCCACATTAAGTTTTATCTTGATTGATTTTTATCATTATTATTGGAATCAATTGTTATATGTAACAAGCCTATAAATAGGCATACCATACATACACATTCAAAAATATAATATATAATACAATCCTTATTTTCCCTAATTTCTCTCTTATAGTGTGCCTCTATCCACGTTCACCCATGATGATATAATACTACTCACTCTGCCCAATATTAAATGTCACTTTTGACACAAATACATAGTATAGGAACAAAATTAAAAAAATATTTAATACTTTCTTAATCTAATCAAATGACATTTAACGTTAGAAGTCTAATGTTGGACTGCAGGGTAATAGTTTAGATTATTATCAAACACAAGTCACATATTAATGTGTACTATTTTCTTTTCATCAATTATGCATAAACGTGATTTTTATTGTAAGAGATATACTAATAACAAATTATCAACTATTTAATATGGATGTGCAGATATATTTGACAACATAAAGATTAACCAAAGGAAGTTGAGAGAAGCATGTAGTGAAGATGTGAAGGGACTCATTGCTATGTATGAAGCAACCCAACTAAGCATCGAAGGAGAAGATAATCTTGACAATGCAGGGCGCCTAAGCTGTGAGCTTCTCCATTCATGGCTATCAAGGCATCAAGACCATCATGAAGCTGCATATGTTGCAAGTGCTCTTCAGCATCCACTTCATCATGGCCTGTACAGATTCATGGATAAGAGCATCCTCCTAAGCGATTTCAAGGCCAATATTAATGAATGGACCGAATGTTTAGAGGAGCTNTTTTTTATCTTAACAGTTAAGATATTTATCTATTTTATCTTTCTCATCTGAACAGTTAAGATATTTGTCCACATTAAGTTTTATCTTGATTGATTTTTATCATTATTATTGGAATCAATTGTTATATGTAACAAGCCTATAAATAGGCATAACATACATACACATTCAAAAATATAATATATAATACAATCATTATTTTCCCTGGTTACTCTCTTGTAGTGTGCCTCAATCCACGTTCACCCATGATGATATAATACTACCCACTCTGCCCAATATTAAATGTCACTTTTGACACAAATACATAGTATAGGAACAAAATTAAAAAAATATTTAATACTTTTTTAATCTAATCAAATGGCATTTAACGTTAGAAGTCTAATGTTGGACTATAGGGGTAATAGTTTAGATTATTATCAAAGACAAGTCACATATTATTGTGTACTATTTTCTTTTCATCAATTATGCATAGACCTGATTTTTATTGTAAGAGATATTACAATAACAAATTATCAACTATTTAATATGGATGTGCAGATATATTTGACAACATAAAGATTAACCAAAGGAAGTTGAGAGAAGCATGTAGTGAAGATGTGAAGGGACTCATTGGTCTGTATGAAGCAGCCCAACTAAGCATCGAAGGAGAAGATAGTCTTGACAATGCAGGGCGCATAAGCTGCGAGCTTCTCCATTCATGGCTATCAAGGCATCAAGACCATCATGAAGCTGCATATGTTGCAAGTGCTCTTCAGCATCCACTTCACCATGGCCTGTACAGATTCATGGATAAGAGCATCCTCCTAAGCGATTTCAAGGCCAATATTAATGAATGGACCGAATGTTTAGAGGAGCTTGTAGAGGTCAATTCCTGCATAGTTAGGTTCATGAACCAAAACGAAATGTTTCAAGTTTCAAAGTAAGTTTATCATAACTAGCTTAGATGTTGAATTTTTAGTTATTTAAATTAGCAACCGCTAACACATTCCCTCTAATAGATGGTGGAAAAACCTTGGAATTGCCAAAGAAGTGAAGTTTGCAAGGTATCAACCTCTTAAATGGTACATGTGGCCCATGGCATGCTTCACGGATCCAAGCTTTTCAGACCAAAGGATTCAACTAACAAAACCCGTCTCTCTGATCTACGTTATCGATGACATATTCGATATTCACGGGACATTAGATCAACTTACTCTATTTACAGATGCTGTTAATAGGTATCCAAAACTTGGACATGGAAGCAAATATGAAACTTTATTTTCTATTTCCTCAATTTCTATTCTAATGCTTACACCAAATTGATTTATCAATTTAGATGGGAATTGACCGGGACAGAGCAGCTTCCAGAATTCATGAAAAATTGCTTAATTGCTCTTTATGAAACTACCAATGATTTCGCGGAAAAGGTTTACAAAAAGCATGGATTAAACCCAATAGATACCCTTAAAAAAGCGGTAATGAGTCCATTCATTTTATTATGTTAATTATGTTTGCATTCAATAAAGGAATTTCTTGCAATGAGATAAGAAAATCTAACATTTGCATGAATTTAACAGTGGGTGCAGCTATTGAATGCCTTCTTAGAAGAGGCGCATTGGTTGAATTCCGGTTATTTACCAAAGGCAGAGAAGTACTTAGACAATGGAATTGTGAGCACTGGAGTACATGTGGTGCTTGTCCATGCATTCTTCCTCATGGATCAGTGTATAACAAAAGACATTATTGCAATTTTGGACGGCTTTCCAAGCATCATATATTCAGTGGCAAAAATTCTTCGTCTTTGTGATGATTTAGAAGGGGCTAAGGTAAAATTTAGGTCTCTTCTAAAATTTGTCTGATTTAAGGAAAAATGTTAATCACTTTCTAATGTGGATTATGAATCAATTGTTAATGCAGAGTGAAGATCAAAATGGTCTCGATGGGTCATACCTTGATTGCTATATGAATGAACACCCAGATGTTTCAACTGAACACGCACAAAGACATGTTACCGAGTTGATTTCAAGGGAATGGAAACTTCTCAATGGAGAACTCTTGACCCCCGATTCATTCCCATCATCATTTAAGAATTTCTGCCTCAATGCTGCTCGAATGGTACCTCTAATGTACCATTACCGTAGTAACCCAAGCCTTTCCAATCTGAAAAAACAAGTCAACTCGTTGGTTAATGTTGATCATGGACACATGTAGAAGAGTAATTTGTTTATTCATATGTTGTTTTTATTTAATTTGTACTATCATGCCCCCGCACGTTAGGCTACTACCCTATAAAAGCACTGACGTGACATACTAAAACATGTAATAAATGCAATGATAAATAAATGCTTCAAGATTCTTTAATTAATAATTGAAAACTATTTGCATAATATTTGAACTAAAATATGAATGAGTTACAAAGTAATAATGTCTGAAAAATAAGTTCATAAAACTACCATGGATCCTGCCCTAGGTGAAACACCCTAGCTAACTGTTTACCCGTACGTAGTAAACAAAGCTCACTAGGTTGTTGTCTACCTGGTCGGAATACCTTAGTCCATAGTACTCTTTTGAAAATAGTCATGGTTCATAAAATAAGGACCCGTTTAAACTTTTACTTGTATCATATTAATAAGAACATAGAGCCATGCGTTGGAAATAAATCAATATAACAAAGCGGATAACATTATGATAAATAGAACATGTAATATACATCCAGTGGGTCCACCATACAAAGTCACATCATTGTATACATAATATGTACATAGATCAAAACATCAAATATAAAGTCCAGCATATACAACATCAAAACACAAGGACTACTAGGATGCTACACAGTAAGCCCTTGGCAAAACATAATCCTCTATCTAGCTCCTAGCCGCTCATGGCTCATCAGGCGGCTCTTC
>QANU01063901.1:270541-327090 GCA_003254905.1 Nissolia schottii
TTTTTTTCTTCTTCTGTTGCTCAACTTGGGAAATCAAATTTATAATATTAATTTCTGAAGTCCCTTTTAGGTAGGGAGCATTTTACTATCCAAAACGTCAACAAAACCGCACCTTAAAATAATCCAAGGCACCAAATGAAAACATGCTCAATTAAGTTCAAGATAAGTCACCTAAAAACAACTCTTTTTTTCCCATGCAACACACACTTTATGACTAATTAAAACAAGCACAAAAAACACAATTGATTCTGAACTTGTACAACTTTAAATAGCTCCACAAAGCTCCCCATTTCTGCACACTACTCTTTCTCTTGAATTCTTTGTCTTTTGCAAACTACTCTCAAGAAAACCACACTCTTCAACTCGGCCAAAACTTGTTGCAGCGTTACTAAAGCTAGCATAAACACAATATCATGGTAAGAGTGCCTCCGCCCTTCATTACAAAATATCCCAACATTCTAACATATGTAATTTCTCTGTTTACATTCCTATGTATCATGGTAATTAAGGGTGCCTCACAAATTTTCAGGATCTTATATATGCCAAACAAACCTTGCTATTGAAGGAAGCTAAGAATGTATTCAAGAAACTAATTACTGAGGATCCAATGGAGAGTTTGCGCATGGTTGACTTTATTCAAAGGGTCGGCATTGAGCACCACTTTGAAGAGGAGATTGAAGATGCACTTCAGAAGCAGCATTTGACTGTGACCACTGATCCCATTGATTTTGTCCAAAGCCCTCAACTTTGTGAAGTCGCACTTGCATTCCGTTTAATGAGGCAAGGAGGTCATTGCATTAATGCAGGTAATTGGAATCCTCAATGTTAACATATTTTTCTATTTTAATAGTTAAGATATTTATCTATTTTATCTTTCTTATCTGAACAGTTAAGATATTTGTCCACATTAAGTTTTAACTTGATTGATTTTTATCATTATTATTGGAATCAATTGTTATATGTAACAAGCCTATAAATAGGCATACCATACATACACATTCCAAAATATAATATATAATACAATCCTTATTTTTCCTAGTTTCTCTCTTGTAGTATGCCTCAATCCACGTTCACCCATGATGATATAATACTACTCATTCTGCCCAATATTAAATGTCACTTTTGACACAAATACATAGTATAGGAACAAAATTAAAAAAACATTTAATACTTACTTAATCTAATCAAATGACATTTAACGTTAGAAGTCTAATGTTGGACTGCAGGGGTAATAGTTTAGATTATTATCAAAGACAAGTCACATATTATTGTGTACTATTTTCTTTTCATCAATTATGCATAAACCTGATTTTTATTGTAAGAGATATACTAATAACAAATTATCAACTATTTAATATGGATGTGCAGATATATTTGACAACATAAAGATTAACCAAAGGAAGTTGAGAGAAGCATGTAGTGAAGATGTGAAGGGACTCATTGCTATGTATGAAGCAACCCAACTAAGCATCGAAGGAGAAGATAGTCTTGACAATGCAGGGCGCCTAAGCTGTGAGCTTCTCCATTCATGGCTATCAAGGCATCAAGACCATCATGAAGCTGCATATGTTGCAAGTGCTCTTCAGCATCCACTTCATCATGGCCTGTACAGATTCATGGATAAGAGCATCCTCCTAAGCGATTTCAAGGCCAATATTAATGAATGGACCGAATGTTTAGAGGAGCTAGCAGAGGTCAATTCCTGCATTGTTAGGCTCATGAACCAAAATGAAATGATTCAAGTTTCAAAGTAAGTTTAATCATAACTAGCTTAGATGTTGAATTTTTAGTTATTTAAATTAGCAACCGCTAACACATTCCCTCTAATAGATGGTGGAAAAACCTTGGAATTGCCAAAGAGGTGAAGTTTGCAACGTATCAACCTCTTAAATGGTACATGTGGCCCATGGCATGCTTCACGGATCCAAGCTTTTCAGACCAAAGGATTCAACTAACAAAACCTGTCTCTCTGATCTACGTTATCGATGACATTTTCGATATTCACGGGACATTAGATCAACTTACTCTATTTATAGATGCTGTTAATAGGTATCCAAAACATGGACATGGAAGCAAATATGAAACTTTATTTTCTATTTCCTCAATTTCTATTCTAATGCTTACACCAAATTGATTTCTCAATTCAGATGGGAATTGACCGGGACAGAGCAACTTCCAGAATTCATGAAAAATTGCTTAATTGCTCTCTATGAAACTACCAATGATTTCGCGGAAAAGGTTTACAAAAAGCATGGATTAAACCCAATAGATACCCTTAAAAAAGCGGTAATGAGTCCATTCATTTTATTATGTTAATTATGTTTGCATTCAATAAAGGAATTTCTTGCAATGAGATAAGAAAATCTAACATTTGCATGAATTTAATAGTGGGTGCAACTATTGAATGCCTTCTTAGAAGAGGCGCATTGGTTGAATTCCGGTCATTTACCAAAGGCAGAGAAGTACTTAGACAATGGAATTGTGAGCACCGGAGTACATGTGGTGCTTGTCCATGCATTCTTCCTCATCGATCAGTGTATAACAAAAGACATTGTTGCAATTTTGGACGGCTTTCCAAGCATTATATATTCAGTGGCAAAAATTCTTCGTCTTAGTGATGATTTAGAAGGGGCTAAGGTAAAATTTAGGTCTCTTCTAAAATTTGTCTGATTTAAGGGAAAATGTTAATCACTTTCTAATGTGGATTATGAATCAATTGTTAATGCAGAGTGAAGATCAAAATGGTCTCGATGGGTCATACCTTGATTGCTACATGAATGAACACCCAGACGTTTCAACTGAAGACGCACAAAGACATGTTACCGAGTTGATTTCAAGGGAATGGAAATGTCTCAATAGAGAACTCTTGACCTCAGATTCATTCCCATCATCATTTAAGAATTTCTGCCTCAATGCTGCTCGAATGGTACCTCTAATGTACCATTACCGTAGTAACCCAAGCCTCTCCAATCTGAAAAAACAAGTCAACTCGTTGGTTAATGTTGATCATGGACACATGTAGAAGAATAATTTGTTTATTCATATGTTGTTTTTATTTAATTTGTACTATCATGCCCCAACTTAGGACGTGACCGCACGTAGGGCTACTACCCTATAGAAGCACTGACGTGACATACTAAAACATGTAATAATTGCAATGATAAATAAATGCTTCTTAATTCTTTAATTAATAATTGAAAATTGTTTGCATAATATTTGAACTGAAATATGAATGAGTTACAAAGTAATAATGTCTGAAAAATAAGTTCATAAAACTACCATGGATCCTGCCCTAGGTGTTTGGAGCACAACAAATAAAAGGTTTTGGTAGACCCCACTACGAAGTGGAGCTTACCACTGACGTTGGATCCTCGTTGCTACTGGACGAGGGGGATGTCCTCACTATCCTCAGTCAAATCTGAAACTGGTTTGATAGAGGGGTGAGTTGTCAACTCAGTGGTGGGTACCTCGATACCACACAAACCACACGTAAAAAAGTTTGTACATGTGTGTAGAAAAAGTCTGTGCACTGTGTGTCACTGTGTAGACCATGGGTTGACAACATGATTAATAGTATTTGGGTTATACACCTAACATTACTCTAAATCTAATTATGTTAAATTTGAAAGAAAGAAGTTTACTGTAAAAAAATCTTATACAACTCCAACAGATTTACCTCTTGTAAGAGAGTGTAATGTGTATAAACATGGATAATCTAAATTATGGAATGTAATGCTATATTTTTGGTATTTTATGTACTTTTGGTATAAGAGTTTACAATAGAAAGGAATTGGATAGAGATAGAAACCTTCCCAAAGAAGAAGGTGGCCTAAGAAAGAGAATAGAGAATCCTAGAAAGGGATGAGATCAATGACATCATATTTTTCATACCCCTTTTATATGCCTTAACTCCTATTTATTATAACCTAAACTCTTCAAATTGAACTAATTGGGTTATTGGGCATATAGCCAATTTAGACTCATTACATTACCTACCCCTTTAAAATGGACATTGTCCTCAAGGTCCGAGAAATATCTCCACCAAGATCTCATTGCTTAAAATAAAATTCATAAGCAATAATCCAACAAGCTTGAATTTCTCCACTAGTAATGTTAAATTGGGATTAGCCCATAAGATTCCATCCAACCCAATGCTCCTTCCTTTGCATGTGGTGTTGGCACTCCAACCCCAAAACAAATTGGCCTTCTGAACAAAAATAATGGCCCTCAATATCAATTTGTTTCCTTCTTACGAAGTGGGTCTGGCCCATAATAAAGTCCACTATGTCCACCATGTCCACCATGGAAATTGACCCGCCTTGTCTAATTGCAACCGAAGAATCTTCCCTCTTCTCCCATTCCTCTCATTTTGTTGTTGTCTGCTCCATTTCCCTCATGGCCACCACTGCTTCTCTCCCCATCAAAACTAACGCAGTGATGGTTGGTACCAGCATGCGGTTTGCCTCGTCGGTCACCATGGAGAGCGTTTTGCTGGCCGCCGTCGCCAAGGCTCCCTTATCCTTCTCCTTCCAATACGCGAGCCGCTTTGCCAACCTCAGAAACGACACTTTTCCTTCTTATTGGGGCCACCTCGAGGGCTCCCCCACTTCTCAGAAGAGACTAGGCAATCCCTACCTCCAGCAGTCACCCACAACGCCGCCCAAACACCCTCGATGAGCACCTCAGAAGACACTATGCCGGTTGTCACGTAGTGAATCACTGCCATCGTGCGAGGATCTCTATTGATCCTCTAGTTCTCATTTCCGCCATGTTCTCCAACAATTTTCACTGCCTCTGGGATCTCCGTCATCAATGCAATGTTGGCGCCCCCTTCATTGCTGCATGCAATTTCAGCGACGGTGCTTCGCCTTCCACCACCTTTTGGTTTGGAAGCTTTGGTCTTGGCCTCTGTATGCTTGGTTTTCCTTCTCTCAACACGTCAGTTCCTATTGCTGCCACCACAACCTCCGAAGACACAACATAAGTGATCGTTAAGCTCACCATCGTCTGAATCACCTTGCCATCGTGCTTGTGTGGCTCGTCGTTGATTCCGTTGCCTAGATCTGACACTGCTCTGCCATCTTCTCCAATGACCTCTGCCTGTTTTACAATAGTGTCTGTTGCTTCCTCTACGTCATAAGACATTGTGTCTGCCACCTGAGTTAGGCTCACCGATGCCTTACACAGATCTCCTTTGTTGTGACTCCACATTGGCAGAACCACAATCTCGTCACCACCTCCAAGAGTAGCGTTGTTGATTGTGCTGCACGATTCAACGTTCGTTGGAGCCTCAACTTTTTCAACTCCTTGATTTGGTTTTCCCTCTTCTGGTGGCGTCATCTTCGCTGCAACCTTTAGATTCAGTGGCTCCGGTGGTGGTTTCTGTCGTTATTCCTCCCATTCTTCGCCAAGATCTGACCTCAGATCTAGATTAGGTTGGTTTTCTTTTTGCTATTAAGATTCTTGGTTTATTGTGGTTGAATTTCCCTTTGTTTTTGCTTCTTCCATGGTTGATTTCTGCCTGTGGTGTTGAATTTCTGGATCTGAGATAGTTAATTCTTGATCTGTTGCTGTTGAATTGATCTTTGCATTTGGATTGCTTTGAAATTTTTTCTCTGCATTTGTTGTCATTTTCGCTTCTAATTTTGGTAGATCTATCGTTGATTTGCTTTGTAATTTTGATCTTAGATTTGTCATTGCTTCTTCCTAATCAATTTCTCACTCTGAAACTTGCTTCTGTAAAATCTCTGGCAGAATGGGACTAAATCCGATTGGTAGCGATGAAGAAATGTTACTTCAAAGGTTATCCACTCTACTGCCAGAGCCGCCACAGCTTGAACCATGTTCGAGCTTGACCGGCCAATCTTTCTTCAACCTCCAGTAACTGCTGCAACTCCGATGTTCCTTTGGCATTCCAAAATTTCCACGCACAAAGGATTCACCAATAGCCATTCTCAACATCAAACACTGGCAGGTCATCACACAATGGAATATGGCTTGAGCTTTCTGAACCACCATGGAAAGCAGTAACCGCCGACATAGTGGCAATGAAAACACCATTTGTAATGCGTATAAAAATGGATAATCTGAATTATGGAATGTAATGCTATATTTTTTATATTTTATGTATTTTTGGTATAAGAGTTTACAATAGAAAGGAATATGATAGAGATAGAAACCTTCCCAAAGAAGAAGGTGGCTTAAGAGAGAGAAAAGAGAATCCTAGAGAGGGATTGGATCAATGACATCATATTTTCTATACCCCTTTTAGATGCCTTAACTCCTATTTATAATAACCTAGACTCCATCAATTGGATTAATTGGGTTATTGGGTCTATAGCCCATTTAGACTCATTACAAAGAGTACCTATAATCTCAACCTCAACCAAAAACTCGGTGGAAGCTACCATGGTTCCCCTTATGGTGGGGCACATGCCATGGTACTCCATTTATCCATCAATTTAAACTTTTATAATCATAGTTCTTGCACACAGTTTAGGCTTTATTTCATTTTGTGCCCAAATCCACAATGATTGAATATTTGCAACAAAAGCCCTTCTGCCAAATGTAAAATGACAAAATTACCCTCATCTCTCCTCCCTCTCTCTCAAACACCAACCACCACAACAACTGCCATCACCACCGCCACCTCCACCCACCGCAACTGGGCTGGCGTCCAATGCGAACATCGTCTCCCTCTCCTCCTCTCAACCCCTCTGTCCCCGTCATCCCGTTCCAGTTCCCCGACGGCGCCACCAGCATTGTCGAACTCCCACCTCACCTCGCCAACAACCTCGTCCACGCCGTCGTCCTCACCAGGCCCCAGGTGAGGTCCCTCATGCTCAAGCTCAAGCCACATTTTGTCTTCTTCGACTTCGCGCAGAACTGACTTCGCGCATTTCGTCTTCTTCAACCTCACCGCCTCAACCTCCCGCTAGATCTCGCCTCCTGCCTCAACCTCCACAACCTCATAGGTGGAAAAGAGCTTGGCGTCGCCTTGGAAGATTAGTTTCAAGGCTTGGGTTTTGTCAAAGAAGTCAAAGGTGAAGTCGGTGTAGTTGTCGGCGGCAAATGACGTTGCGATGATGGTGAAGAAGAAGAGGGCGAGGAGAGGGATGAGGTGGTGGCGGGGGATTGTGGTGGGTGTGGCCATGGTTGGTTGCTGAAGTTTGCGGCGGCGGCGGTTGTGGTGGTGGTTGGTGTTTGAGAGAAAGGGAGGAGAAGAGAGAGGAGCTAAGGGAAAGCAGGAATAGGGAGGGTAATTTCGTCATTTTACACTTGGCAAAGGGGCTTCCCTTGCAAATATTCATTTTTTGTAGTTTGGGGCACAAAACGAAATAAATGATAAAATGTGTGCCATAACTATAAATTTAAAACTTCAATTTTAAGTTGGAGTGGGGTACGGGTAGCCTCCACCCAAAAACTCATGCTAGCAATTGGGAAAGGTAACGTATATGAAGTGACGTGATAGAGAAAAAACTAAACCATTTATAACGTGAAAAAAATAATATATTTATTCAACATTTAAATATACTCATACATCCAAAATATTATATTTTAATCCATATAAACAATGTCGAAGCTAGTTTTGTTGTAAGCAGCAGATTCAGCGCACAAATCCCTGAAGTTGGGAAAATGTGTAGGCAGAAAATAAATAAATAAAATATTGTCCTATCGTTCATGTCTCCTTCATCTTCACCGATGCAGGCCTTTTACAAGTGTCACACAAATGCCCCGGTGACCAATGCATTGAGTTGCCACATCTCCAATTTTTCGTGACTCATGCTCAGCACATAAGTTACTTTTTCACCACGTGTCACAAATCACCGACCCTTTTCAATTCCCACTATTTAATATTTACCCTTGTTCTGTTTCTACTTATAAAATAACTAAAGCTTAGATAAGGCTGTGACACCCCCCCCACCCTTATATAAGAATTGGCACATGCATATATTAGTTTCACGGAGGAAAAAATGGCAACGAGAGTAATGCCCTTGGTTGTGTCATCCAAAGAATTGGTCAAACACCTCCAATCAACTACACCTAAAGCTGCTCCAATTAGAAGCATTCAAGTTTGCTTCTCATCAAATTCTCCTGTGCATACTCAAGTACTAAACTCTTCCTTTCACCACTACGTAATTTTAAGTGAAAAGTCCTTAGATGCATTTTTTTTTTTAAAAAAAAAATTATGTTTTCACAATCTTATTATATAGTACAATGATTTATATGTTTATAATAGAAGGCCTCATGAATTTGTGGACAACAAATTTTAAGGTTGATCATGCGGGTAATGATGATGAGAGAGTGAAAGGCAGAGAAATGGTGGAGAGTGTTAGAGAAGTGGCAAAGGGGACAGTGGACACTGCATGGGACGCAACAAAGAAGACTGCACAGACAGTGATTGAGACAACCACCGCTGAGGCTGATACCAACGTTGTGGACACTGCGGAGTACAGAAGTTCTGAAGATTTGAAGGGGCAGCTTGGAGATGGTTGTGATAACAAGATAGAGTTATAATATGAAGGAATTAATATGTGGATTAATCTTATGCTTTTGCTTTTTTTGTTTTTTTGTTTTTTTTTTTTTTTAATTTCCGTCTCTGTTTTAAGACATGGCTTCAATCTATTGTAAGTTATGATAGTTGAATAGGAAAAAGAAGTTGTGAACATTTTATTCCATTTTGTTTGAATATAATATTTTATATTTTTGGGGTCTTAATTTGAGTATGATCTATGAACACTACATCATGCTTTGCTTCAAATGGAAATCAAAATGCCACTTGGACCGCTGAAGAGATGGGGCCCAAGCCCAGCAAAAATGGCACCCAAGGCCTATGATTTTATTAGCTGGGCTGTAGATCGTTTCATTTTATGCAACTTCTTACATTTATAATTCTGAAGGGCATTCTTCCAAGGAGAAATTGGTTCTTCTTCACCTATGTTACACATGTACGGTATGGTTTTATATATATATATATATATATATATATATATATATAAAATAAATTACATATAATTAAAAAAAATTCACAAAAAAAATTAAAATTATATTTCTTCATTTCTTACAAAAAAAATAGCAAAAGAGAAAAGGAACTAGAGCTCGCCGAAAACAATGTCAAGACAAGGTCGAGCTGAAGATAAGGACGCAGATTAAAAAAGAAAGAGTATAATATTGAAGAAGGAGTTAAAGTATTACGTTTTTTTTTATTAAGGTTTGATTAAAAAAAATTCTTAAAACGAGGTCATCTGCCGTATTCACGGCGTACCTAACCGTACTCACAGCATACCCAGCCGTACCCAACCACACTCAGCCGTACTCAGAGCCGTACCCGTTCTATTTTTTAAAAAATAAAAACTTAAGTACGTACCTAGGCATATCCATGGTGTACCCGTACCCGATACGTACCCATACATGTACTTTGGAGTACCCATGCAACATAGTTCTTCACAATGCTAACAAATCATATTTAAGCACAAAACATAATCATTAAATGGGATTCTCACAATAAAAGTGGTAAGACTCATTTTTATTATGTGTACTTAAATATGATGTATTAGTCTTGTGATTAGCTTAAGAATTTTTGACTTAGCTAAGTTTAGGTGAAGATTTTATTTCGTGATTGATGTTACTTGACATGGGAGATCTTTCTTACGCCCACAAAAAGGATCTATAGGTGAATTCAAGTTTACAAAAGGAGCTCCACTTAACAGACTAATCTATTATGGAAGAGCTTTCATGTAATAATATTTGGTCTAATGTTTGAACTACTTAACCTAATTTAGTTTATTGATGGACTTTACCTATCCAACTTTTGAGAAAAACATAAATTGTAATGACTCAAGTCTATTGAAGAAAGTTTAACTCAAAAGACTAATTTATTAGGCGGAAAATTTTATAATTTTGAGTATCAAATTGTGATTTTTTGTTTAGCACGATTCATAACAAAGGCTTGGATAATGAGATTCAAATCGAGTCAAGGAAAAGAAAATTTTATAAGGCAATAATGATAAATAGAGTTATATAAATAATTCTATTTAATTGTAATGATCAATTAAATATATAACGGAAATTTTTTTGGTGCCATTAAAAATATTATGACCTTCAATTTAAACACTTACAATTTAGTTATATACCAACTTAAATATTTTTAAATAATTATAAAAATATTGACGCCTCTAGGGGTGCTACTTTTATCCATTTCATTCATCATAATTTATCAAATCCACTCACAATTCATGAATTTTACTAGATCAATCTCTTTCAACTTAAAAATCTAACCAAATCATACAGATCAAATTTAAAAGAAAAACCAAGTCAATCATTAACATCTGAAAATACAGCAGAATCAGATACCTTTGTCTGTTTCTTACCCATAAATCCTCGTATAAAGTTTGTAGCAAAAGCGACAACCCAATTGAATCATATAGAAAAAAAGGAAAAAAAGAAAAAGAAAAAAGAAGAAGCAAGTATGCAAAGAGCCAATGACTATTTCTTCTGTATCTGTGAAGAAGACACAAAGGTAAACTTCAATTACTTTAATCATATGCTACCAACAAAAACAAAAAAAATAGTGTGCCGTGAAAACAAGACCTTGATTTTAATATGCCTTCATATTCATACGTTGCAAAATCTTGGGACCAGCAACAAAAAAAATTCTATGCTACTATGAAGAATAACATGAATGAATGACTTGTAATGCCTCTTATCTTATCAAACCATGCAGCTGTCTATGCACTATCCCTTCTTTACAAAGCCTAGCAAGAAGAATTTTCTCTAGCACTATTAGTGTTTCTTCTTACTTTTGCACATTCGTATATAATTCCTCACAACTGTCCTACACATTACTAAAGAACAAGAAAAAAAGAGAGGACCTTTTTGGGATGGTGTATGTCACTAATTCAGACAATTCTCTGTCCACCTTGTGTGTTCAAGTCATAACTAGGGGGGGTTAATTGGCTAACGAGGGTTTTTCTTTAACATGGAAAAATGTTAATATAGAGTCGAAATCTACGTGAACCCTTCACGCGACAATATATCAACCATTGATATTATAATATCTATATATTTATAACTTTAAATTATATGCCTTGAATGGTTAAGGGTTTGTTTTGTTTCTCTTTATATCTCTTGTTTCTATTTCTTGTGTTTTTATATTTTTAGAATTTTGTGAAAGAAATAATGAAAAATAATAAAAACAATATAATCTTTGTTTTCTGTTTTCATTTTTCCTTTTCACTATGAGCGGTGCTACTTAGCACAATTCTAAATGTAATATGTACAGAACCCGATGAAATTTTTTGTAGCTTTTGATTTCAAGTTTTGAGAAGAGATCTCGTTAGGGAAAGAGAACTAAAAGAAGGAGGTTAACACGTTGGAGTGGCTAGATGGTCATTACTCTAAATCAGTGATCTCGAGTTCAAATTTTTGGTATGGAAAAATCGGTGTTAGGATAGTTGATATAAAATCTCAAATGCTTGAACATAATTATTTCCAATAGAAAAATACATGTCGTTTCACCGAACAAAAAAAAAATGTGAAACACTGCTTTGTGCATTTCATACATAAACCTTTTTGTGATCATAAATTACTTTTTGTTTTACTATTTCCTTCCCCCACTATACTGCCCAAATAACAAAAGTAGATAATAAAGTATGAACAACCTACAAAATATAATGACAGTGGGCCCCGTCCACAATAAATAATAATAATAAAAAATGCCCTCACTTTTTCCACATTCTCTCTTTTCAACCCCCACTCTTCCTATATGTGTGCGCAAATACTCACTAGTACTCAAAGCTCTTTCTATTCTTTTCCAACATTTTAAAGTAAAGAAATTAACAAAATAATAAACAATTCAATATCTGAAAACCAACAAAACAATAATTTATCATAGAGAAACCAATTACACGCTAAAACAATGATTAATAATAAAAATAAATTAGTTCTAGTAAGGTAGAGATAAAAAAAAGTGATAAATAAAAAAAGATACGAACATCTTATAAATTAAGTAGAGCTGTGTTGGATTTTCTTATTAATCATGTTGATTTCTTTTCTCGGACATGTTAGTTTCTCCTACAAAAACATGTTAGTTTCTTTTTTCAATCACATTAGTTTCTTTTTTCAAATAGAGTTAAATCATGTGAATAACTCATCCAAGTTGTTATGTTGGTTCCTCCATTTTAGCATGTTGGTTTCTTTTCTAGTAGGGTTGGTTTGCTTTTTGTCCCCCACACAAAAAAATCTTTATGTTGGTGAAGTGGAATTAAATTAACACAAATCTAATTTGTAAAATCATGTTGGTTTCTCTTTTTGGACATGTTGGTTTCTCTTACAAAACATATTGGTTTCTTTTGCAATGATGTTGATTTCTTTCACGAGTATTATGTACATTTCATATCACTACTATGCAACCCCTGACAACAAAAAAAACCAACATCTTAAAACAAATATACAAACATCTTAGAACAAAGAAACTAACATCTTAAAATAGAAAAACTAACACACTAAAATAGTGATAAATAAATAAAAAGAAACCAATACTAATAAATCAACATGCTAAAATAAACCAATATCTTAAAATGAAGAATCGAACAACTTAAAACAGAAAAACTAACACGCTAAGACAGAGAAACTAACATCTTACAACGAGAAACCAACATCTTAAAACAAAAAAATGAAATCAATACTAGTAATGAAGAAGAAGAAGAATAAGAAGAACGATGGGGTTCATTCCTACAAGAGGAGCTGAAAAGGACGAAGAATCACAGACGAAACAACAAAGGGGTTTGTTCATCCAAGAGGAGTTCGCGAATAGCTTTGAACGAGCAAGGAGCAAGAGTTCGTTCTTGCTTTCCTTCTTGCTTCCAAGCTCTCGGAGTGAGAGAAAGAGAAATTGGGAGTGAGGGAAAGAGAGAGAGAGAGCGAGTGAGATAAAGGGGATAAAATAAAATGTTTCTAATTATTCATAGGCCTAGATGATATTGTATTTTATAACAATTTTGTTTTGTTATTATATTTTGTATGGTGGTCATATATTATTGTTTATTTTTATTGTTCATGTAACATTTCTCTTCCTTCACAACATTATAGACGGTAAATAAAAATATAGAAAGCAAACAAACCCTAACATGCCGTTATGCATAGGGTTAACAGTAAATCCGACACTAGAGTAATATTACTCATTTTGACATGGTGCAATGTGACCGGAATAACAAATTACTGAGAGAAGAATAAAAAGGACAGAGAATGTGGGGACCAAACACAACTCAATATGAGAGTGATGGCCACAAGATTTTTTGGTGAAGTACTTGTAGCGTGTGACATTCTGATTCTCATGGCCAGAAAGGAAAACAAGAGAATGGCAAGGGAAGCAAAATTCAGGCAGATGTCATTATAGAATGATTCTTCATTTATGGCCAAACATCATTTAATTATACCAATGAAAAATTGATTTTTGAATCGTTTAAGTTTTTCAACCAGGACATGTCAATTAGCCACTACACATCCATTTCCACCTTATAATCATAACCTATAAAATTTGGATCGAGGGGATAAATTACATTATGCCATATATACACAGACAAAGCATATAATAGATCTACCCAAAATAAAATTAGGATGTACCGAAAGAAAAAGACAAAGCATATAATAAGAGCATATAAAATCCTTACCATAGGGGCCATCTAATAGTTTTCCTTTAATTGTCAACGAAAACCTTAAGAATCTTTCTCCTTTACCCTTTTTTGTTTCAAGTCCATTAAAAGATTAATCAATCAAGAATAGCCTATATGCTCTTCCTATAAGATTCATAACTAAGCTAAAGTTTTTATAATTCTCTATTACCACATTGCCTTCAATATCCGAAAAGGATTATATAGATAAGGTGCAAGTGACATGCCTCCTTTCAAGTAAAACTTATACACATCTTTCTGATGTCTTAAATAGAACTTTCCTTAAGTTGGCATGGCTGAACATTTTACTGAGATGTTAAATTAAAAAAAAAATAAAAACAAGTTGATTTTTTCAAGCTGTATAGGAACACATAAAATCCTCAAAACCTTTTAACATTGATAAGGGGCTGAACCAATTTGTTTTTTTTGTCCTCAATATGTAGATACCATCCATGGTGAAAAACTCATATCAAGTACCAAGTACAATGGCATCTTGCCATCTTGTGGAACCATGGGTGCTAGCAGCGTGCTAGGTCATGTCAGTGCCACATGATTGTTGTTGGCCATAGCAGTACTATTGCCTACATGCATTTGTCAAGATTACACTAGCCATATCCTACCAAGTTCATGACATCATTTTATGCCAGAGAGGTTGTTGTGAGTACAATTTTTCTTGAACATTTTATATTTCTAATAAGCACTATATGCATTTTAACTTCTTAATAATCACATAAACGTGACAAATTATTGATAACAAAAATGTAAAATACAAATACACCAATCCCACAAGGGAACAGTTTGGCACTGCACATTTAAAGCAGTGAGATTTTCTTGTAATTATGATATGTCTCTCTCAACTCTCTACCCTCTTTCAGTGCTATGAGTACTTTGCAGGCTTTAGCTTTAAAATTTTAGTGGCTCAGAACCTATGGTCCTATGCATCTCATTTAAATGCTTAACTGATCCCTAACGTTGAAGTGACTAAAACTAACTTAAACAGAAAAAGACCAGACCTCCCTAAATCCAATATTTAATTTTGTTACTTACTCAAGTACATGTAGCTGCCAAATATGACAGCAAACAATAAGAGAGATTATTAATGTCCTAATTTAGATTAGTTGTTGTTGGTTTAATTTGACCAGCATCACATTAAGAAACTCCTTTTAATACCTAACGAAAATAGTACGAGCAACATACGAGCAACATATATGAAAAATAGTAGGCGCATAGAGTTTAACAATCACAAGAAAAATGAGATATATCTCAAAAGTAGTGACAAAGTATTTTCTAGAAAATATCAAATAATTTCCTCACAATTTTTCTCTGTTACTTGCAACTCTTTTTCTCTCGTAAAGAAATTGTTTGTTTTTCACCTTTCTCTTGTCTTTCCTCTTATTCTCTAAACATTAGCGTTTCATATTTAACAACGAAACTACACCATATGAAATCAACGGATAAACATTCTTCATGTTAAGAGGGAACCTAATACTTGTCAATTCTCTCCCTCCCGACTACATGGAGGATTCTGTCACTCTTGCGTACTGTTAGTCGACAACACTCAAACTTTTCTCTTAGTAGTACCTTGGTCAACATATTAGATCCATTCTCATCAGTATGGATCTTCTCAAGCTGTAAAAGCTTTATCTCCAGTACATCTCTAATCCAATGATATCTAACACCAATATGTTTAGATCTAGAGTGAAAGGAGGAATTCCTGCCAAGATAAATTGTTGTTTGACTATGATAAGTGCCAAATTTACGTAATTTCAAATGGTTGAACTGTCACATGTCTGCTTAAGTTTAATGAATTATCTGATTAAATTCCCCACTTTTGTAGGATTTAGAGATGGATGCAAGATAAAAGATCAAAGAGAAATCCCACAGAGAAAGGAAACAAAGAGCAAAAGGGACAAAAGAAGCAGAAAAGCAAAGGCAGATGCGCCACCGCTCAGCGGTGACAACAAGCCGCTCAGCGGCTAGCACGAAGGAACCGCTCAGCGGAAGGGACCTAACCTCTCAGCGGACCTTGCTTCAAGGTGAAGAAACTTAGCCGCAAAGGAAGCTCTGCAGCCACACCTGCAACCGCAATGCCGCCCTGCTCTGACACCGCTCAGCGCACCGCACGCCGCTCAGCGGCTCTGACAGATAATGTCAGAGTAGAGCCACCATTCAGAGAAAACGTGGCGGTGAAGAAACCTCAAACCGCTGAGCGGTGCACTCAGACCGCTCAGCGGTGACCCCCAAACTCGGCCTATAAATAGAGGCCGAGGCTCACACAATCAAGGCATCAATTGGAGTTCAGAATTCGTTCTTTTCTCATTTCATTTCAATTTCAAATCCTAAGTTAGTTTAGCAACAAAGAGGAGGCTAGTGAAGGAGCCGGGAGAATCAAGGAAGCACGGCGGACGTCATCATGATAGCGTGAGAAGGTGTCATGGTAAGCGTCCATCACCTTGCCTCCAAGATACTCTTGTAAGATGGATTTGTAATCCTCTTGTTGTTGGGATTTTGATGATTGTTATAGACTGATTGTATCCATGTACTTTTACATTAATGAATCTATCATTTTCTATGATTTGCATGAATCGATTTTACACTTAATGCTTGTTTTAGTTTAGCTACCTAAAACATGATTTCGAACTGTTTGGTTGCGCGTGAGAACGGCATCATAAGTTGGAACTAAATCAATTCATCTAATAAACCTAATTGCTAGAGATAGAGTTAGGGATATTAGTCGCTTTTAACATCTAAAATAATGTTGGTGTACTTTGTTAAGCTTGTGTGCGAGAGTGACAGCATAACAAGGGAAACCTGTGATCTTTTCATGCGCGAGAGCGATGAACAAGTTAAGAACTGATGGCGAGGAATCAAAGAAATGATAGTTCTGATGTTTAAGTTATGAATGCATGAAACTATAATAGGATTCAAATCCCAACAAGCTTCCTGATCTGTCTCTGATTTGTTGCCTATTTATCTTTCTGTATTTATTTATTTATCTAAATATCAAATCACAAATCCTTTACTTCATTGCTTAATTAACAAACTCAAGAACGGTATTTTTGCAACTCTCTGTGGATACGATTATACCCGACTGTACTGCAATTGGATTCCTTGTGAATCTGAAAGCTGTAAAGAAGGATGTATTATTTTGAATGACGAGAGTAAAAATGCTTTCAACAGACTATCGCAAAACAATTGATAGCTTTCTTGTTGGAAACCAAGTTCATTCAAGAACATTTTCAACCACAACAACTCTTTACATGCTTCTGTTTCTACGATAAATTCAACCTCAGTAGTGGAAAGAGCAACACATTTCTGTAGCTTTGATTACCATGACACAACTCCCCCTGCAAATGTAATCAGATATCCCGATGTAGACTTTCTCGAGTCAACATCACCAGCCATATCTGCATCTGCATAGCCAACTATCAAAGGGTTGTCATTTCCAAAACATAGACACATTTTTGAAGTATTACATGGATATGTTAGAATCCATTTTACTGCAGCCTAATGTTGCTTTCATCCTTTCCAGGATTTGAAAGAAGCCAACTCACCACTCCAACTGAGTGATCAATATCTGGCCGTGTACATACCATGATATACATCAGACTTCCAACTACTGATGCATATGAGATCTTGTCCATTTCCTCCTTGTCTTCATCTATAGAAGGGCTTTGTTTTGAATTCAACCTAAAGTGATTGGCAAGAGGACAACCAACAACTTTAGATTTCCCCATGCTAAATCTCTGAAGTACTTTTTCATTGTACTTCTCTTAGGACAACCATACCTTCTTAACACTCATATTTCTAAATATACTCATACCAAGAATTTGCTTTGTTTTCCCCAAAATCTTTCATGGCAAAAAACTTGCTCAACTGCTTCTTTAAGTTGTTAATTATAGAGACATTCTTCCCAATAATTAACATGTCTTCTACGTAAAGTACGAGAATAATAAAATAATCATAAGAAAATTTCTACACAAAGACACAATGATCTGAAGTAGTCTTTTAATAGCCTTGTTCCCCCATAACAGACTCAAACTTCTTGTACCGTTGCCAAGATGCCTATTTTAAGTCATATAAACTTTGTTTAACTTACAAACGTAATCTTCTTTACCTTTCTCTTCTAAACTCTTTGGCTGCTCCATGTAAATTTCTTCTTCTAAATCACCATGGAGGAAAGTCATTTTTACATCCATTTGCTCAACTTCCAAATCAAGACTAGCAACTAGTCCCAAAGTCGTGTGAATGGAAGTCATCTTCACAACTGGTGAAAATATCTCATCAAAGTCAATACCTTTTCTTTGATATTATCCCTTAACGGCCAATCTAGCTTTGAATCTCAGAAAGAGATCGTGTTCTTCATACTTGACCTAAACGCCCATCTATTTTTCAAAGCTCTCTCACCTTTTGGAAACTTCACTAGTTTGAACATCTTGTTCTTATGCAAGGACTTCATCTCATCTTGCTTGACCTCGATCCACTTAGGCTTGTTATCATCATCCATGGCTTCTTCAAAGTTTTCAAGTTCTCCCCCATCTGTTATTAGTACATATTGGTCACTAGGATATCTGGTAGAATGTTGTCTAGTTCTACTAGATCTCCTCAATGTTGGTAGAGAAGCTGAAATTATCAGTGATTGGATGTGAACATCACCAGTATCTGGTTCAACTTCAGCATGATCAGCATCCACATCATGTTGATCTTCACAGATTTCATCTTCAACTCATCTTGGCATCAACGTTGAAGGTATTAGTTCTAAGTCAATAGAGTTATCATTAGATACATGAGCATTTTTTTGGAACTCACCAATATCGTTGATAGTTTGATCTTCAACAAATATAGCATCACGATTTCTTATAAGTCTCTTCTCAACTAGATCATAAAATCTATAGCCAAATTGGTCTTGGCCATAGCTGATGAGTATCCAATGTCTCATCTTAACGTCAAGTTTGGATCTCTCATCCTTAGGTATATACATGCACAAAATCTCTACACCTAAACACCTGAAAATGATTGTAGGAAACCAGATCTTCTCTAGAGCTTCATACTGTAGAGGAACACAGTGTGAAAGATTTAAAACACACACTGATGTTAGTAAAGCTTCACACCAAAAAGTCTTAGATAACTTTGAATGTGAGAGTAAACATCTAACTCTCTCCATCGAAGTTCTGTTCATCCTTTCAGCTAATGCATTTAACTGCGGTGTTTTCAGAGGTGTCATTTGATGTTGAATATCATGCTCTTTACAATAAGCATCAAATAGACCAATGTACACTCCATCATTGTCTGTCTAGATGCACTTTATCGTTTTCCCAGTTTCTCGCTCAACTACGACATGAAATTGTTTGAAAACGTCCAACACTTGGTCTTTTGACTTTAGTGTGTATACCCACGTCTTCCTAGAATGGTCATCAATGAAGGTCACAAAGTATTGACCTCCACCAAGTGACCTCTTCAATGGTCCACACAAATCTGAGGGTATAAGATCCAATACACTATTCTTCCTAGAAGGAGAGAACTCCTAAAAGCGACTTTATTCTATTTTCTTGCTACGCAATCATCACACCTTTTCAAAACCAACTGGTTTACATTAGGTAATATTTTTTCGAGTAATTGATTTTGTCATACCTTTCTCACCAATATGGCCAAGTATTTTTTGCCATAATTCAGCTACATTGCCCTTTTCCACTGTAGTTATTACATCAGTGAAAACCTTTGTATGTGTCACATAAAGTATATAATGCTTCAAACCTCAGGCCACCACCATGGAACCTTTAGTAAGTTTTCACTTTCCATCCTTGAAGGTGCTACACAACCTTCATCGTCAAGTCTACTCACAAAGATAAGATTCATGTGCATGTCTGCAACATGCCTAACATCTCTTAACAATAATCTCGTATCATTCTCCATAAACGGGCTAACATATCCTTTACCAATTACTATTTTCCATTTTAACAACACCGAAATTTCCTAGTGTGTAAGATGAGGAAAATTCTTTTCGAGATGTAGCAAGAATGGTTGTGCCACTATCAATCACCCAACTAGTTTCATTTCTTATGAATTTACAAAGTCATCATTGTAAATGATTGAACTTGTCAGATGAAACCGCAAACTTGCTCGTGCTCAAAAGCCCATTCCTCGTCAAATTTGCCATCGGGTTTACTTGTGCTAAACACCGGTAAATGCAATTTTGTGACGAATAGGAAATATTTCATCTTGTTTCTCCATACGTGGTATTTTGTGCCATTCAAGTTGGTTATCTTGTTTGTCTTTGCCTTCGTTCTCATAACTAGTGGCTCTAATACCACTTTGTTAGGAAATTCCTCTTAATACGCAATGGAAATTTTACCAGCAGCAGACTGACACTAATGTTTTGTAGAATATTTCAATAATATCTTCTACTATATGAAAAATAAAAATAGTACATACAAAAAGTTTGACAATAACAAAAAAAATGAGATATATCTCAAAAATAGTGACAAAGTATTTCCTAGAAAATACCAAATAATTTTCTCACTATTTTACTCTGTCACTCACAGCTATCTTCTCTCATTAAGAAACATTTTATTTCTCACATGTTTTTCATTACACGAATGCTTCGTGTTTATATTGAAAAACTAGCTGACTATAGCTTAACTTTTTCCTACCTTTCCTCTTATTCTCTAAACATTAGTATTTCATATTTAACAACAAAACTACACCATATGAAATTTGTTAAACATCGTGGAGAAGCAGATAAATGAGGCACAGAAAAATATAAGAGAAAGATAGATAACAGAGAAATAACAATTGTATTATCTGAGAGTTGTTGTGTTTCTTTACATCGGAGGCTGAACCTATTTATAGGCGGAAGACTCAACGGCCAAAACACAACGGCCAAAAATAAATTACAATCAATTTAAAAGATTATAATTAAATCAAATCAATCAAATCAAATCATTTACAATCATAAATTATTCTTAACAAAATTAATGGATAAACATTCTTCATGTTAGGAGGGAACCTAATACCTTTCACATCACCCTTTGGATTCGATGGGCTTAATATCCCGGCTCACGACGCCTGTAATGGGTGCAATCCCTTATGCTAAATGTCATTCTGAGAAATTATAAGGAAATAAAGTTGCACCCTTGCCAACACCTATAACTTTTGGTCTAGTGGTAAACGCTTGATCCAACAAGTGGTATCAGAGCAAGGTTTAATTTGGGAACCTGTTATGATAGATGAGATTCTGAGTAACTATAAGGAAATAAAGTCGCGCCCTTGCCAACAACTATAAATTTTAGTCTAGTGGTAAGCCCTTGATCTGACAATTGTGAATGCGATACAGTCACAACAGATTGTGCCATTGCTTTTCATTCCAATAATCCAACTGGAAATTTTTCTCTGCATACCAAGCCAAGTAAGCCAAGTGTGTCAAAGTCCAAACTAGCCCTGCAGCTATTTTTCTTATCTTGGTTTTGTTTAAGTCATGCAGATTTTGTAGGACATCATATTTTCCTTTTTATTTTTCATGTAATTACAGTTGTTGAAGCCATGTGTTGTCTTATGCATGTGATATGGGGTCCTTCATCTGCATATCAGAAATCACATCAATAACAAAGAACAAAAACAAAAGGAAGAATCCTCCTCTTCCTAAATGTAAATTCCTTGAGGGCCAATAGTTAAGCACTGTCACTTTCAACAACATCACCATTCATGCAAGAAAGAAAAAAAAATAAATCCTCCACTTCCCACTTAGTGCAGGAATTTGAGACTTAAAACTTTTCTCTTGTTAGCTTATCATTACAGACAAAAAATCCTTCTCCATGCACTTCTTGTCTATTTCCCCCCACCCTACTACTAATAAAGAGAACACAATTAAACAAAGAGGATCCTGTGGTCCACACACTCTTTCTACCTTTTTGCTCCTTATAAACTCACTCCATTCACTCTCATTGCTCCCCAAAGAGGAGGTTGCAACAGCTTAATACTTTGCTCCACCATTTTCTTCTCCATCATCATTGTCAGCACTCTAACAATGGAGGCCAAAATGATTGAGAGGAAGAGAACATCACTTGAGAAGGCGAGGAAGGATAGCGCAGCTGAAGATGTGGAAGATGAGATAGAGGAGGAGGAGGAGGAAGGTGTTCTTGCAGAAGAAGAAAAGAAGAAAGGTGCTGGCGGAAGTGGGAGAAGAGGGTCAAGTGGTGGCGGAGGAGTTTCGCCGCCTTCCTGCCAGGCGGAGAGGTGTGGCGCTGATTTGACCGACGCGAAGAGGTACCATCGCCGCCATAAGGTGTGTGAGTTTCACTCCAAGGCGCCTGTGGTGGTGGTTGCAGGGCTGAGGCAGAGGTTTTGCCAGCAATGTAGCAGGTGTTCAATTCCCAGTCATCTATAACATTTTCTCTCTTGGTCTAAAATTGCTTTTAGTATTTTACTATAGATGGTAGAGTTGATCTTACTTTTCCATCATCTGTTTAGTTTAGAAACAAAGCATAGTACTAATTCTGAGGTAAAACCTTGAAACTAAGAACAGACTTTTCATATCAAAGGATTGATGTCTTGACCACAGCCTAAAAATATTTGGTGCTTCTTAAACTAGTTGTCACTTGAGAGACAATGTTTCTATGAATATATATATATATATATATATAAGAAACACACATTAAGAAATTTAACTTCATTTCCTAGACCTTTTCACTCATTTTTCCATGTTATGCTTCCCACGGAGCATAAGTGTTAACTAGTTCAAAGTGTTTACCTTATTGGAAATGTGTGTGTGATGAGTCTCTGCAGGTTCCATGATCTGGGAGAGTTTGATGAAGCCAAAAGAAGCTGCCGCAGGCGCCTGGCTGGACACAACGAGAGGCGCCGGAAGACCAATGCAGAAACTTGCATTGAGGGAAGCAGCCGCGGCAAAGGGCAACCCCCTAAGGAAAGCCACTGCAGAAATGTCGACGATAGAGGAAGGATTCAGATGAACATGGGAGGGAGTTCTGGTTACAAGTCCTTCCATATCAGATGAAGTGGAAATTTGTGCTCAGCAGGCTCCCTCTCTTCTGTCACCCTATGGTTCCTTTCATGCCGAGGAATATAATAAAGGCTCCTTTTGTATGTTACAATATTAAGAATGTAACTCTAGAGAAAACTCCCAACATCTAAAGGTGGTGTCTTCTGAGATGTAAAACTAGTTCAGTTTCCTTGAGCTCTATGTTTTTTCTTTACCTGTTTAGTGAGTTTATTGTGTTTCTGTTCTGTGTGCCCTTTACCATATCAGTATCCTATCATAGAAGCTTTGAATGGTTTAGGCCTCACTCCACTTGAGTTGGAATAAAATCTATTGCTTCTTTTGGTAAAACTCAAATACCTCGTTTATGCTATGATAATAAACTGTCTACTAGATACTAGATTCGGTTTGAGGATGGAAATATATACATTATCTTGTTTTTGGCATCCTTGTCTTCCTTTTTTTTCCTTACCTTATAAAGATGTATTTTTCCCAATTTGTCATAAATGCCTCCACAGCATAATTGTGAGCTCTATTTTGCATCACATATAAAATGGTATAATTGGTCAAGACTCAAAAAAAGGGTGACAAACATGATGATCTTTCTCTGCATGTGTTGATTAAAATGCATTTGTTACTGCTAAGCTCCTTCCTTTGATGAAGGGATGCTGGTATGGGTCATTGCCAGCTTCATTCTGAAAAGGTTACCAGTAACAAGAAATTGTGATAACCATTAACCAAATTCCTAGCATATAAACAGATTAGACTGTAGTTTGGTCTAAAAAAAAATAAAAATTAGAAACATCATTTCCACATTATTACTTCAAATAACTCATTCTCCCGGTTGGTTTACATGAAAGCAGTCAAAAGATCACACCCTTGAAATTATTCTCAGAATAATAACACCACATGATGAAACTTGGTCTATACACTGAAGGATATGTTACACTTGCGAGTTTCTGAATCATAATATACTATCTTGGGTTTTTGTGTTCACTGAAATTTTACAACAATGCAGGAGATGTCGTCTGTGCTTTTCCTGTTTAGTGCTTCTTCAGTGAGGCGTTTCGCCGAAGCCCGAGCATCCTTTACATCTCTGATAGTGTCAACTGCTTCTTGATTTGACATTACCTGGAATAAAATGAATGATCAGATTTGATTACTAGATAAACAAGCATGTCATATAACAATTTACAACACGATAATATGCATGCAATATGCTTCATTTATCATAACTAACCTTCCACAATCCATCACTAGCTAAAATAAGAAACTCTACATCATCTTGTATCATCTCAACATTCACATGTGGTTCTGAACTCAAGTGTTTCTTCAAGCTTTTGTCACCAAATGCCCTTGAAACTGCCAGCCGTCCATCAACCCTTGGAACGTCCCCTGAATCAATCACAAAAGATGCATCCTTAGCATGAGAACAAAGCCTATCATCCGCTAAGTAAACTTCTTCGAGTAATAAATTCAACAAGATCAGAAAAGCATGCAGAATACATAACTGCACCACATATTGCAATATCTTGATAAGATCAAGGCACAATTTCCTACATTCTAAAATGTATGATACCTGGAAATTTTGATACAAAGCCACCTTTTTCTTTTATAACCTCACTTTCCCTGTGTGGCTCGTGATCCTCCGAAAGCTGTTTGGCCTCGCCATTCTTGCATAACACGGCCCGAGAGTCCCCAATGTTGGCTACTACTAACTTTTGACAATTGATTAATATTGCCGTAACTGCAGTTGAACCCCCTCTACCCAATTCACCTGATTTCTCTAAAATACTAGAATCAGTTATACTATAGGCTCTCCTGACAGCATTTTCAGGATCTTTCCAGAACTCAGGCTACATGTGATAAAACAAAAGGGATGATCAAACTTCTAACTTTACTAAACATCTATAACACAATGTAATTATATTCAATCAATTTGAATTCTGCAGCTCTGACTGAAAACTCCACTATAGTTGAGGATTCATAGATTAAGCACACTAACCAGAAAAGGCAAGGACCCTTCATTACCTCTTTTAAGATATTATCAAACAAATGAGACCGCAAGTAACTAGGTACATTGTGACCCGCGTGGCCGTCAAATATTGCAAACAAACCTAGTTCATTGTGATCAACTTGCTTAAATTGAGCAACAACATAGTCCTCCATGTCATGATATGACCTTCCCTTCACCAAGTGAAAGCCGTGACTTACGTGCTTTGACATCTTGCTCTTACCTTTCCCAGAATCGGGATCCGATGAGGCCAACCCAACTTTTTCCTGCATGCAACATGCTCATGTCAAACTACTGCAAAAATAATAGCCAGTAGAGTGCTCGGCAAAATGGGCAATTACAACATTATAAGGACAAGACAGTAATTAAAACACAACCATCGCCTTGAAGAAAGCAATCTAATATCATCTATAATGGCTTTTACAAAACTCTACGAAGACGGTTTGAATTTCAAGTGTAAGTCGTGAAGTATCACATTAAGAATGGACTAAGTGAAAAGTATATAAGATGAGACGACTCATAAACTTATTGTCTAAAGCTTTTGGGTCAAGATGTGACGTCTGACTCGCTATTGTGGTTTCTCACTTAGGAACTCTCCCTCCCGACGAAGCCAAACCCAGATTAATGTAAAGAAACAGGTGGATCAGGGTGATATACACAACCCAGGTTCTAGCATAAAGCATTTAATATCTTCAATACAAAGATGATACAATTTTGTTATATCATAGAAGCCTACATGGTGGGGAACTGAAGATGATACAAAAGGGGCAAAGAAAGAGTAAGGATTAAACTGTAAAAACAGTGACACCGGCCAAGGGACAGAGTAAGCTAGCTAGTTCTTGAATAAGTCTCAACCTTCACAATTCACAGATATAGATGTTTAAAAGCAATTGAAGTATTTGACATAACCTAATACATTTATGATTACCACCACCAGAAACAAAGATACAACAACAAAATTACAATCATTAGTTTTAGTGATTATATGTATCTTTTTCTCTGCAGATCCGAGCTATATTAAAAAGATTGAGCTTTCTGAACTCAGAAAAAGAAGCAAATAGTGACATTATTTTACAAGTCAAAGTCAATGATTGGAAGACCAGATAATTTGCATGAGATAGTACAATGACAACCACAAAAGCACATAAATAAAAAACTGGGTAGGGTTTATCAAATTGAGCAACACAATCACCCCGCTGAGCAAAAATTGATTAGGATCAACACCAACAAATAAAGATCTATAGCATTTCTCTATTAATACAAAGCAAGAAAATTGTGATCCAACCATACATATACAATTAAAAAACAAGAGGGGAATGATTCATACCTTCATCTTAAGGAGGATTTCTCTGGCAGTCATAGCTGAGTTTGAGGGGAAAAAAGAGAGGAAAGAAACAAAGGGAAAGAAGAGAAAAAGAGGAAGAAGGGGGGTGTGTGAGTGTGTGTGTGTGGTCTATGTGGTCTATGCTCATGAGGATGGATATTAGTGGTGGATTGATAGATTCCTTTGATGTTTGAAAAAGACTAGTCCACCTTCTCTTTTTCTCTAAATTCAATCACCAACATCCGAATCTTATTATCAAGAACTCAATTAAACCAATTCGACATAAGTAGCAGTGATTTCTCAGCATAATTTTTTTTCATTTCTAATATCCAAATTCGAGACTCCTAATTAAGGAACCAAGACATACCTTCACCAACCCACCTTGTAACTAGTCCACCTAGTTTGATAACTACTAAAACTTCTATTTAACTCTACTTGCTTCATTTGTTTTTACTCAGTCTTATTTTATTTATTTTTTTCTTGTTCACTGTGTGGTAGACTTGGTTTCTTCTCCATCAGATTCATCTTGCCATTCTTGTTAGATGTGATGTTAGCAGAAAGGTCTTGAGATTAAGAAGGTAAAGCAGTCTTTGAAATTATCCTTTACCCAAAATTTACATCCTGAATTTATTTATAAAAATGGTTTTAGGACTAGGAATTTGTTTTTCATAGACTTGACATGCATTTTAATTTTAAGGTGGGAAAATAAGTTATATTACTTTAATTACGTTATTCTATTTGATGACTACCATTGTTTTCTTTTGAGGACCTTGACATTCTTTTCTTGAGAGTATAGTATCATTCTTCATTGGTAAGAATTTAATTGATTTTGATGAATGGTCAACATAAAAGAATTTTATACCATAATTAAATTATATATTGTTATATTATTAAAACTCATTGACTCTTTAAAATTACATGTATGATTATATTAAATTTACTTATTGATGATTAAAATTACACTAATAATATATATATTAATCTACGATTTATATGTAATGAGTTATTTCTTGAGTTTATAGAATTTTTTACCTAGTATTTTAAAGAATCTAAAATGAGATATCATAGAAATAGTTGAAGTGGTTGGTAATAGGCTTAAATGTTGGTGGTTTCATCAAAATAAGAAAACATCTAAAATGATGATATGTATATATATATATATAAATTAATAATGAGTTTAACTAATTAAAGAATTTATCCACTCTATAAATTAATTAATTTTCCTATTTTTCTATTCTACTAATCTCTACTTCCTATGAGTTTATATTTACGCATAGCTGAATTGTTTTAAAAGAAAAATTAGTTATACACATAGATGAAATTAAGATATGCATAAAGTGTAACTTTTAATTTCCATTTTAAAAAAATTAAAAAATATATTTACAAATTAAACTAATTCTTAAATTATATTCATTCTATAATTTTAAAATTCTTTCAAGCCAGACTTTTGATTTTTGGCCAATGCATGATTACAGCCATTATCACATTTTAAAACTGCAGCGAAAACATCATATTGGATCTGAGTCAGACCCCAAGTCATGGCACACTGCTTTTGAAGATTCAACTTCTAACTGTCCATATTAATTAATAAACACGTGAATTATGTACCCAAAAATAAAAATGAAAAGACAGGTTATTTATTGTTTTTCGTCGAATAGTTATTGCTTAAGTTTTCGGCCAGGGGAATATTTATTAATAATTTCAGTTTGAGTGAATTTGTGTAACCCAAAAGACGTTTATGGGTCCTAGCCAAACCAAAAGCAGGATATCAAAAACGATATGCAGTCAATACTATTTAAAAAAAAAAAGCTTTGCAGCCCAAACCAAGATAAAAGAGGACTAAAGCCCATCCTTGATAAATTTATTTCATATTGATCATTGATTTTTTTATTATTATCACTTTATTAATTACTCTCTCCACTCCAAAATAACTATCACTTTTATTATTTTTTTTAAAATACAAGCATAAATCTATTTATCTAAATACAAATTACATTGATTTATGAATGCATCTAAAATGTAAAAGTTGTTATGAAAGATTTAGTGGATGTCTTTATCCTAATTCAGTTAGGATTTAATTCAGTTAGGTTCTGATTAGATAACCTCACCTTATCAGTCTATAAATAGACTCTTGGTGCTCTATGTATCAGACATCTTTGAGACTCTCACTAATATAATTTTCTATATGCGCTATTCTTTATTATTCTTTTTTCCTTATTATTATTTACAACAAGCTATCAATACAAAAATTCTATCATCTTAGTGAAAGAGAAAACTTAAGATTTAGAAATTCATTTTGATTCAATGAGTTTTGAAGACAGTATTAAACAGCAAAACGTTGCATATCCCATGAAAGAGCGCACAAAAGCAATAGTTACTTTGTTTTATGATATAGTTTTTTTTTATTTGTTTTTATATTTTACTTATGTTTATATCTATTTATTTTCTTCAACGTCATTCCTAAAAATGAATGACAATGGCAAAATATAATCATTCCCTAAAGTGAATGACAATTGAAACACCCTAGCTAGCTGCTTATGTGTATATCGCAAACAATGCTCACTAGGTTGTTATCTACTTTGGTTGGGGTTACTTTTAGCCCTTACTTTAAGGTTCACAATTATCTTATACTTGAAAATATGGACCATTTTGAAACTTTTTCATTATATATATATACGATATAAAATATGAGCCTCGTGTCAGATAGAATTTATAATGCAAGCGTTAAAGTTTTATACTTAACAGATAACTATTCCAACATAGCAACGTCAAACAATAAGCAGACAAGTGGTCCATAACATGTATTCACAATTATTTATATAGGTAATATCATAGTTAATACATACACGAAATTTCTCGTAGAAGTACAATACATGGATCATGCTAACTAAGGGCTAATTGTAACGTCCTTGTCCTAGTTCTTGTTGTTCTATTTCTCAATTCCTCTTCTTCGAGACTGCCGCTTCGTGTATCAAGCTGAGGTTCTGTCTTGCTCACCTGGAACCATAAAGGAGCGGGTATGAGAACTTTGCGTTCTCAGTGGGAAACATTGGTCATCGCAACTCATTTTCTTGTCTCAATTATGATTCCACCGCTCAGGAGTCTGTCACAGTTATGCTACATCCCTACTAGTTATTAATATCCCTGTTAGTCCTGAGCAGCTACCTATATTACTAAGTGTTTGAGGGAGTCTAATCTTTTCATTCCAAGGTCTTCTACTTCCTACCTTAGCTCCTACGGAGCAAATTCTCAATCAAACATTCATCATTCATCACTCATATCATGGGACCGTCCACCCGCGATGCATTACGAACCCTAGGATTGCCGTCCACATGCGGTGCCATATACACCCTAGGATTGTCGTCCACACGCGATACCATCTACACCCTAGGACTGCTGCCCACAGTTTAGTATCTCATAAAGCAACCACATGTATACAGTCGTATATCATTCATCCATATTTTAAGACAATCATTCACATAGAGCAAATATAGCTCAGTAACATATAAGAGACATATTTTCATGTTTCATACCATTTCCAACCATAAATCCCATATATTCCCAACAATTCTTTTCATAAATCGCAAAGCAAGCCTAAGTTTCATATTCAACATAAGCAATTGCAGATCATCTAAGAAATCATCATTTCATGACTCTAACCTATAAATTCACATAACTCATAACATCAATCATCACATATAAGAAACATAATCTCATACTCAAACATTTCTTAAACATAATAAACGTAAATCTAGTGACTAGTAAAACAGACGTCTGGTTTCTGTCAGAAAATAGCGATCATAAACCGGAGAGGTCCAAGACCTTACCTCAAGGTTTTTGATAGTCCCAAGATCATTTTTCATGTCTAGAAATTCAGATCTTAATCCCCACTCCACGAAATTGCAGTTTTCCCCTTTCTCCCAAAATTACCATTTCGCCCCGTAAACGCCCTGTTTTCTTTGGAATTTTAATTCTCAGAAACCCAATGGACTCAAGACTTTTCCTTAGGGTTTTTGATAGTTCTAAACCCATATTTTCTGAAAACAAACCCAGTTTTTCAGTCCCAAGACGTGAAATTCTCGTTTTACCCTTTGTCATAAAAACCTCATTTTCGGCCTGTTTGCTGAGAAATTCATCGGGGAATCCAAAAATTCCCACTCAATTTTTCATGTAGAATCCAAAAATAAAATTATTTTTTCATAATAAAAATCCCAGCATACAATTCCCTTCAAAATCGTGCCATAGCCCTAGTTTCAGCTTAGGTTTTCCTAACTTCTGACAGAATCACAGATAGCACCAGCAAATCCAGACAAATACTAACAACACATATATGAATCAAAGTCACATAAAAGGCATCCTAACAGCATTTATTTCTAACATACAACCACATAGACAGTGGATAAATCGGTTTACCCACGTTTTCCCGGTTTCGGTGTTTCTTGCGGACTTCTAACTTGCTATGATGCCTCCTAACTCCTCTTGGGCTGAGTTTCTTCAAGATTTCTCTAGGGATTTTGAGGGCTTTTTTTGGGTTAGGGTTAGGGGATTTTTGAAGAATCTAGACTGGGTGCGATGTAGAAAGTCTCTGGGTTCTCGGTTTGACAGAACAACGGTTGATTGTGTAATCAGACAGAGCTTTGGCAAGGTTTTCTAATTTTTCCACAAAATTTCAGATTTGGGGGGTATTTATAGGCCTCTTGGCCAAATTTCCCTTTCATATTTTGCCCTTGGGATAAAATTCCCAAAATACCCTTATTTTGTCTTTATGCTAAATGTCTTTGTCATGACTCACCATGTGACTCACCCACCTTTTGACCCCATTGACCACACTTGGCTTCTTCTTGTCCGTGTATGGCCTTTGTGTCTTGGCCACTTGTGTGGCCGAGAATTAAAGGTCTCCGACAGATTAATTTTAATCCGATTTTATCGTTCCCGGTCCTGGTATTTCGCGTACGGTTGTTCTAAAAATATTTTGATTACATCCTTGTGATCTTCTAATTTTTCTAAGGAAGGTTCTAGGTTCATTTAAGGTGTTTGTGAATTCTCGTCTATAGCCGTACCTTTTACGGATACTTTAGACGCGCGGTTGTATTCAAACGGCAGAAAGGGTTTGTTCTAGTGTCTGCAGAATTTTGAGAAAACGTACAAAAATATTTCTACAGACAATTTTAATTATAAGAGTTCATGATTCTAACGGCTCAACTGAAATTAGAAATATCTTGGACAATTATCTAGCGAAATTCCGCTAAGGAGAAAGCGGGATGTTACAACAAGGTTACATATAAGAATATATATCCATGAATGGTAATGATACTCCATTATAAGAAAAAGTAATCATTTCAACAAATGAATGAGACGTGTACATAGGAAGAAAATACAATCATTCTTACAAGTGGATGAGAATACCCATATCATTCCCATAAGTGAATGAGAATACTCATACGCATTCCTATGAGTGAATGGTAATACCCATTCTCAAAAGTGAATGGTAATTTGTACAATCCCCTGAAGCAGATGCATCATCGTTATCCAAGTTTATATGTAAATTAGTAGGTTTATATATTCCAAGAAGTGAATATATCATAAGATCATTCCTTAAAGTGAATGAGTCAAAATTATTTATCTATTTAATTAGGAGATTTACATATTTTCAGAAGTGAATATGTCAAACGATCATTCATTGAAGTGAACGAATCCTATTAATATACATTTTATGAAGCGAATAAATTTTATTATTTTACATTCCCTATACATTCCTTGAAGCGAATGTAACTCCTCGAAGGATAATATTTGAGAATCTATAATTTTTTATTTTTTTAATTCTACGTATTTATAATTTGGTACTCATATTCTCATAAAGAGAATAATATAATGGATTCATTATTTACCAAATTATAAAAGATAATTTGATGTTTACATTCATAAGAATGATTTTGAATATATATAATTTATTCATTTTGAGTATTTATATTATGGTATTTATATCCTTCTGAAAACGATAATTTAATTGATTCATTAATCATCAATTTCTAGAAGTAAGTTTATATACTCAAATATTTTATTTATAGTCCATATTTTCTCATTTACTTAATTTTTGTATTCCCCTCTCTTATTTGACTAGTCAAAGATAATATCATGAAATACAAAGTGGTGATACTATTTGATATGAATAATTTAGTATTTTAGTTTCATATCACATTTGCTAAACAATTTATTTCATTTGGATAATCAATTATTTAATTTGGTACATGCATTACAAATAACAACTATATTCAAGATAAGTAGTGCAGATATTTTCTTTGGATACTTGATTTGTTTCAAAAAGTATAACATATAAAATACTTTCCATATTTTCAAAACTTCAATTTTAAAATTGTTTCATATGGTGTGAAATTGATTTAAAATTATTTGACAGATTTATACATGTGTATATATTGTATTAAAATTTATTTTGAAAACAGAGTTGATATGGTAATGAAATTAATTTTGTATAGTTTGATTATATTCACAAGATTGATTTCTAACATTTTAGATTTTTTAGGATAATTATTATTGCACATCTCCTCTTTGCACACATGTTGCATACCCACGCTATTTTACTAAAATTATCTTCTGACTCAGCAAACAACTCCGTCCATTCCTTTTGTTTCTTCATTTTTGTTCATTCTCTTTTAATTTCATGCTTCATTTTTTTGCTTCGTTATTGTTGATTCTCTCTCAGTGTATCAATTCGTTTTGGTTTATGCTCGATCATTCTCGTTCGTTCGTTTTTTATATGTTCTGTACTTTCTCATTCTATAATCGTTTTTGTAATTCATGTGTATATTTCATATACGATTTAGTGACACAACCTTTTTATTTTACTCAGACACAACCATTTCGTGAACTTAGACCTAACCTTGTTAAATAACATGACCTAACCATCTTACAAAGATGGACACAACCACATTATATACACGGACCTATCTTTTATGTTACACAGACACAATCATTACATGCATCTTAAAAGCATGATCGAAGCAAAAAGAGAAAAAAAAAAGTAGAACATAAACAACCATTTGGTGAAAACAGATACAACCTAACCAAAGTAAAAGACCTAACATTTTTGTTGTTTAAGACACAATCAGTTTAAATAAACAGACACAATCTTTTATTATAGTTAGACACAACCTTTTTGTGACCTCAGACCTAACATTATTAAACAATATGACCTAACCGTTATATATATACACACATACAAAGCTGGACACAACCACATTATATACACAGACCTATCTTTTATATTATACAGACACAACTTTCACATAATCGAAGCAAAGAGAGAAAATAAAAATAGAACATAAACAACTATTTGGTGAAAACAGACACAACCTTACCGAAGTAAAAGACCTAACCTTTTTGTTGTTTAAGACACAATCAGTTTAAATACACAAAAACAATCTTTTATTATAGTGAGACACAACATTTTCGTGAAGTCAGATCTAACATTATTAAACAATATGACCTAACCATTATATATATATACACACACACGCAAAGCTGGGACACAATCACGTTATGTACACAGACCTATCTTTTATATTATATAGACACAACTATCACATAATTGAAGCATAGAGAGAAAAGAAAAATAGAACATTTGGTGAAAACAGACACAACCCTACCAAATTAAAAGGCCTAACCTTTTTGTTATTTAAGACACAACCTTTTTGCGAACTTAAACCTAACCTTATTAAACAATATGACATAACCGTTATATAGATATATATATACACACAACAGAAGAAAGTATTTGATGGACTTTGAACATAAAGATAAACAAAATGAAAGATAAACAGAGGAACAGATGAAGAAATAATTAGGTCGCAAGAGCTCTTGAAGGAGAAAAGTCATTAAAAAGAGCACAAAATGTGAAAGGTGAGAGAAACAGTTCCGTTGTGACCGAGGTGTCGTAGGTAGTTATTGCCCCAGGTGTGTAATAACCTGGTGTGCAATAATCACGACTCTTTTTTTCATTGAGTTGTCATTTTTTTTTAGAATAAAAAAATTTAATTTGGACAATCATGTTGTTGAAATATTCTAATGAATATTTGTTCTGCAAAAACTTGTGGTTATTTGATTTGCAATTGATATTTGTCCAATATGAATCTATGCTAGACAATATATGTAGGCAACATTTTATGAGATATTATAATTATTTGTGCTTTTTTTTTTGGAGAAAATTGTCAACATATAGTATAGATATTCACTTTACGGTTAGTGCAACAAAGCACATTATTAAAAGCAATATAAATTTTACTCATTTGATAATGAGAGAAACAAACGTTAGTACAATTATTAGTAATATAAGGATGATAATTTGCTCCTAAGGAGCTACTATTTTGTTTCCTGAATAAATAAATTATTGTAAATATAATTGTTACATTGATTAAAGACTCTGAAAGATTTATTACTCAGTTTCATGGAGAAATAAAATTTATTATAAATTATGCACTATTACCTATTGAGTAATAAATACGGCGGAGGATTCTCGAAGAGCTACTATTTTATTTCCTAGAGGAACACAATTTTATGTAAAAATGTACATTATGGCAACATTAATATTATCAAAAGCTTCGAAAGAGCTATTATTTGGTTTTCTATAGAAACACTAATGATGCAAGAAATTATTGAGAACTCACTTGGATATTTATTGAAGAACCAGAAGATTCTTCAACACATGGGCAATCATTGAAGGATCAAAAACTTCTTTAATCTAATGAGTTCTACTATGATGCATCTCAAGGAAAAATTATATGACCATTACCAATAATTATTGGATTTGAATATCCTAAATTTCTAGAATGAACTCAGGAACATATATGTGGACCTTCATATCCATGATGTGGATCTTTTAGACATTTTATGATCTTACGAGTTGCTCACATTGTACTTATTTTAAAAATTGCAATCTAAAATTTGGCAAAAAGCACAATTTTTATAATTCAATCAAATTAATTAATCTCGGTAATGCTAATGAATTTACTCCTCAAGTTTTTAATGCTTATTTTATTGTCAACAGTGCGAATGTGAAGATCTGGTTGTTCATGTTCATACATAAAATAAGTTAGCAGAATCATTTATAAAATGTCTCCAATTGATTGTTAGACTGCAACTTATGAGAATAAATCGCTCAATTTTTATGTGGAGCATATTATTTTACATGTTGCAATACTTAAGGGTCTATGGACAACAAGTTGTCATCAATTCTCTCCAGCAACTACTATTTGACCAGCAGCCAAATATTTCTCATACGATATATATCGTAGCTTATCACACCAAATTGGAATCCCAAAAAAAAAATTGGGAACACATGTTGGATATGATTATCTTTTTATAACAAAATATCTTGTGAAATACAAGAAGGAGAAGCCTTTAAGACTCAGTTTTTAGATCGTCAATTTAATGGGACAATGTTTCCAACATTGAGGGGGAGGAAACAAATAGCTTAAAAGAGAATTAAATTACAATGCATCATTATTTATTTATTTATTTAAATCCTCAAATAAGGCAATGTGCATGAACCAAAAGTTCAAAAGGTTAGACATTTGCAAATAAATAGCAAATAAATTGTTAGATGCATCCACTGATACAAAAGGATAATTAAATCTTATATACAAACCAAAATGCCCCAATTCAAATTTATGTTCATATTGAACAATCAATCACACTCCAGAAGCATTATAAACAAGTCGGATCCAAAATTAAAAGGCTTCGAAAAACATAAAAGAACAAGTAATTTTATGGAGGTTATTTCTGTTGAGGAGACAGATGATCCTAATAGGGATATTCTTCATGGAGAAGAGGATAGAAACATAGTAAGGACTCTAGTTGTAATTCAAATCTATTGACTTAATTGAAACACCATAAGATGTCCAGGTACCTGAAAGAAGTCAAGATATTGAAAATGATAAGATCTCAATATATTATATATGTACATAAAAATATGGAACCATCGAGAAATTATTGTCGACAACATATTTGCATATATTGTATTGCTAAACATGAATTGTCCACAAAAGGAGGATCTTGAACTAAGAACTGTTGAATAGTATCGATGTAAAATTGATTGGGCAAAATGGATAAAAGCCATGTAGGTTGAATTAGATTCACTTACAAAAGATGGAGCCTTTGTACCTATAGTCCAAACACCTAGAAGGTATAAAACTTGTGAAATATAAGTGAGAATTTGTGAGAAAGAACATGAGAATATGAAATTGTCATGATATATTTTAAGTTTCTATGTTCAAGAATATATATTTGGATTTATTGTAATTACTATATGTGTTGATGACGTGAATATTATTGAAATTTTTGAAGAAGATTCCATAGTTATAAGGATATAAGGGAAAATTCTGAGATCAAAGGTCTTAGAAGTCTTGACCTACAGATCTAGTATTTATAAATGAAACTTTTATTCATAAATCAACTTACACAGAGAAAATCTTTAAGAGATTTTATATGAATAAATCATATCTATTGAATATCCAACAATTGTAAGACTGTGTCCTGAAGTACCATGTCTTTGTGCTATGAGGGCACTCATATATCTTGCTAATAATGCTCAACTTGATAGAGTATTTTTTGAAAGTGTGTGAACAAGGTATATAATTTCTTTTGAACGAGAAAATATTGGAATGGAATAAATTCATTCCTTCCATATATTCATAAAATCATTGGTATGCAGTTATTTATTTTATATGAATCCAAGTGAAGTTTGTTGGCTATGTAGATGCAAAATATTTTAAATTCTATATAAAGGCAAATCTCAAATATGTTATTTGTTTACATATGGAAATACGGTCATATTATAAAGATCAACAAATCAGATTTTAGCTACTTCCTCTTCAAATCATGCAGAAATTATTCCAATATGTGAAGCGACTTGTAAATGCTTAGTACTACGAATGAGTAATGAGTATGACGTGTTTTGGCCATTAGTATGGGAGTCTATAATATTTAATTATATGAAAATGTTGAGTTAGATGTTATTATTTGAATTTTAGTTAGGATTTTATATATTACAAAATATAAACTATGTATATACGGGTTATAAATTTTTAAAATAATATTTTTTAATAATACCTAAAATCTACGTTTTTACATTTCGTTTTTATGTTTTCGTTTTTACGTAATTCTAATGATTTTACTTAGAATTTCTTTTTTGACAATCTTCGATCTCATTTTTGACAACTTTGACCACAATCGGTGATCCTAATTATTTGGGCTCTATTTGCATTTATTGAATATTAATGTGTTGGACCATTATGTTTATTTAGTAATAATTATTTAGTATTTGGACCATTTGTTATTGGTTTTTCTTATTTAGTGGTTCTCTTATTTTAGTATAAATAGGTACATTGACTATTAGTTAAGACAGACGTTTGATCATCAATTTAGTTGTGAGATTTATTCCTTATTCTTTAGTTTTATTATGAGTACTATTTATCTCAAGGTTCTCCGTGTACAGGTTGGGTAAGAACGGATGATTACGGGGGCACATCTTAAGATTCTTATTCACAGGTTGAGTAAGAGTTGAGGATAAAAATAATTTCAAATTCAAATCTCTTACTAGTGTTGTGTTGTTACACAAAGTTCGTATCATGCAAGCAAAAGAGTACAATGTCTAATGTTTAATGTCTAATATCTAAGAACCATGCACCACGCACCAGGGACAGGTACACCTCGATAAGCAATGACCAAAACTCATTAAAATTTTATTGAGAAGAGAAAAAAGAAAAAAAAAAAAAGTACCCCGTCGTCACATTTTAACGACCACTAGATTCAACACAAGAGCAATTAAAACACAATTAAAAACACATGCAAAATACAATCAAGAAGTTGACACTTCTCTAACAACCACCAAACTGCCAAAACAGCGAAGAAACTTCAACCCCTCAACCAATAGTTTTGAGTTTGAGCCTGAGAATGGAACAAGTTGATTTGGGAGAAGAAATATCATATTGTATTCTTAGTGTGATATTTAAATAAAGGCCTATTAAGATGGGAGAAATATCCTATATTTTTACATGAAAAAAGTGTTCACTAGGAGACCCCTACCTATTTTAGGGATCTCAATCGAATCTAGTCAAATTAGTCAACTTCTAGATAATAGGATTTAGATACTAATGATTCCATCAAGATTTTTTTTTAAAAAAAAGTGGCATTGAAATAACATCACTCTTATAATAATACTAATTAATACGCTTGTTCTAGGTGCTTGCTTGGCTCCTATCTCTTCCTGCTTTCTTTTACTCTCTCTCTATCTTGCCTTGCCCGTACAGGAATGGGTGTATCTGGAACTCTGTCCTTTACAATAAAACAAGAAACAAGTTGACATAAATTGATGAGTGATTCATTGTACTTACGATACACAAAGATTAATTGAACCAACAATTAAAATATCTTCAAGGTTTTTAAATACTTGCAGCCAAGAGACGTGATGATGATGATTAATCACTAAGCCGCAGGCCTTTACTTTCCAATCCCACGACTTTTTGATCCAAATGATACATCTGCCTCCTAATAATCACTTATATATGAAATAACATGAAATAAATAGTACTCACTTATACAAGGCAAACTACTCAAGTTTCTATAAAGGTACAGCGCCAGGACTATAACTTAGGTAGGATAATTAAATTGCCACATCGTTTCTCACACAAACTTTGTGTAGCAAACTTCAATATATTCCTTTTGCTTTTGAAATATAGAATGAAAACTCCAAATTTGACATCCAATTAATTAATTAATACTATCTATGACTTAACATATCTATTATAATTTATAAATTTTGATGCACTTATGTAATATGTTACCACATTATTTAATTTGATTAATTGGTATTCTCATAGCACTTTTTCATAACTCTTCTTTGTTGGTCAATGTCATAATCCACTGCAATAAGATTATTAGTTTGTTACTCATAACTCCTTCCCGCAATAAATAAAATATTTGTGTCTATTACGTGAATAACATCTTTACCGTTTTAGATTGTGTAGTCCTCTTTTAAGATTCATAATACATACAATACTATTTGTGCATAGAAGATATGGAAATAGATAAAAATGTTTCACCATAGCATAAATTTTTTATTACAAAGACAATCATCATTACTTTTAGTTAATTTTTATATAATAAGGAAATATCTTTTGGTGGATCTCTATATTATCATTTTCTACGAGCTCCTCAATGTGGGCACCCCGTAACTCTTCGTGTCGCACCCTCTAAGCAACAGTCCTCTGCTCTGCCACCACACTACTATCATCGTAATCCACCTCCACCTCCTTTGCAACCACCCCTTACTTCAGACTATGATTATAACATGTGGAAAATAATTGCTAGACAGAATGACAGTCGATGGACCATCGGCGGGTGATGTGCCACCAATGATGCCACATACGGACTTGCTCATGGACAAGACCACAATTGCGAAGAAGGCAGCGACCACGACTAAAGAGGGGCTTGTGACGATCATGGCATCAACACCAAACGCTTGCATGGTGACCATTGAGAGTCGCCCTAGCACCCACCATGCTGCATATGTATGGTGATCAACGAAGAGACGATGTGACTATAAATGGCAGCAAAAAAGGGTGTCGTTAATGGGGTTGACCCAAACCTGTTCGACACGGGCCAGTTTTCTTCAATGTTATGCTATCTATCATTCATAATGATGTGATTCTTTCTTTCATTTCTCATACTTACTATATTTGTCGAAATGCATACATTATTTTCTATTTTTCCCTTTAATATTGTATTTGCCTAAATTCTTAAAAAATAAACAGCACACGACTTTTAAGATTTTTAAAACACGCCGTCTATTAGTTTGGTATTTTCAATTTTACTGATAGCAACAAAATCTAATTTAGGGGTGGTTTATATCTCAATTTTTTGAACATTGAAGTATTATATATATTAATCTCTCATGAACTAAGTGACATCATTTTTTTTTTCATTTTTTTGTCTCACGTGAGGATAACTTCATTTTTTTTCCTTCTCCTTTTGTTTTATACTTTCTTTAGAAGTATGATATGTAGTGTACCTATATAATTTCTATAAAAAAAATAATATAACACATCACAATTCTATTTAGTCTTGCAGAGATTTATAAAGAGTTTGAATGTAAATATAAATATGTAACTTTCATTTTATCACACTTAAAAAGATTAGAGTTTTAAAATAATATTGAAGATAAAAATAAATATTTTTCAATAAAAATATTAATATTCATATTATTAAGAAATTGACATGTATTAATATTATCACATTAGTTTATTAAACTTTACCTTACTAAAATAACATTTACTATGCGAGTTTAAATCTAGTTACACTTATTTCTTTTGGTACAGTTTCTATATCATGTGACACGGACACTTCTCACACTAACTATCCAACAGAATCATTACAACAGTGTTGGATAAAGCCACAACTAAGAAAGAATAAATAAATAAATAAAACTACTAGTGAAATTTAAATTGATGAGAGTTAAACATTACATTTTAATTTAAAATCTAAATATGATGAGTCTATATTAGAGTTTTATATTACTTAGAGATAAAGTTTTGATAGGGTTTATAAGTATGAGACATTCTCACTCGTTAAATTAACTTTTGAAATTGAATAAAACCATTCAATTATCTAAAATGATATCAGATCCTACTCTAAAATAATTGTTAAGTCACTCACAGATTTCTCCAAATTTAATGCTTTGGTTGTCCGAACATAAAAAAATGTATTAGAGACTCACATTACTTAAAAATAAGATCTTATAAAAAGTGTGAAACATCCTTCACCCCTTAAACTAATGTTTGGGGTTGAATTAAACTATTCAATTATCTATCTAAAAGTCTATGAACCTCTTTGTTATTTATATAATCTTCACTTAATTTGATATTAAGCAATAGAGAACTTGGTTACAGATACATGAAATCACAATAAAAAGTCACCATGCATTACTATAACTAATATAACCAAGGTTGAACGATGATCTAGTGATGACAATGAATACTAGTGCCTTCCTAGTATGGGAATCTACCTTATCGATCTTTCTAGTATGTGTCGTTTTCTTTGTTTGATCATATTAATTTTTTTCTATATTTTGATACATGTATAGGTGTATATATCTGGACACATCACAACAAGTGCATTATGTCGCACAAGCAATGTATGTATGTTGAGTACTTTCGATCACTACCACCTGCTCCTCTTTATAAGCATGAGATGTGCCTAAACTCTCTAGGACACCCTTATAGCAAATTGAAAGCTTTTTAAAGTGCTGAAATTGTATGAGCTTGACACACAATAGGATTAACTTTTGCACAAAAATAAAAAAGCTAGATGTCTATATTATGTGCCTCCGCACACCATTTCTAGCTACTGACCAATTGAGCTTTCTAAGTGAGTGAAGAAGAAAAAAGTGGCATTGCTACTATGGTTTGAACTGATGCTGTTGTTGAATTGTACAGCGCACACAACCAAAAATCAGGTGCTTCATCCTAAGTGGAAAGCATAAAAAATTGTTCTCGAAAGTACTATTAAGGTCACACCTATATACATCTTATCAATATCTAATTAGTAATGGATTAATTTGGAAAATTTCAGACTCCAATATCAGCGGTAACATTTCAATTTCTAGCTTTGCTTGTCTCTTAAGAATCTCAAGTCCCTTGCCTTCCTTCATATTATATCAAATTATATATAGCAATGTCGATGGGATACTTTAACTTGGTCAAAGATATTAAAATTTTTTTAAAAAAAATTACTATAAATGTGTCTCTTAATGTAAAGTGTAAACTCATCTTAATTTCCTTTGCATTTAACACTAGTGCATACAAAGACTACAATTGGCCTTTCCTATTTAACTTTAGTTGCGTCAAGGAACATGCTAACTTTGGTCCAATGATATGTTGATCTATTTCCTATGAGTGAAACCAGAAAAAACAAATAGGGGGATTGAACCAGTTAGGCATAAAAGTAGTTGTAAACTGTAGTATTTAAGTCTTAGGAGGTGCCTGTGATTCATGAATGTCATTTCATTTCAAAAATCAAATCTATAAAGTTAATTTCAAATACCATCGTAAATTTAATTTTTTTTTTCAAAAAAATTTACATAAACACGCCCTAATTAGTGTTACATGTGAATCATTTGATAAAATTGTACAACACAAAAGATGTGACTGCAGTGCTATTCATGGTTATTACATTTTCTAGTGAAAATGCAGAAAGTTGATTAGCAACACTCCACACCGTTTTGTTCTTTCCTTGAAAAAAAGAGACCAGTATGCATGAGAACATATAAAAAATATAATAATACAATTTAGACACTTTAATTATTATAGCAATGACACAATAAATCAAACACATAATTAACTATAGATACGGAGAGAGGCTAGCAATTAGTTTAAAGCAACGGCAGGAGTAGTTGTCACCCAATATGGGGGGATTGAATAGACAGTATGCTTGGTTTTTTATTGGTTAATCAAATTATGATTAAATTAAATGCTACCGTTTCAGCAAGTGGCAATCATATCTTGGCTGTAATTAACATGACATGACAGAAAAATCTTTCTGTCATAACACTATTCACGGTCATAAAATTAGCTAGCTACCTGACAACTAGTAATTCCGTTGAACAAAAGTTTAATTGAAAAACTTTAATTATCATCATGGTTTGAACTAAACACATTCATGTGAATAAATATTAAATGAGTTGAGCGATTGGTGACTAAAAGATTTTCACAACTCTTACTTAATCATACAATGATGACCCAAAATCTAAAGTTCAAAAATCTATCTTATATAAGACAGCATGAAAAACTTTATGTCTAATTGGATCATTAATCAAGTCTCATTAAGTGGAAGACAGAACGAGAAAAAAAAAACCACAAGATACAAAGTGAAAAGAAAACACACAAGGGAAAAAAAGAAAGAAAGAAAGAGGAAAAACACAAATAAGCTTTTCCTACATACAAATTCTCATCATCTCTTTCAAATTTTCTTTTCATCCTTTTCCCCCCCATTGAAACTCACCTTTTCGGCTTCTTTTGTTTCCCCACAATTCACTCCAAAAAGGTTTCCATGACATCCGGGAACATGCCTCCTCCATCTGAATTCCTATACTCCACACCTTGCTGCTGCTGCTGATGGTGGTGATCCACTGAAGTGGATGAAGATGCTGAAGCAACCCTTGAAGGCAAAGTGAAGCTCCTCTTGAACTTGTCCATTTTCCTCGCTCCAGCACCTTCTTGTTGGTGGCTGCTATCCAAATCCAAGCTCAAGAACTCATTGGGGTTGGCGGCATCATCTTGCTTGTTCCCCAAGGCATCGTGGCTGAACAGGAGCTTGTTCGCATCATCTGTTCTTCCAGTGAGAGCATTGAAGAAGGACAATCCATTTGGCCATTTGATGTCACCCTCATGCTCCCCTCCTCCTCCTCCTCCTTGCACCATCATGTCTTCAATCCTTGCACCCTGATCATGATGATGGGGTGATGCATGAGGCATGAGGAACATGTGCGTCTCATCCTTGGCATGAGGGAAAGACATCCTGGCTGCATGTTGCTGGAAGCTTTGTGGTGATGAGAGCATGGAGGCATTGGCGGCCGCGGCGGCGGATGCAACCAGTGGCCTCTGGCCCCAGTTGAAAAGCGGAGGGGGTGGCCTGATTGGGATGGCTGACGATGGCTTTGAAGGGATTGAAGTGGAAGAGGAAGCGTTCCTTGTTGAAGAGAAGAGTTGGGAGAGGTAGAAACCGGATTGGTAGCCCAGTGATTCAAACGTGTGCCTCATCCTCAGCACGAAATGAAGGTCTTCAGGAATCTGCGATACAATACAAGCAAAAATATCAATCAATCCAACATTTGACATGTTCTGCTCTTATCCATAAAAGCAAAGTAAAAAAGCGTGACGCAAATGCACTCACAATCTTGCAAGAACCAAGTTGCAGAAGGCCATGTCCAGCTTGAATTACAGCAATGGTCTGGGCAACGAAACCAAAAAAAAAAAAGAAAAACAAACATAAATTAAAATTCCGTGAAGAAAACATTCTCTGTGAGACCAATTATATAAGGGGTAACAGTGATTCTGCTCTGACCTGAATCCCTGAATCAAACTGGTCGGTCCATTCAGGAGGAAGCTGCAATTAATGACAGACATATCAAGAGAGAGGAGGTTGAATGAATCAACCAACCATCAGATAGATAGCTACACATGACCAATAAATGAAAACAATAAAAAGGTGAAAAAATGCAACAACACTAGCAGCGTAGGAGAATGAAGTGCATACAGCATCGAAGGAGCTCTGCCAGTAGTTGGAGATATTAGGCTCACACTCAGTGGGCTCTTTGAAGACCCACTTGTGGCACTTATCAGATGCAACTTTCCCCATCAACCTGTTCCCAAAAAAACATCACACGCCCAATCAGAGAGAGAGACTGTGCCTCCGCATGGAAAACATTTCAACAACAGAGACACCTTACCCAGTACCCACCCTTCTCCATAATTATATAACTGAATGGACATCTTGCTGAAGGCCTTCCTCACCGGATCCTCTCCTCCGTCTATGTCCTCCAGGCACCCTCCTGACGACGGCGATGACCCTCTCCCCCGGCAGAACCCGTCCTCCCACATCAACATCCTGCAACAATCGCTCTTGAGAATTGCGAAATAAAAACTGAATTGACATTATTCAAATCCCACCGTCCGGAATTGGGAGAGTGGTGAGAGCTTACAAGGTGCCGTTGTCATCTCCAACCTTGCAGCCATTACCGCCTCTGAGTCTCCTGCAAAGGGAATGGGGGGAGAAATGGACAAAGGATTCAGTTGAGGGAAACAGAACAGAACAGAACAGAACAGAACAGCAGAAAGAGAGAGAGAGAGAGAGAGAGAGAGACATACGGGCGTGGGCGGATGGTCCAGAAGACAGAGTAAGTCCAGTCAGAGTTGAGGCAGACGGTTCTGAGTGCCTCATGGAGTGCCATCATCCCAACTGCCTCTTTGCTCCTATCCCCTGTTCCTCCTCCTCCTCCTCCTGTCCCCACCATCTTCACTCAAACACCAACCTCTTCGACAAAAATAATCTCTTTTCTTACTTTTTTGTAGCTGCTCCTCTTTCTATGCTACTTAACCACCAGCACCAGAGTAGTGTGGAGACCAATTCTTCTTCATTCCTCTGGATTCTACGCTCCTTGCTCCCTCTTTATTTATCTCCTCCTCTTTTTTGTTCTGTTTTGGCTAACACCTCTCTCTCTCTCTCTCTCTCTCTCTCTACTGGTCTCTTTTCTTTGTTTCTCTCACATGTTATGCAAACACTATCTCTGCTTTTTGTTTGCACCTGCAGGAGGGGGGGTTACTTTAGGAGAAGGTGTGTGGGGGTGAAAGAATGGTAGAGGTTCTTCTTAGTGGCAGTAGATTTTTAGGCATGAGATTGAGAAACAACTGTGGGGACATCACCACACAGCCTTTTATCCCCTTTCTCTGTCTCTTCACAAACAAACAGCACAATTCTTCTGAGCCTGAAGCCAGCAAGCAAAGGAAGGAAGGTGAAAAGAAAGTAAGGAAAGAAACAATCCAAAGCAACTTGAGAGACCATCCCCCTCTGCCTCATTTCACATTTTTACCCCTTTGTCTTCTTCGTCCCCTGCAGAGTAAAAGAAATTCCTAGAAAATACAAAATGCCCTAGTTACTCTCTTAAATTTTTAATAATGCCCACGTTAATCCTTTTAACAAATTATTTTTTTAATTGTTGAAGAATCAACGTGTACAAGGATATCAATCAAGAATCATAGGAAAATGTCAGCAAAACTCTCTTACACTATTTAGATGAGATGAGAATGCGAGTGTAGGAGAGTTCTAGGGACTCTTTGATTAGAGTTTCTTTAAAAAAAATTAATAATAAAATTATATTAATAAATATGATTGCATAAAATGTTACAAAAAGTAATATAAATTTAATGGATAATGCATTGTTGTGAATCTCTTGGCCTGACTTGTTCCCACCCAAAAAGTGGGTGCTCATTATAATTTATAAAATAAAAAAGTTTTGTTAAAAGTGATAAAATGGTATGAAATATTTTTTTCCCCTTGGTTTAACAGTATCTCCGCATTACTTTTGTCATGCAACTCATCCTTGTAAGCCTATCAGCCTTTATCAAGGGAAATTATAGAATCATAATTAAAATGAATACCTTAAAATAATCATACTCATAAAGCGTGAGGTTTACCGTAAATTTTACACATTTATGAGTATAATTTATCTTAAAGTTACTCATTTTAATTATTGTCATGACGATATTTTACTTTCAACTTTTTGTATTCAAAGTTTATTTAAGTAATTTAACTCTAGCCCTAATCGTTATCTTCTCTCTTATTTTTTTCTCTCTTTTTTGTGAGTGTTTCCGGAGGGAGTTGTCATACTTCTTTTTTAGTAATAGCCTCATCTTTTTTTAAATTAAAATTTCTTTGTGTTTTTCATTTTATTTGTGGTGTTTTTATTCTCTTTTGTCTTTTATAAGCGTTTTCGTTCATGTGTGGTATTTGTTTCTTTTTCAAAAGGGGTATTATTAAAAATGTGGATGTGATGCCTATGTCTAATTAGCTATTTCCAAATTCATTTTGTGTTTGCAAGTCTTATGTAGTAGGTAGTGGATCCAGGAGAGACTAGATAGTATTGTTTATTATTAAAATATTGTATCTCACAATCTAAAATAATCTAATTTAATAGAGCACATTCAACTATTATATTTAGGGTAAATATTGAAGAGTTAAGGTTGACCCTAGTTTTGAAGTTGCATGTTTGAATTACTTTGGTTTGGTCTCCTCAATTATTGATAGTGATGACTAATTCTTTTATAATAATTGAGATCAAACGAAGTGATGAATTATTAGTCACGAAATATTTTTCTATTTTTATGGGTGAGAACCAAATCTCTAATCACATGGTTAAGAAATAAGATGAGTTATCACCACACGATACTTCGTTATTCTAAACGAGTGAGCTACGTTACTTGTTTATTTTGTATTGAAACACCATGTCTAATCTAACTTTATTTATTGTTAGATAATAAGATTCACACTCTATTTAATAGTTGATTTGACATGAGTTAATACAATGTCTCCTAAAATAAAATGAGTACTTGTAATATTTCTTAATTAACTTTTTAGTCACCAAAGCTAGAAAATGAGTCGTGTTAATCTCTTATCCTATTTTTATTACTGTGTCATTACGTTTTTGTTGTTTTATCATATTAAATGAGGTTGTGACAACAGTTAGAGCTACAAATAAGGTTATGGTAGCATTTGAAATTGCAAATAAGATTGTGAGAGCATATGATCGATGGTAAATAAAGTTATATATATATATATAAGTAATGCTAAGTGTACAACTCAAATGTTATCAACCCATGCATGGTTTATACAGTCACACCAACCACAAAGTTACATATACATGCACAAACTTTTTTATATACGAAATTAAATCAAACCAAATCTGTGGCACATTAAATAGCAAAAAGTAATAGTTACACTCTCTCAATCTCTCGACTCACACTCTAAGCGTGTGGACTCACTCTCTACCATTTATAAACATTTTAAAGTATATGTGCAAATTTTTCAACAACTAGAAACAAAAAAAAAATATGATAGAAACGTAAACGAAAACGAAGACGAAGAAAAAAACTTTTGTGTTCACATGCGCAAAATTTTAAACAAAAATGCACAAACTTTTTTATACACATGCACAAACTTTTAAACAAGTATGCACAAACTTTCCTACACACATGTACAAACATTTAAAAAACAAAAAAAAATGAATATGATGGAAACAAAAATGAAAACTCTTGGATTCATAAAGAATAAGATGGAAATGAAAAAAAATGATAGGAGATTAGGAAGAAGAGAGAAAAAATAAAAAATAAGAACAAAGGAGAAGAAACACATATCAAAGAGAGTGAGTTGTACAAAGGTTAATATATTTTAGATTGTACACAAAATATTTCTCTAAAAAAAAAACTAAACTTTACTATCCCAAGTATTGTGACAACCATATTTTAAATTCATAGTGGCGCTACTTCGTCAATTGCTAACATTTAGCAGTTGGTAAGTGTTTTGAGATAGAAAATATAGAGATAATAAAGACAAAATTATGTTTGGAGAAGAGGATGAAATATAAAACTTAAAATTGTCTTTATCTCGAAATAATGTTTTAACTTATTTATGCACATCCAAATATGAAGAATACATGAAACGTGTCTAGGACAATTTTTTAAAATGGATGGGCACAAAAAACGTGTTGTTATTATCTCTAAATCTACGTATTTTTATTTTTTGTCCAAAAATATGTACCAAATGCAATCTTAACATGACGAGAGATGAACATGAGTCACATTTTATAACTTTATAGATTAAACCTAAACCCTAATTTTAAGCATTTAAGTGGCTCATAATTCAACTTCAAAGCAAAGTGAATATCATCTCTAAGAGAAGGCATGACCTTTTTCTTGTTTCTCTCTGACCCCGATGTTGTACCTTTGCTACGGAATAACAATGAACCCTGTTAAGATGTGAAGTGAAGGGATACGAGCACACTAGTGGATCCCCATCATGCACTGCATGCTGCACGCTTTCATTCTCAACTTTATTGAAAGCAATTTCTGTTTCATTTTACTTTATAACCACAAATAATAAGCATATACTCTTGCCTCAAAAAAGCTTTGTGCTAGTTAGATGCCAACCAAACTATTATACCGAATGTGTGTGTCAATCCTCGTGAGGGTGCTATATCCCATGTAGAGAAATACTATTACATACCCTATTTCGTTTGGAATATTGTGATTTAACATGATGTCTTACATAAAACAAGTCTAAGTAACACAACTCGTCTCATATAACAGTCATACACTAATATTGATATAAGACTGACATTTTGTAATATAACATTGATTTGAAAAAGAATACCATTAACTATTTTAATTTGCTCTTGTTAGTTGCTTCCTATCACACTTATTATCGAAACTTATTCGTCTAAATGTTATAGTGACAATTAAAATGGACAACCACACTAATAAATGTATGGTGTTTATAATAAATCTCTATTATATACAGTGAATCTTACTCTTTTGTAAATATAATTATCTATTTTAGTTGTGATATTATGGTGTGACTATTAATCTAGAAAGTCATAGCAAATAATAAATCTGATGTGATTCATGGCTCATCATTAGTTAATCATTCTTCCAACATTAAATTATTTTCAACGTTAGTTACTTCCGTCCTTTCATATTAATTATTCGTTTTTGACTTTAGGTTTATAGTTGACTTAATGTATATGTACATAAATTGTATCTGAATATGTTGAGTTAATGATAAACTTAAAAGTAAAAAAATAGATAATTAATATGAAAAGGTGGGAGTAATTTTAAAAGGAATAAAACTATATCGCTTGCATTTTGCTAAACTGTATACCTCCCAACAATTTTTAAATATCATCTCCCTGAGTTCGAATATGACTCTATTTCCAGCATCGGTTAATTTTTAAAATTAAAAAAACATGCTAGTAATTTTCTAAAACTGCAATCCAGCGTCACCTTTTATGTTTGATTGCATCATTGCAAGGTGATATAACAGAGGATAATATAATATTCACTGATTTCGGTTTCGCATCGCTCAAACATCTATCTATATATCAATATATATTAAAAGCATATAAAGCACGATTCTGTGCCAAAAATTATAGACCATGGTCGATTGAGCTACATATCTTAGCAAACACTTCAAAATCTCATAATAATAATGGTGATGCTCAGGCATCAAAGCAGAGAAATAAAGTCTGAGTTCATCTAAAGCCCTTCAAATTGTTCAACGTTTCAGATAAGTCTTATAAAAACTCTTGTGTATAAGGATAGCCTTATACTGCATTATATTATTCCCAAGAGGGAGGGTGCATATTACACTTGATTATGCATGCAGTAGATCTAATTATTATTGCAAGTTTCCAAACACGCCACGCCCTAATGGTTTTTCTAATGCTAAAATACTGAGGATAACTATGACAAATTTGACAATGGCAGAGAAATTTGACAATGGCAGAGAATCTTAGCCGGTCAAAAGTGATAGGGGTGGACTCTGAGGCTTTATGTTTGGATTAATATTTTTTTAAGAGCATATAATATTGTTGGGATGTCAGCTCACTCACTTTAGGGAAAATTTGAGGTAGAAGAATGAAGTTGATAAAAGTAAACATGTGAGTATATTTTTAATGAATTTGTGAATTTTACTTTATTGTAAATAAATTTAAATGAGCCAATTATATTCATACAAAATTAGAGTAAATCTTTAAATTTATTTTTTAATTGAAAATATCGGTTAAATATGTCTTTAAGTATTAAAAGTATAAAATTTCTCTTTAAAGTTATCAAAATTCAATTAAAATAATCATCCAACATTCACAAAAGGTATTTTTTAAGGACTAATCTGATTAGTCCCAAATAATTTTTTAACGAGGTTCTCTCTTGATTATGATGAACTATTCGATGGCGGTGGTTTGGGCCGTATATCTTTGTATTATCTTGTTTCCTTTTTATGGCATAAAGTCTTTTTTCAATGAATTTTTATTTTTGTCAATGAATTTTTTAGTATTTATCAAAAAAATTTATCAACATTTAATAATTTTAGTACAAATTTAATATTTTTTATAAGATTATGACAATTTTAACTAATTCCCATTTTCATACCCAATTTAAATGTTTACTCTAAAAAAATCTCTAACTTTAAGTGATCATTATTGTAGTTTTGTTGTACTGTTGGAACTGAAAATGGGTGTGTTATCATAGTGGCTGCTTCATCCATCTTGTCCATTGCCAAACCAATCTTCCGAACTAAGGCAAATGAAAACCCTACACTATCCTTGGTCATGTGGTACCTTCTTTTTTTGTGTCACTCCCCCAAGTAGATATATTATTATAGATATTAGTACTTGCGTGTTATCATTTGGCAGCACTTGGATAATCGAGGAGGTATAAACAACTAAATATGATATGAATCTCTTTTTTCTTTTTGACAACAATGTTGTCAAGGAATCGTTTGATATGTCATTACATTATAACATACTCAGATAAAGGTTGGAATCCAGCAGTTTCTTTCATCAATTCTGAAAAAGAAAAAGCCCAACTTTTGGCACTTGTGAAGTGATGCTTCAAATTTACTACCTTTAGGTACTTCATTGTTTATGATCAATCATCACCTTATTTAATTATTTTTATCCTAAAGAAAATTTGTTATAAAAATAAGGATCTTATTCTAGTGCCCTATTAAATTAAGATGAAAGATCTTATCAACTTAGTATCAATGGGAGATAAAGTTAATAAATTTTATTTGTTCAAGAGTAATATATATGAAATTCACATTTTTCTAAAAAAACAAAATAGGTTATGAAGAAAAATTCGTTCCAATTCACAGTTGAATTATCAAGTACTTAGAAAAAAATTATTTTAGTTATGTCATTTTTTGTGTCTGACAAGACAATTATCTCTCATATTATTAGAGTAAGTTTAAAATTAAACTTATCAAATTTTATCATTGATTGATTATTTCTCTCGCCGGTGTCCTATGATCATGTGGCACTTACTCTTTCTAACTAAATTTGTTTATTTTTAATAATTTTTAAAATTAAATTAATCAATATTTATCAATATTTTATCAACATATCACATTAAATCATAAAATGATAATAAATTATGAATTTAAGTTCATCAAATCAGAATATAGTTTTAATCACGAGACTCTCATCATACATATTAGCAAAAATCAAACCTCAAAGTTAGAAGTCAAAGTAGCCAACTTAATTTTACTCAATTCCTATCTAACAAAACAATCTATTTTACACCTTGTTTGACATGAACAAATATGCCTTCAAGGGCAATATAGTAATTTCCAACGTAGGAGGGAATTTCTTGGTCAAACCCAAAACCAAAAGAAAAGATAAGAAAAGGAGGGTACCCCCAGAAAATGTCATTGAGATGCAACACAAGGTAAAGAGGGTAGGGAGCAAAGCAGGTATTATTATATGTAGGGGGCAGTGGTGCAAGTAATCAAAAGAAGGAGAAAAAAAAAAGCACCAAGCAGCGTGACTGCGTGAGATTGAGGTGTCACGTGCACACGTGCCATGGCAGTGAGTCGGTGCATCGTTTCTCATAAACAAACAACAACGTACCGCACGAATTGCGGGGATGCTGCGCCCATTACCCACGCGCTACATATTCACGCGCCACATGAAACGTCCACGCAGTGACGGGTATGGACCTAACCGTTCGAAGGGCGAGTTTTCAAACACGCGCCAAAATATCGCGTGAGATAAGGTGAGAGATGGGCGCACCAGTCTAAATCCTGGGTGTCTCTCTCCTCCGCATTGGGCGGCCCAGGCATCGGGTCTGACCGCCAGGACAGTATCTTTGGTGGGACCCACTCCCAAATCGCTTAAAACCCCCCTCTTTTGGGCTAAAACCCTAACCCCAATAATTATATGTTAATTAATTAAATAATAGTGTGACCCAAAGAGAGCCAGTTCACTGAATCAACATTTTTATAGTTAAAGGGGAAAGGGTGATCAATTTTTTCTTTTCTTCCTAATCTTTGAAAAACTTTCAAAGCCAAAGTACTTTTTTTTTTAAGAGTTTAATGATTATGTATTGATATTTTTTAAAAAAATTTATAATCTCATTCGATCAAGTTTTGTTTATATAAGTAAAAATAGTTAATATTTTACTTATTATTTAATAAATTATATTTTAAAATGATATGATAAGATAATAATGTAAACAACTTTACACAAATAGTGCATATTAAACTCATTTTTTAATTATTAATAGTTTATTTTGGCAAGTTGAAGCTTGTTTAACTCAATTAGTTTGATTTGAGTAGGATTAATTTTTTATAGTGATTTACTGATAACATTTTTCTTATTTATAAATTATAAAATTCAAAATGATGACTTTTCTTAATAAATTATAATAAAATATTAATTTTGATTTGATTTGTTTCAATTTGATAATAATTTCAAATCATCTTCTTCTTTTTTTTACTTTTTTAAATTTTTATAATTTTGTTGGTACTTAGAGAAAATACATTTTCTTAAATTTTATTATTTTTTCATAAAAATTAAAAATAATAAATAAAATACAATATGAATTTTTAGTATCTATTAATAAATATATATTAATACCACCCAAAAAATATAAATATATATTAACTAAAATGAAAATAAAAAATTAGTCAAATATTAAAGCTTTTAAAAAATTTACTTCGTTATATGTATTAAACATGCATGGAAGGATAAATTTCCTAAACATTGTTATAAGATTACTAACTAAAAACCCTAAAATTAAATTACAATTTATATTCATATTTTAATATTATATTTTGCTTTAGTTAATCCGCCTGATCTGGATGATAATGTAATGAAGTGAATTTGTAATGGATTGAATTATGGAATTGATAGGAATAATTGTGATATTTTCTGCATTCTCTTGTGTTTGGAATTACAAAAGATAGGATAGAGATGGAAAACTAGAGAGAAGAATCCTAGAGAGAGAGGTAGGATAACCTAAATCAAATTTTCCATACCTTCTACTTCCCCTATTCCTCCTATTTATAATAAAAATGGGCTCCCTAATTGGACCAATTCTTAATTTGGGCCTTTATTTACCTAGGTCCGTTACAATAATCCCCTCTTTAAAAATGGATCTTGTCCTCAAGGTCCCAAAAAAAATAAAAATTTTCACCCGGATCTCATTGCATAAATTGTAAATTGCTGAAGGTATCTTCATCATTTGGGCTAATTTGGAGAAATTTAAGAAAATTCCCCATTTGAGTAAAAGCCCACATCATATAGCTCATTTTTGTTAAGTAATTCCCAACAATTACTGCCCAAAATTCGTGTTGGGCTTGGCCCACTTGCTCCAACACGGGTTGCTCTTGACCCAGGAGAGTAAAAGACCACCTTTCCTCTTCCTCTCCCAAATAAACCCTAGCCTCCTTCCTCTCCCATGCTTCCCTAACCATGACTGATGGTGCCCAAGTCCTCATGGCCAAAACCGCAGCTCGCCCCATCACGACCAATGCGGCGACGGCGGCCACCAGCACCGGCGCCCTCGCTGTTAGCAACCCCTGAGCGCCATGGCTTCTCTCCAGCCACCGCGGCACCTCCGCTCGCCATCTGCTCGCCGTGCTTCAGTCCGCCGCCATCACATCTTCTCTCCCCGTCAAGACCTGCGGCGTGACGTCAGGCCCCATCCTTCGCGCTTCCTTTCTAGTTACCGTTGCCGAGGTGCTGTCGACACTACCGGTGGCGCCACCCTCCTTCTCGGCGACAACAGCAACATCAGAAGCAGCCACCCATCGTGTTTTCTCCTCCCCCAAACCGCACAGCCCGCTGTCATGAGCGCCACCGTATCCACCTCTTCCGCTACCTCGTATGCCTCCGTATCTGGCACCATCACCTCCGCGGCGGATCCCCTGGGCGTTGTTGCCGTTAGGATCTGTCGCGTCAAACGTCGTGGTGCGACTGTCGGGGTCTGCTTGGCTGGCAAACTCGACGGTGTTACTCTCAGCGAGGCTCTCAATGGTGCCCCCCGTGCTTGTCGCCACGAAATCAGGCTATAGCCCCTTTTCCTCATCTTCCCCCACTGAAGCTCTTGACAAGGTTGCTTGTGCCACCCCGATGTCGTCTCCACCGTACGGATCTGGTGGCTCCGATGGCTCCGGTGGGGGAGTTTGCCGTTCGTCCTCCCCTCCTTCACTAAGATCTGACTTCAGATCTATCTCAGGTTGGTTTTCTTCTTGCTGCTTAGATTCTTGGATTGTTGCGGTGGATTTTCCTTTGTTTCTGTTGCTACCATAATTAATTTTTGCATCTGAATTTGAATTGCTAAATCTGAAATTCCTTTGTCTTGATCTGTATTGCGTTGAAGTGTTGCTGCATTTTTTGGAATTTTTGTTTCTGATTCTGGTAAATCTGATTGGTCCTGTAACTGTGATCTCAAATTTTCTATAGTTTCTTCCTAATCAATTTCCCACTCTGCAATTTTAGTTTGAGCAATTTCTAGCAAAATTGATCTGAAATCTTGTTGGTAACGATACAGGAATGTTACCTCGAAAGTCCTCCAATCCACTGACGGATTCCGCCGACGCCACAGTCGAAACCAAGTCAAATCGCGACCCGACAACCCTTCTTCAACCTGCAGCAACCGCTGCAACTCCAGTGTTCCTTTGGCGTTCCAAAACTTCGACGCGCAAAGAAGCCACCAGTAGCCGTGCTCACGGTCGAACACCGGCAGAACGGCACACAACGGAATATGGCTTGAGCTCTCCGAACCACCATGGGAAGCGGTAACCGCCGGCATGGTGTTCAATGAAAGCACCATTTGTAATGATGTGATTTTGTGATAGACTGAATTGTAGAGATTAATGAAATATTTGTTGTATTTTCTGCATTTAAACTACAATTTGAAAGAAAAAATGGATAGTGATGGAAAACTAGAGAGAAGAATCCTAGAGAGAGAGGTAGGATAACCTAAATCAAATTTTCCATACATTGTACTTCCCCTATTCCTCCTATTTATAATAAAAAATGGGCTCCCTAATTAGACCAATTCTTAATTTGAGCTTTTATTTACCTAGGTCCGTTACAGATAACTTTCTACTTTCATTATCCCACAGTGTTGTTCGAGTGTTTGTAGTTTTAAGCAAACTTACATGTTTTGTAAAATAGTGTTCGGAAGGTGAAGGCACTTAGCCTTATCTTAAGATTGTGATGTGAGCAAAGTGAGAAGAAGTCGGGGCTTGATGTATATAATACTCCTGAGCTAAATCTTCCTGGATTTTCATGTATATTTTGTCTTTACTTTAGGCTCTATATGAGACAAAATCAGCAACTCATGATGTGCATATGCATTACCTCACAAGATGAATTTCATTAAATTGAGAAAATGTTTTAATTGGTTTCTTAAAAAAAAATTAATTGATCCATGAATACTTTTAATTTTTTTTAATATTTCAAATGTAATATTCGTTATTTTATAAACATTTTAAACAGAATGACTAATTAGGATAACACACTTTTGAAATGTCCAAAAATTAATTGAGAATTTTTTGTTATTAAAGAGTTAACGTGAGCACTGATAAAAAAAATTATAAAGTAATTAAGGCAGTCCCCATCTTTGGCACTGAAGTTTGGCCACACATTATCAATGGCTTATTTATAAATATTATGGTAATAGAGTTATTATCAAGGATTTTTATATATTAATTTTGTCCTCCTTAGAATGGGATAAACTTCTCTTCATAAAATTTGGTTCTTTTACTTAATATCAACAATTCATTATTTATTCTCTTTGAAGAAACATTATTATGTTTTTTGCCCGTGTACATTTAGTGGTTAATGATAAAAAGAAGATAATATTAGTAACGCGCGATAACTATGATTATATATATATATATATATATATATATATATATATA